>JAUTXW010005175.1:495000-975436 GCA_030620095.1 Kuschelorhynchus macadamiae
AATAAAATGTTAAAAAAAATATTACTAAAAAACTACTTATCCAATTTATCTAAATTTTACACAAAAATCAAGTATTAAAACAATTTTGTTTAATTAAGAAAATTAAATGTTAATTAGATAAATCCGTCTGAACAAATTGAATCTAAAGCTGGTATTAAAGGCAAACGTAAAGAATCTGACATATTTTTTAACTAAAATGAAATTTCTCAATTCTTGTAAAGAGCAGACAACCGGGAACAACGTTTTTTTTTATCAGATGAGCAAGTTTGGTAAGGCGGTGAACACTAAAGGCGAAAAAATAGATACAATTCAATATAATATGTTTCTAATATACGTATTCCATTTTGTTACAGGTTAAACGGGCAAGGACTGATACGTCTGATTCATCTGAAAGAGACCGGTAAGTGAATTTAGACTTCTTTTAGATTCATTTGGTTTTTATAAAGCTATATATTAAAGCAATAATTTTTAATTAAATATTTGAATTAAGCTAAAATACTAAAATGCAAAGAAATCTAGGGGGGGCGAGCTAACGAAGTAACCTTCTAACAACAGGTTACTTCTTAACTAACCTGTACTAACAAAAACAATAAATTGCTTAAATATAATTAATTGGTAGTAAAATGATTGGAAAGCCCGCAGCGGCAAGCGACACTCAGACTTACCTATTGCTTAAAAAAACATTTTTTTAATATAAACAGAAAAACTAAGAAAACAACCGATTCAATTCGAAAAAATATAATGTTTAATATTAATATGTTTATACATTATATGACATGCGTATAGAGGTGCTAAGAGGAGAAAATGATTAAAAATATAAGTTTTCGAAAACAAGCCACACTTAATAAAAACCTCTGCTTATTAAAAAATCGATAATTTCATCAGACAATATTTTTTGTAATATTAAAATCTCTAAAACATGCCCCTTTACCAACCAAAATCATTTACATATAACTACTTAATTTATAATTTGATTTCATCTTATGAAGTAACTTTCAAATTTGTAAACAAAACAATAAACATTAACTATAATCAAATTTTTCCCCACCCCAAATTATGAAATTATTTTATTTAAAATGCAAGAAAAAATGTTACTTATCCAGAAGTTTTGCTGTAAGAATTTCCAATTAATTTATATGTAAAAATTAGGGATAACAAAATAATAACTCAATTGAAATATACTTTTTATTTTTTGACACTAATAAATGAAATAGCTGGCCTGAAATAAAGATCACTGAAGATACCTCGTGCAATCGAAACCATGCACGATTTCTTAATTTACTTAAATGAAATCATAAGGAAAAAGTAGCAAAACGTCAACAATATCTATCTTTGGCTGCCTCTCAACAGCAACGTCAACACGAAGGTAAACACACCTTTTGTAAAATAAACACATGTTAAAAACGAATCAACACCGTCAATGGGCTCTTAAAATTCCATTAAAATGCGTAAAATGCTCTTTACCTGGCGCTTGTCCCAAATGTTTCGCAGCATTTACCGACGCTTTGTGTAAATTCGACACACTGTTTGATTATGTGTCACTCTAGTATGGAGAACATTGTTTAAATAGGCAATCCGTGGTAGGTAGGTAGGAATATTTGTTTAAAGAAAGACTATAACCATGTGAGAAAAATTAAATAATCCGAGTTTTCCTAACGCTGTAGTCTGTACAATATTAAAATGTGTGAGAAAATCATAAGGCATAAGAAAGGCATAAAGAGTTATTTTTTTTCCTATAGCGTGTTAAAAGAACATAGCACAAAAAATAAAAATCATGTCTTCGCATCGCATAGAATTTTCGTATTTTTTTTTTATTGAATCAATCCTAAAGCCACATAATAAAAATAAATTTTACGTTTTTATTTTTTATTTTGACCTCGTATGAGATCTTTTCATTTATTTATTTGTAAAAGCCTGCCAGTATGTCAAATTATAGGAATAGGGCTACGCCAGGAAGAAGTTGGACGGTCGTAGTTCACAAAAAAATATATACAACTCTTAAAGAAGTGTTCAATAGTGTGCAACCTAATTGCAGAAAAGGGCACTAATATATTTTTTTTTGTTTTCATTGCTAGTTACCCCCTGCATATAAATATTTTCAAATTATTATACATTACTCTTTTTAGTATCTGTTTAAAACAAGACCTCTAAACGTGAGTATTTAAGATTACACAGAGTAATCCACAAATAAGTGCCGAAAATTTAACGGCAAAAAAATTTAAACAAAATAAAACTCAAAACTCAGATATACTTTATTGTTAAAGGAACATGTAGTCTATGTCAACAAAGTAAGGTCTATAAAAATAAAAATATTGAGGTCTAATCATTGGAAAAATAAAATAAATAAACATACACTAAACTAAGTAACTACATGTTAGACAAAAAGGCACAAATATAACCATAATAAAATCCATAAATAAATATATAATATAATAAAAGTGACATAAAGCTTTTAAGTACAGATTTTAGCCACAGGACCTAAAGTACATGAGTATTAAAAAAAACAAATATATGGTATGCTCACAAACTATCATCATAAAATTCTTGCAAGTTATATTATGCTTTTGCCGCCAAGTTACATTTTACTTTTTTCTTAAACAATTTAAGAGATTCTATATTTCTAAATAGTTGTGGGAGGTGATTGTATATTTTTTTACTTCCATATAAAATTTAATGTTTTACTAAGGTTATTCTGGGGATAGGAAGTGGGAGGTTCGAATTCTGTTTAATATTAAAGGCCCTTTCAGTTATTAAATGGCCACATTTTTTATGTATGAGAGATACAGATTCAAATATTAAAAGGCAAGAAAGTGTTAAAATTTTATTTTTCACAAAAAGTGGATGTAATGGTCTCGGGCCCCAGCTTTGCATATGTAACGAACAGCCCATTTTTGCAAAATAAAAGTAGAATTAAAAAGTTGTTGGCTGCAGTAACCCCAAAAGGCTATACCATAAGTTAGGTATGAATTAACAAATGCAAAGTAAGCTAGTCTTGCTTTCAATACACGTCTATCTTATTAGGGTAGGACTAAAAAATAACAAAATACCCTTAACTGCTAATAATAAAACGAAAAATAAAAGTTACCTTTAAAACAATTAACATACTATATACAGGGTATTACAAATTCGAAGGGATAACATTCAAATCTCAAAAACCGTACGAAATACGAGGTTGGTTAAATTAAGCAAGTTGAGCAATTTGATGTGGAATAATATACCGTTAACAAAGTTGGAAAATTCCGACTACTTCCGAAGATATCCGTAAAAAACCGAAAATCGTAATTTTCGATTTCATTCTTTTCAGGCTGTATTTGAAGAAATATTACAAAATATATTTTACATCTTTTTACTTTTCCTTCTCTACAAGATGGTGCACTCAGATTTTAAATCCGACGTTTCGACTTCGAGGACTCATCATCAGATTATTTTTTTAAATACCAACCTGGATCTTTTAATTTAATTTTTAAGAAGCCCTTAACCACTCAAAACCAATGATGTAATGCATTCATCCATTTAGAGTTCTTAAAATTCTTTGTGAATTTGGCAAGATTCTGGTTTTCCGTCTCTCACATCGTTTCTTAAGGAAAATCATAAATCTTCTGTTCAAACATTAAGTGTGATACATCGTTGATTTTGGGAGGTCGAACGCGTGTTAAAAATGGAATGAAAAAATGCAGGTCAGTATTTAAAAAAAAAGAAGTTTATGATGAGACTTCGAAGATGAAACGTTGGATTTTAAATCTGAGTACACCATCTTGTAGAGGAGGAAAAGTATAAAAATGTAAAAATTTCTTTTGTAATTCGTCAAATAGTCTGAAAAAAATAACGTAGGGTAAAGTCGGGTATATCGTACCGGGTTTATTAAAACCAACATAAAATACTTGATAATAAGATATTTATCAAAATAACAATATTTTGGGATACTTTAGGCATTTATCTATCAATAAACGGCAGCAAAAATGTATGGTTTTGATATATTTCTCAGTTAATTGCAAAAAAAAAAAAAATGCGGAATCGGTACGATTTACCCAACTGGTCGTCAATATCGTACCTCTTGGTAGGTATATCGTACCAGACATAAAAGTAAATGTCGGCTAAATTGGACCATTAACAAATTTGGGAAAAATAAGGCAAAACAACAACTTTGTTACAAAATTTTATTACAAATTAAAATTAACAAGAGCAAAAAACACAATAATAATTTAATTTTGATTTTATTGTGACGCATTTTTCATGAAATCACTTTTTACAAAGCAAACACTGAATCATATTTTCCACTGAAAATTCTTCACAAATTTCACAATACCACTCTTGTTCGTTAACTTCTATTTGAATCACAGGCTGTAAAGAAGATGATGCGGATGTGCTCGGGATAGAATCAAGATCGGACTGTGATTTTTTCTTTAATGTAGTAGATTTAGAGTACACAGGTTGTGAAGATGATAATGCTGATGTGCTTGGAATAGAAACGAGATCGGACTTTAATTTTTTCTTTGAAGCAGATGTTTTAGAGAACACTTGGCGTTTTACAGCTTTTACTTTTTGGACCTTTGGTGTATGTTTGTCTTTCACAGCTTCTAAATACTCTTTATGCGGTGTACTTGTTAAAACTACAGCCGGCTGGGAACCCCTCTTCTTTCGTTTAACTATTTGGGGAGTCATTTTGGGTATAGGACAGAGATCTTCAATAGAAACTTCCATTTGAGTCTCATTTTGAGTGGTGCAAATTAGGTTATCGCTAAGGGACTCTTCTTGGGGCATATCATTTAAAGTTTCAACGTTAGGATCATGTTGCACTTCCTCTCTATTTAAGTTTTCAGATACAGATGAAGTTTCTAATTCGTCTATGTTATTGTTCAAAATTTCTGCTGCGGCAAATTGATGTTCTTTAAAAACATGGCGATCAATAGGCCAAATTCCACTTCCCCGAAATCCTCCAATAGCATTTTCTATAGTAGCTGCTCATCCATAAGCTTCAGCTATTATCTGGGATATTTGAAATTGAGTTACTACTAACCCTGGATTTGTGCGAAGCCACTTTACTACTGCTTGGTCATAGTAGGCCTGCAAAGGCTTAAAAAACGCCACATCTAAGGGCTGAAGTCTATGAACTGAAGAAGTATAACGCCATGGGTTCTCGCAAGTTCCAGGGCTTCCAAATTTCGGGAGTGGGTGGTATGCCCATCCAATAAAAGCAAAACTTTTTTTTTTGTACTGGGTCTAACAAACTCAATAAAAAATTTTTAGCCATTTAACAAATATCTCAGAATTGATATATCCAGTATCAGAAATTTCAATAATACTACCAGGTGGAGCCCCAACTTTTAATTCATCGCAATGCCTTTTTCGTTTAAAAATTATCATAGGCGGTACATAGACTCCAGCAGCGCTAACACAACAGACTGCTGTTGTGTTAGTACCCCGATCTCCACTAGCCAGAATTCCTATTTGGTTTTTCCCTTTTTGGGCCAATATTTTTCTATTTTTCTTTTGTACAGTAGAGTAACCAGATTCATCTACATTAAAAATTTGTGTAGCTTCCAATTTGTGTTCATCGCAAATTTTTTCTAGGATGTCAAAAAACTCGTAAACACGTTCTTTGTTAAATCCTTTGGCTCGAGCCATTGATGTGGACTCTGGTTGCCGTAAACTAAGTTGAGGGTGTCGCTTTAAAAACGCATAGTACCAATCTTTGCCGGCCATCTGTTTTTGTTGATTAAACTGGTTTTTAATACCATTTTTTGTAGCTATTTGAAACGCTAACTTTCGTACATCGGTTATGTTTATTCCAAAAAGACACTCTTCTAATTTTAATATGTGAGTAACCAACTGATCTTCAATTTGCTTTGGCAAGACAGTAAGGCGTCCAGCGGCATTAATGGAATTATTTGCTTTGACGTTTTTAGAGTCCAAGTGTCTCTTAAGAGTTGGTTTTGGAATATTAAAATTTCTGGACGCTTCGTTAAAGCCGCATTGGCCACTTCTATAAGCAGCAAGGGCCTTTTCCATGTCTTCTGATGTCCATAATCCATATTTTCTTTTTAAACTCATTCTAAAAAAAACACCAGTTACAGCTGTAAAATTATCACTACCATAGTAAAACAAAAATTCATTCATACCCCTTGCATGTCTGGTAAATCGTACCAGTACGATTTACCAGACATGCAAGGGGTACGATATACCCAACAGTCACAGTGGTAAAATATTTTAACCTAAAAATGTTTGATCTAACTTTAGAATGAATGTAAACATGCAAAATATACATAAACAAGCTATATTTTTTGATAGTTAGGTTCAAAAAATGTAATAATTACCTCAGACTGCAGAAATGCCTTAGATTATGGGCCTTAAAACTACTATTACCTAGGTCCGAAACGAAAAACTGATACTAGACTGTTCTCAATAAGCAGAGACTACTAACAATCGGAAGTGATGAGTTTAGGACATAGCTTGACCGTTTCTAAATGTTAAATGTCACAAATTTCCCGCCAGTTTTAAAATATCGAGGGGGTACGATTTAGCCGACGGTACGATATACCCAACTTTACCCTATTTTGCGGATATTTTCAGAAGTAGTCAATAATTTTCCAAGTTGGTGAACGGGATATTATTCGACATTAAATTGCGCATCTTTGACCTAATTTAACCAATGTCGTACCTCTTAGGATTTAAATAAATAAATAAATAAATAAATAAATGCTTTATTGTCAAAAAAAAATTTTACAATTTTGTGGACAAAGCTGTTGTAAAAAAATAGTTTACAAACATCAAAATTAGCAAACAAAACAAGACAAAAACACATCATAAGTATTATAGAAAAATAATATTTAAATCAGGAATTTAGAATATTAATATTATAGAATCCTAAAAGCAGTACATTAGAAATGTACTTTGTCAGTCGTACTATGTTATAAACATTTTCATAAATATAATGTAAAAAAATAAAAAAGCAAAGTAAAAAATAAAAAAGTACGAAACAATTAAAAAAATACATATACAAAGTTCGGTAAAAATGGTTGGTAATGGCAACTATCACACTAGGGGTTCATAAGGATAAAATTATGTGTTGTAAAACTCGTTCACGGTGTAGAAGGCTCTTTCCAGTAAGAATGATTTCAAAGCTTTGCGAAATGAAGTCAGAGATATTATGGATTTGATGTTAAATGGCAGGTGATTATGCATTTTTTTTGCATTGTAGATTACTGATCTTTTAATTAACTCTGAGTGTGGGGTTGGAAGATAGAGATCGTGCTCAGTATTTCTGAGAGGGTAGTTGTGAGAAGGTCTCTCTAATAGAGCAGGTGCGTGCTTACGAATTAAGCAAACCGATTCCAAAATGAATAAGCAAGGAAGGGTTAGTATTTTATATCTTTTAAAGAAATCTCGGCAGTGAGTTCTACTGTTAAGTCTCAGTAGGTAACGAACAGCTCTTTTTTGTAGTATAAAAATTCGATCAAATTGAGTCGCACAACATGTACCCCAGAATGGAATAGCATATCTGAGGTGCGACTCAACAAGAGCAAAATAAACAGTTCTAGAGGTAGAAAAGCTAAGCTCCTCGGAAACAGATCTTAACGCAAAGCAAGCAGAACCTAACTTCCTTGATAAAGCGTCGATATGTGGATCCCATTTTAAAGAATCATCTACAAGAAGCCCTAGAAATTTTACAGAGTTTACGACATCAATAGTGGTGCCATTAAGGTCAAAGGGTTGCAGCGTGTTTTTATAAGACAAGACTTTCGTTTTAGAGGTGTTCAAACATAGGAGATTAGAATCGCACCAGGATTTAATGGTGATTAGGTCATTAGATACAATCCTATGTAGGTCCGTGACATCTGAGTGGCTCCACGTAAAGCTGGTATCGTCCGCAAAGAGACATATTTTTCCACTAATGTTTAAATTAGCCATGTCCTTTATGAACAGAAGAAACAAGATAGGGCCTAGTACCGAGCGTTGAGGCACTCCATATTCCATTGGCCTACAAGAAGACATCCTGTTGTCAACTTTCACAACTTGATTTCTGTTGCTAAGATATGACTTAAACCAATTGAGAGGAGCCCCTCTAAATCCATAGTACTGCAGTTTGTTAGTTAATATATTATGATTCACACAATCGAAAGCTTTGGAAAAATCACAGAAAATTGTTGCCGTAGCGTGATGGTTGTTTAGGCTGGAGTAAACTCTATTAAGAAGGGAAAACATGGCATCGCTTGTGCATTTGTTACTTAGAAACCCAAATTGATGTCTTTCGATGATCTTAGATAGCGTAGGGAGAAGTGCAATTGGGCGATAGTTCGAAGCTTCTTCTGAAACACCTCCTTTGTGAAGAGGTATGATTATTGCAGTTTTAAGGCAGCTTGGAAAAGTACCATTTTGGAAAGACATATTTATCAAAGTAGTCAGATGCTCTAGTGTGCATTCCGGCAGACTTGAATACATTTTTAAAGTAAGCCCATCAGTTCCCGAAGAAGATTTATTTTTGATATCATTAATTGTACTACGAAGTTCTGATAAAACTACTGGTGAAAAGAAGAAACTGTGCAGGTTTACCCTATGATTAGAGAGATATGAAATTGGGTCATTAGACTGAGATACGGATTTAGTCAAATCTTTGGCTACATTTACAAAATAATTGTTTAGGTCCTCAGGAGAGGTAAGGATAGTGCTGGATAAAGGAGTTTTGTTTCTTAAATCATTTACGATAGACCAGGTTTCTTTAGCTACATTTTTGGCGTTAGAAAGTCTATTATTGTAATAAATATCTTTGGCGGCTTTAATAGTTTTATGATAAATTTTTCTGTTTAGAAAGTCTATTATTGTAATAAATATCTTTGGCGGCTTTAATAGTTTTATGATAAATTTTTCTGTATGATTTTACATAATTATGAAAAAAGACACTGTCCGAAAATTTCTTTAAATGAGATAGTGACCGCATGTTCTTAGAAGATATACGTAAACCTTTAGTGGACCAGGGTTTACTTCTTTTATTTTTGATAGGCCTAAGAGGAAAAGATTCAGAAGCTATATTAGTTAGAGTTTTTATAAAACGAGAAAATTCAGTGTCGACATCATAAGTGTGAGAGTCCCAGTCAGTTATTTGACATAGGTGTTTGAAATTAATGAAATTTCTAACCGAAAAAATACGGCCTACTTGTCTAGAGAAATTTTTGGCTTTGGATGTAATTGAAAATTTTGTGAAAATTGCTTCATGATCGGAGAAACCTGGACTTAAGACATTACATTCGACGGAGCTAGGATCGAAAGAAGACACAACGTAATCTATAGTACTGGCACTTGTCTTAGTAATTCTGGTTGGTGAGTTGACGTGCATGGCAATTCCTAATGACTCAAAGATGGACTGAAGACATTCCTGAGCAGCACACACACTGGAAAAGTCAATATTGAAATCGCCACACAAGATTAATTTGCTTTTTATAGGAAGGGACTCGAGCAAACTTAGAAGGTTATGGCAGAATAATTGCACATCAGCATCAGGTGTTCTATAAATACAAATAATATAAAGGTCATAAGTATTGTGATAAACGATAGAAAATTCAAATACTTTTTCAGATAATAAATGATTATACTTTGATATTTCGGAAAAATCGTTGTTTGAAGACATTATCATGGTGCCTCCATGAGTTAAATTAGTTCTATTAAATCTGGCAATTGTGGTATAGTTTTTAATAAAAACAGGTTGATTGATATTTAGCCAGTGCTCAGTGATGGCAATGACTTCTGGAAAATTTAGCTCTTCTAACAAAAGATATAATTCGTCTGTTTTATGTCTTAAGGACCGAATATTAAGAAAAAAAATATTAAAATTGCTATTGGTCAATTTTTTAGAGGGTGCTAGATCCTCTTTTCGCGTCATATTGACTAAAAATTTTTACTTTTTGATAGTGAATCACTAGAATAATATTTACCAGTACCTTCACGAATTTTTTGGAGCCGTAAAATTTTTTCCGAGGAGTAGAAAGATCTATACGCTGCAAGGTCTGAGTCCACCTCAGATGAACCAATCCCATAGGCATCGTGGAAGCGATAATACAGCTTGCGCAGGGATTCCTTGTCACTGGGAAGGCCTTCTGAAGCTAGCAATAATTTAATGCTAGTACTTGTATGCCTCTCAAAACACACACTAGATGGCTGATCGTGTAGATAAGCAAGAAATAGCCTTAAGGTCTTTAGTAAGGAAGGATCCCTTAATCTGGCTAATATATAGCGACCATTTGCTTTATCCGAATCTTGGGACAGCCGCACTCTTGGTGGAGTCATTGGATCAAACTGCAAAAAATCATCTTTCTTTGCAGTTTTCTCCATGCTTAATTTAGAGCCCTCCAGTGCCAATGACCTACAAGCTGCTATGGCCTCCCTGTCAGAGCCAATTATGACTGACTTATCCTTATGACATGCCAATGTGATCCTAATTTCATGCGAAACCGGATTTAATTATTTTTAAGCAAACTGTACCTGAACTTTTGTTTTTCACAGATGCGTTTCATGTTCACTTTTTTGCATTTCGTTTTACTGTTACCATAATAAGGCCAGGAAGGTACATTAAAACAAATTTTAATTTATTTCCCGGAAAATGTATTTTAATGCCATATTATCACCATGCCATTTTCTATTCGATTTTTAAGTCGTCTGCATGAATAATATCTTTAAATGTATAATGCTTTGTGTTAATTTGCTAAAATGTTAATGTAAAATCTTTACTTAACTCTAATTCGCTTTTGATCAAAAAGTTACAGCAAAAGAGGTATTCTTTACTACCTAAATAATAAACAAAATGTATCTAAAAATGCTATTATGAGCAAATCACAAATGTATGATATTATCACCATCATTTGAAATCTAACGCTTTCGTGTGTATTACTGTCTACAAAAGTTAGTAACAAATGGGTTGATAATCAATCATTTCTCATAGCTTTTCTTTATTTCCTCTAGAAAACTACTTTTTTTTTATTACTCCCAACGTAAGTCAGGCGCAGTTTTGCCATACCTCCCGATTTTTGCGGGACGACCCGATTTTTGATCCAAATAAAAATTTCCCGCGCGGGACTATGAAAATCCCAATTTTTAAAAAAAGTTGTAGCTAAATTGTAGTTTTTACACAAATCCTTTTCTAGCACGGAAAAACAGGTGCAAACAACATTCCTAGTTCCTCAATTACTTGCCCCAAGCTTTTAGTGAGAACAGAATATCAACGTCTCGATATATATATATAGTGCAATCCCACCACCAAAATATGGGAAATTTGAATTAAAAAGTAATGTCCGGAAATGTTATGAGTTGTTTGTTGAGAAATGTTGGAAAATTGTAGAAAAATATCCAGGAATTATAGGAAATTATCAGAAATGTTGGGAAATTTTAGCAAATTATTCAGAAATTATCTAACAAATTATAAGAAATTTTATTTTTTTGTGATAATTTCGGAAGTCGGGTATAGGTCTAGAAATGTTTAACCCCCTTTAATATTTTATAGTTATATATAAACATGAGCGACAGGTTAAACATTTGATTTAAATAATGTTAGAATCTGTATTTCTTTACTTTTGTATTCAAAGTGTTTCGAAATGAATAAGTAACACTTTTATGCTTTTTATGGTTTGGCGTAAATTATGTTTGGTATTAAATAGTTTAAATAGTTTTGTTTGCAGGTGATAAATTATGAGAAAAATATGTTTATATATGTCTCAGACATAATGACATTATGTCAAAGTCAGTTAAATAAGAAATAACGCCCTATGGCATTATTATATAAAAATAATAATTTGGTGTATTATTATTAAAACTACATTTTTCTCAACAAAAAAGTACTTACTCGGACATTAAACATTGAAGGCATCACGGCTATTATAAGGGCTAACGCGTTATTAGGCTTATAACACCCTTGATACCTTAATAACTATAACATTTCTGCTCCCAAGGAGTCAACAGTGTAATTCAATACCGGTCGTGGTATTAACCAGCGGAGTATTGTTTCTGTAATTCCATTTTGTACTTCTTTTCGCTTAAGAGAAATGGTCTGTCTTTATATAAACGTTAATGTAATATATATTTTCATTTAAATTTTTACATGAAAATAAACAAATGTTTCCGGAGAATTTTCTCAAAAACCAAAAATAAAACAGAACATTACTCCTGAATGTTTTTTTATTGATCGTATCGCACATAAATAAAATCATAACCTAAAAATATGTTGCAGCCGGACCACACAAAATGGCGTACGTGTTAATTCTTTCGTTTCTAACCGCCTTAGAAACCAAAACAAGCAGTAAGCTTTTCCTGTGGTCATGTCACTCTTGTTCTTGTGCTTTGCAGATTCGGTTTAAGTTACTTTGTAGCTCGAGTCCTGCATGCGTGGGAGATTTTTGTTAAATCAGCAATTTGGAAATAATCAGACTAAAATAAACAGTCAGAAATATGGAACTGAGAATGGTATATATACGGTGACAATAATATTTTTGAATAAAAAACGACACATTATATATTGAAGATTATGTATGATAATTACTGTTTTTGGGAATAAGAGGATATAGTAGTATAATAGATATAAAAGCGACGTTAAAAAAACTGTTTTGATACAATAAATATTTTGTGTGCTACTTTTTTGCTGCGGTTTGTTTGTTTTGTCGTTTAAGAAAATTTTATTACTAATACCATTTTCCTATATTTTTAGTAGGTGAATTAATTACCCCCATTCTCTCAGTATTGGGAAACGAAAGCTTCGTAAGGGGTTTTTTTAGTCTAACTATAAAGGATATATATATGAACCAGCTTTCTTTTTTTTCCAAGCTGTAATACTGTGAGTAACTATAGACATTTTTGTTAAATCTTTATCGCTAATATAGAAGAGCTGAGGGTTATTACAATTGTGGAACAATTATCAGTTACAATATCATAAAAGCTACAAAAATAATTCGGAAAAAAATGTGTGTTATCTGAAAACTGCACGAGCTTATTTTCTTCGTTGGTTCTTAGCAAAAAGATCCTGAGTTCACAGGACACGTTTTATGAAACGACAATGAAAATTAGCGAGTGCGGTTTTCTAAGGGAAGAAAAATTCTCCAATAAAAAGAAACAATATAATATATAAATAATAATTATTTAACAAAAACGAATGCTATTCGTTCTAATTTATATTACAATTATTACAATTTATAATGTATTGAAAATCTTCTCATTTTATCTATAAATGTTTGATTATGTTCATGGACCATTTCAGGGTATGGCACGATCGATTTTGAGTTGGCGTAATTCTTATGAGTTCTTACTCGGAAACCTCTCTCTTAGCCAATTTTGCCACTGCCGTGACCCTTGCTAAATTATTCGTAATTTTTCTATTCTTAACATCCAATCCAACTTTTTCAGCTTGCTTTGTGGTCCACTTTGCCATTTCATTCTTGCCAATAAGGGTGTTCTAATATTATCGATCGCTACTTTTACAATACTGATTAGCAGTTAGTCTTTCGTTTGTAATATCTTCAAGTTTGCTTTAAACAAGGAAAATAACCAGACTGGGCAAAGCTCCGGATTGTTTCTGTTAATAACTAACCACGGGGAAGAAGCACTGTGTTTAAATCCATGTTGAGTTGTTTTCTTAAGAAATGGATTGTATTCAATTCTTTCCGTTTTTGGGTCACTACTACTATTGAGTTCTTGTTTAAAGAAACTTTGAGTCTTGTTAAGAGTAAGTCCTTAATATGGCATTAGAAATAAAAGAACACTTACAACGTGGCCAAATTGCCTTACATTTATTCATTTATGTTGTAAATATTTTAAACTTAACTCTACGTTGCCGGTGATTGAGCTGTACCGTTTTTTATGTTATGACTTTAATGGTGATGCCTTCGGCGCCCAACCTGGTGCTAACCCGGTACCGTTTCACCTAGTGATATCGATTTTGTGTTTAACGACGACTCCTTCGGCACCTAACCTGGTGCTAACCCGGTACCGATGGCTGTATTAACGTTGGCTGCCAACTCCGCAGCTTTTGTACTGTACGGGCTTTTATATTATGGCTTCAATGATGATGTCTCCGCCGTCTAACCTAGTGGTAACCCTTTGTTATTTGACCTTGTGTTCCTCATGAAAACGTTCCAACTATGTAACAAAATATTATTAACAACCCAAAAAAACAGTAATGCATTCTTCGCAGACAGAATTAAATTAAATATGGCAACATTGCTTCTTGAATAAGAGGAAATTGCCGATTAATCATGAAATGTTATTTTGTTGATACACTTTTAACATTAGTTCTTTAAAAACTTAAATTAAAAAATATAATTATATAATAATACACCTACTCTAATTATCTATTCTGCAATTTTAACAAAATTAAAGTAACACGTTTATTTTTTACAAAGTTATAACTATTAGCTGTGCTTTTTTTTTCGTAAAAAAGTGGTTCATCCTCAATTTTTTTCTGCTGAAGTGTGTTTATTTCGAGGTAAGCTTTACAATGAATCCACAAAAAAGTGAGAAAACTGAAAATACCTAATCTCTATAAGAGCTGAAACTTTTTTGCGCCGTTATTCCTTCTCCACCTCGCCATGCCAACTCATATGAAAGCACAAAAAATGCAAACCTTCAGGGGTATTCTCATCACAGCTATCCACTAATAACTTTCGCTCCTGGTACTTAAGACAAGCAGAGCTTACTTTTCTTTTATTATCCTGTTTCCGCAAATCACTCGTCTTTCCATCCCTTGCTTCCCTCGCCGATTTTTTAATTTACTCCTCGAAGTAGTGATCCATGATCATTTTTGTTGTTAGGTTCCATATGGTCTTTACAATACTCTAGAATTTTCTCCGTATAGTTTTTTGGACATCTGGAGTATCGTGCTGAAAGTTGTATCTTCTGGATGAACAAAACTCCATAAACTGATTCCACACAAATGACTTATTTTTCTTGGTGTTACCTTGGGATACTTTTCTCTATCTTTTCGGCGATGAGATTTTGTTTAAATGTGCCAAACCGACTAATTTTTTAAAAGAAAATAAGCGAGTTATTAATTGCAACGAAACTTACTGATGTCAAATTGATTTGTTTGTACTGTTTAGTCCGGTTACTATGGCTTCAATCATGCTCTTTTAAGCAAAGCCTCCACATTTAAAAACCTACGTCATACGATGGAATTGTCAGAGTTAAATTTTCACTATTGAATTTTCAGTGTAATTCGGTGAAAATTGCATTTCTCTTGTGGCGGTTTTTGTATGTGAGGGAACTTTTCATCAAAAGTCTTCTAAATGTTTTTTGAGTACCCTTTTAGTTGTTTTGTGTTTACTCCAAATTCTGTTAATTTTTGTTTCTTGATTTTGGTCATTGGTAGTTGGTAAACGTTCTGGGGACAGTAGGACACACTTTAAAAGTAAGTTCTGTCCTAATAAAATAAGTACATATGGTCACTAAATGTATGTCAATAAGCAGAAAATCATAGTAAGCATTTTTTTCAAGGGGTCATCATAAAGGCTGCTGAGGTTTTAATTAAATTAATTACTTTTCACAAATTTGTTGTTGTTAAACTTTTTTTTTCTAAGTACTTTATAATACATTTCTCTCTACTATCGCATATTTTCTTAATATTTTGAACTTTAAAAGGTGACCAAATTTATTCGGAAATAATGCTGTACATAGTCGAATACTATACAGGGTGAAAAGTATATAATTCCATATTTACTTTTCAATCAAAATTGAAGATAATATAATTTAAAAATACAATAACACAATAACCAGGCATAAATTAGCACTTTGATAATCATATATAATAAATTACAATAATATAAACAAAAAGACGGAAAATAGCCAACAAAAAAGAATATTAACATATTGAAACTAATCATATTTTCCAATAGGAACATAAATAAACTGTCAATAGTGACGTGATAATACAAAATCTCAGAGACCGCAGAGTACACGACCAGACATAACAACGCCAGCAAAATAATATATACCGCTCTCCTACATAAGTATAAAATCACCACAGTCACTGAACCATCTTATAAATTCACACCAGCACAAGTAATAGAAAATAAAACCCATAAAATATACTGAGACAACCCAATATTAACTGACAAAATAATAGTAGTAAACAGACCAGATATAACACTAACAAATAAGCCAAATAAAAACACGTATTTAATAGCTATAGCCATACCCAGTGACCAAAATACTAAAACAAAATATAAAGAAAAAATAGAAAAATACACCCCACTAGCACTAGGAGATCAAGAGGATATGGAAACAAGAAAAAGTTGACAGTACCAATCATCTTATCCGCCACGGGCATAACACCGGAAACATTTATCAAGAGATTACAAACTCTCAATTTGCCACCATATATCCACTCCAATATACAAAAAGCAGTTATATTAAACACAGCCTCTATCGTCAGAAAATTCCTCCAATAGATGCACTGTCATGGGACTTGATACCTTTCCCGTTCATGTCCGGTGTGATAACCACCCACTGAGTAGAAACACTAGTAATAATAATTATTAATTTAAAGCTAAACGTAAACTAATTTATTTTTGGGTGCTGATTAATTAATTAATTAAGAGATTATATTGTATGTATATATCATGTCTTATTAACTTCAATTTTGAGCAATCGACACGTGTTATCTGAAGATACGGTCACACATACAAGTGCTTGCCTCATTTCAAATAAATCTAAACAAAAACGGGTACATTTATAATAAAAAAAATATAGGTCTTACAATCCAACCCAAAACAGAATTTAACTTATAATAAAAAGCAATTAAATTTAAAAAAAAAAAAAACAAAAAATTCATAGTCTGGTCGTGTCCCTGGAAAATTAAATAAGTCGGAAATACTGACAAGTAGTCTACCGCAAATGAAGAAATTTCTTTTTGGATTTGTGGTTAGTATACGTTAAATAATAAAGGGTGCTAGATGATATGAAAAATATATGCGAAAGGTCATTATTCTTTTATGAAAATGTTAATTTGGTTTTTGCGCCAAAAAAAACCACACCGATATGATATTTATTTACTTATAAATTGTTTGGATTTTTGGCCACTTGATGGGGGATCGGCTACTAGAATATCCTCACGATATCAGTGTAGCTAATTCCCCCAACAAGTGGCCAAAAACCCAAACAATTTGCAAAAGGATCCGTCATCATGTCTCAAGAATCTTCGAGTATGGTATAACACAATAACAGAGGGCCTTTTCTGAGCCGCAGTAAACAAAATTCAAATTGCATCATAAGAAGATTACCTAGAAAACCTCAGTATGTGTGCTATGCTGACAAATGTCAAGATTACATAGAAAACCTCAGTATGTGTGCTATACTGACAAATATCTTTGTGGTTGGTTTTTTGTATTAAAAAAAAAACATTTTTTTATGTAATAAGTTGTATTTTAGATGTAATATTAGGTAATTAATTATATGTGTGATGTTATGATGTCAAATTTTGATACAAATTAAAATTATTGTTTAACAAAACAAAAATCATTATGGTAACAAGTCCTTCTATGTTATGAACTATAAATAATGTATGAATGTGCCATGGTACAATAACACATTTACTCTGCTAATCTGCTTACCCTGCACTACAACTTTGGAAGCCTAACACTGAAAAATTGTAGGAGGGGGCGTAGTACATCATAAAACCACAGTAAAATTCACACTATCCCGATCTCTTATCCATCTTTGATACTCCGGATCGTAACTAAAGGGTCGTTGCAAATTTGGAGCCCGTGACTTAAAACATCATAAGTCTAAAACGCGGACCACCATGGCGAGCAATTTCAATAACGAAAACTGTCATCCATCTCGCTGGCCATAAATCAACTCTGCGTTTCCCTATAAAGACGAAAATATATATGCTAATTATACGCGAGCGAGCGCAAACGGCCGTGGTCATAATTTAAACCTTCTAAAAACCATAATTTAACATCCATTTTGAGACGGCAGTGCACCCGTTACGGCCAACGAAATTATGAAATTATTCAACATTTCTGCATTCTGGTAGAACACCAAGGAGAGATCTTATCAAGGACATACGCAACGATTTTTACGGAAACGGGTCGGTTCTGGGTGGCGGGCAGTGGTAAAAATGAGGATAACATCTATTTTGTCTCCGTGGTTTTCCTAGAGATAATTTGCATGATCCGTGCATATTTTTTTCCTGTTTTTCAATTACAACCAACATTTTTTACAGGTTTTAATAGGTTTTTTAATGTAGTATTGTCACTGGCGGACTAGAACACTGGAAAATGTGTACCACTGTTTTGTTTACGTTCAACAGTGGTGTTCATCGACAGCATTTCAAATCCATTTTTTCTTTCGCAAAAAAAGGTTGACTTAACATATTATTTAACATTTCTACATTCTGGTAAAACCCCAAAGAGAGATCTTATAGCAGACGTTCGCAACGATCTGAAAAACGAAATAGAGGCATAAAGAAGTTTTAAAAAAATTTGGTGTAGGGTACCACTCTAGGTAATACCACCAATGGTGTGCACAGAAAATATATCAAATTTTTTCTATGACAAAAAAGGTATGGTGTATTTTTATAGACCTACACAAAAGTTACCTGAAAAAAAAAAGGAAAAATAAATGCAGCTCAGCAGCAACATTTAATATGAATAAGAAAATACTGAAAACCCAAACAAGAGTCTGGGAAGCCCTTTCAACTTTTTTCTTGACTTCCGTGGGACACGACAGCCCCAAAAGGACCTAACCTGGGCTTACTAAAAAGATAGTCTGATAATTACAAACACGAATAAATCTGCATTACAGCTAACAAAAAGCACTCATTGAACCACTTGTGCAGCTATCATCAGCTATATATACTGAACTCCAAGAACAATAAACTAGGTAACTTCCTTGTTCATTAATCAGTATCACTGACTACACCTACCAGAATCAGATGCGAATGTAATATTCCCCGTACTTATACCCAAATTTAGTGGCCTTGACGCCGCGACTGCTGCGGAACAGCCGTAAAGAATGTACTGACGACAGGCGCTCGCCAACTGGAAAAATGACGAAAACTGGTCCCACGCCGTACCGAGAAGATTCTCATCTAGTTGATGTAAACTGTCAGTATTACCTTTGTCGGAATACAGCAGTAAGATATCACCTACAGTAAATGTTAACTTTATGTCACATTAAAACCATTGACCGATTTGATTCGTTTTAATGGAAAGCTATTAGCCTCACGAAATACATATTGTCGTGTTATGTCAAGGAAGAAAATACTCGACTATAATCTATGTAACCCAAACCGATTTTTTTCTCCGGATTCGCCAGAAGTCCCCACTTGACCAATTTGGATTTTTTTTATTAGAGCTATATACTCACAGATGTGTTATGGGTGCTTATATTTTATTTTTATTATAATTTACACATGAAAATACAAAGATTGGATAAATTGTTTAAGGCGCTGGCGGAATGCCAAGTTGGTGCCTATATAAAAGAAAATATTCTATACTTGAGAGGTCCAAATTTTATATATTTGTTTAAAAAATCCCATCAAAAGTAAGTTTTTTTTAATAAATATGAAAATAGTTACATTAAATACAAATTTTACCCCTACTACTACCCTCAAAATGACCTGACATCCCATTTGCCGATAAAAGTAACTCGGGAAATAATCCTTTAGATGAATAAGATGTCAACCCTGTACTGTGCCGCATTTGTTAACTCAACTACTCCAAGACTCACAACAAAATCCAACGGGTTTTATTTATATTATTCGTTTTAACTCGGTTTGAATCGTTTCTATTGATTTTGTTTTTAAGGGGTCGGTCGGGAACATTGACGCAATATAAACTTTTTTTGTTTGTTTTGTCGTTTCAATTTTATGAGTTTTTGGAGTTCTAGTTTTATTATGCTAGGTTAATCATTAAAGGATTATTTTTAGGAGTTCATTTATATATTTATATGTTCATATATTTTATATATTTAAAGCTTTAAAAGTTGAAATATACTCTTAATATAAATGCTACAACTATTTTTTATAAAGAAACGCTCAAAGAACTGATTTATAATTATCTCCACCGTCAAATCTTAATGGGGTACCATAATTTCTTTTTTAGTAATCAGGTATAATTTTAAAACTATGGTTGTCACCGAATTATTACCTCAATAAAATCAGTAATATCACTATATTATCGATAAACAATTCAAAGCCACCTCCCGGGTTAATAAGGAATGATCTTTCAGATCACCTTCGTGTACTACCGACAAAATACACGATCATCTTTGTCAACATTTTAAATTACATGTGTCCGCTAGTTAATCGCCTGTTACACCTAGAAGAATGAAAAATTACATCACAGACTACTCGCTTGGTGCTATCAAATTTCATGACTTTAAAAATATCCGAACGCCACCCAAACCGTTCAGTACCCACGGCACTTTCTTATTAATTAATAGATAAACCAAGTAAAATTCTATATATTATTGAATGTTAACGAGAAGCAGTGACTTAAGAGTTGTAGATAAAAGAATTCAGTATTTTTTTAACCCTTAACCACCCACCTGAAATATTATTTTTCTACCACTTACGAAACCGACATAAACACTGGGCTAGAAAGTGCCATATAACAGACTCGTATTGAAAAAAAAATGTCAACACGTGTGTTGAAATAGTTATTTACCACATGTGTTAGGTACAAAATTTTTCCTATGATGGATATAGTCCTTAGATAAGATTAATTTCGAGTTCAATAATAATATAACGTAATCACAAAAATTATTGAGCTTCTTACAATACTTACTTTGCAAGTATTTCACCTTATTGAGTGTGTTTTAGATAAGATATTCATTAATTTAACAAATCGCGCGAAAAAGTTACTTTTCAGTGCTAGTAGTCCTAAGAAGTTACTTTCTTCCGATTTTTTTTCGTGCGATCGTAGGAAAAACGCTTTTCAACACGACAATCTTGTGCCAGTGTCACAGCTGACGTAACGAATGACACTTTTTTCAACACTAGTGTATATTTATTCATGTTAGGGATGTTTTATGCAATTCCATAGGCCACTATAACCAAAATTAACAATGCAAACCATTTGGATCAAGGCTGCTATATTAAAATAGGAGAAAAAGGAATGTTATGGTCAGGCTAGCAATTGTTTTTATTCTTTTTATGCAAATATTGTGCATACATTGATTTTGATTGACAGAAAGACCAAAATGTTGTTAATAAATGAAATCCCCAGTAGTGTCCTTAGAATGTTTAGTACGAATGATTAAACAGCTGTAACTTTTTATAAAACATTGGTGGTTTTAAAGTTATCGTCAAAAATACAGCGTTTTCCAGAATTTTTGAATTAACTTGTTTAAAAGCTGTTTGCATATTTTTAATAAGCTCGAAAATCTGTTCGCAATTTAACCCTCCTAATAGTGGCCTTTCTAGGATCGACAGCCTGTATATTGCTAGATAAAAAAACTCTAAAATTTAAAAAGGGATATATATAGTATCCCTATAAACCTATAGACAAAGTGATTTACGTTGGTAAACTCTTTGCAAATGATGCTAGTCTTGAGTGGTGGGTTATACATAGTGCAACAATAGGCGAAGTATTAGGTAGATCGAATGATTTCTAGGAGGTCCTTGATATAAAAATAAAACATAATTAATTACCGTATAGTTTGTCATACGCGACGTGAGCATTTAAGGGTTAAGACAGTACTAGTTATATCAATAATTTCAATGAATTTAGGGCTTAATTCGCTTTTTGTGATAACATTTATGTCCCAATTTCGCAACTAACCATAATCAGCGAATTCTTTTCAAACGAAAATATTTCTGTAGTAGAAAATAAAACTGCATTGCTTAAGTTTTTTGTACATTTAAAAATTGGAAAAAGGAACAAAGAACATTATTAAATTTAACATTGACAAAAACTTATATTAACTATTCCAGAACGGCCCCAATATATAAATGAAAAACAAATTTTTTAAACTGAACATGTTTTTACAGTTTAATACAGTATAATAAAGAAGTCTTCACTTTACACATTTATTATAAGACAAAAAATCAAAAAATGAATCGCTTATTAGAAAGTTACGAGGTAATATATAAAACAAATTACTTTTATCCCAAAAGTTATATTTCTAAGAATGGTCCAGTTCATTTAGACTCCAAATTGTTTTTTTTTGTAAATACTCTCTCAATTCCTGGGTAAGATATAAAACAAATTATATAATATTTTCAAAAAAGCGCCATAACATGCTGAAAAGGGCATATCTTCTTTGTTTCTGAGACATTTCACTGCAGTTTAGTTTAATTTTTTTTTAAATTTAAATAATCACTGTTGAGCACTGCGGGGGGATTACAAATTGTGGACAACCTTTAACGCCTGTTTACTAATAATTCAAGGCTATATCCAGTTTTTACCACGCTTTTATTACCTTAATTTTTCTGTTTGCCTGGTTTAGATCACTTCACATGATGTGACAAGTTAACACTTTACTACGTAAACAAAATAAATGTGATGATTGGTCCAATCGGACTAAAAATCAGTGCCTGGGAGATTTTGTTTGAATCTCACGGCAAAATATTTCACTTGTGATATTTCTTTGACTGTGAAGTTCATAACTGACATAATGTATATTCACGTCATATTATTGATACTTTATTTGACGGGACCACGGCAAAACCGCCGGTGCAATATTTCAAATGAAGCACCCCTCGGGGGCTTTATTTCAATTTCACGGCAAAATATTTCACTTCGAATATTTATGTGACTGTGAAGTTCATAACTGACATAATGTATGTTCACGTCACACTATTGACACTTTATTTGATGAAACCATGATAATATTGTCGGAGCAATATTTCAAATAAAGCACCCTTTTGGGGTATTTTAGAGCGCAAATTATATATTTTTAGTCGCCATTATGAAATTCAAAATTGCAAACGAACTTTGTCATTTGTAGAGATTTGACTAATTTGAGGGTATTTATTTATACAAGAGTGTAAATTATGAATTTTTATTATTTCTAGAACTAAAAAGGATAAACTAAAGAATATATTTAAAAAATTCACTTTTGTAAAGTGAACTAAAAACTAATAATACAATTTCGACACAGATATAAAAAATTGCGAGCTTTATAAATATTTTTAGTCATCGCAATATAGGTAGAAAACTTTTATATCTTTAAATAGATAAACACAAAACCAACTGCTAATATAAAACTAAAATTCCCGCACGATATAACTAAAATTCCAAAACTAATAAAATACAAACAATAAATCGAGGACCCCAAATGTAAAATCAATAGAAATTATTAAACCGAAATAAAAACCAAACAACGAATACCATCACCGTCGGATTTTGTCGAGAGTCTTCGAGTAACTGGGCTAAGATATGCGGCAGGCACAGCACAACATTGTCATCTTATTCATCTAAAAGGTTATTTTCCAGTTACCTTTGCGATACGTTAAAGTCAAATGGATACATAGGTCTTTTTGAGAGTTACAGTAGTAAAATGCGCATTTAATAAAATAATAATAATTCTAAATTTATTAAAAAAAAGTATTTTTGATGAGACTTTTTAAACAAATATTAAGTGTTTTCAACGTAAATGGCAAATCTGCGCCAGCTTTCTACCAGCAGCCCGGCAAAAAAAGTTTATTTAAATTTTTCTTTTTCATCTGAAAATATAATACAAATAAATACTAAGTATTGATAGTTTGGATTATCCAAATTGGTCGGGTAGGAACTGCTGGCAATACCGAAAAAAAATCACTTTGTGTTTTAAGTATCTAAGATTTTCTTGCTTTTTAGTTAACTTTATAAAAGCGTGGTTTTAAATTTTTTTTCATATATTATTTTACGCTTCTATTCAAACTATTAACATTACAATTAACATTCGGAAACGAGGCATATTTCTTTGAGCAATAGTATTCTTTATAATATCTGGTGTCATTTAAAACAACATTGACTCAACGCTATTCGATTTAAAGAGATGTCAAAAAAAAAAAATTACTAACATAAATAACAAATATATGGAAAATATTCTCATATAAAATTGTATTTCTTCCAAAAATAAAATGCATTGTATGTATCTTCCTCTATCGTCGTTTCTCTCTTTTTACTCAACAAGTCACGCAAAACAGTCCATCAAACAAAAAGCTGCCCGTACTTCTCTTTTTATCTCACACCTGACGCACTGGGTGTTCCGTGTAGTTGATGGTATCGAGGGCCATTTGTTTACCAGAGATTTACAAAACGACACAAGACAAGAGATTTGTAAGCATGAGGAAATAGGGGCACATTGATTTTACATTGCTGGGCCCTGCTTGTCTGTCTGGGATGAATTACTGCTTTTAAATAACTTTGAACCTTAATAAGTTAATATAATGTTTTTTTCTACAAACATTATTAAAATTAGACTTTTAACGTTAATCAGTATCCAAAGTGACAATTTATGACACTGGTGTTATAATATTTTTTAAGCCGGTAGGTACTTTCCTTTATTTTAGGCGTCTTTGAAAAAATAATATTTTTGATTTTTTTACAAAAATAAATATCACATTGCCTCATTCTAAGAATTTGTATTATTTCTTAACTTTAATATTTATTCTATAATTTGAACAATTAGGAATGGAAACAGCCGTATTAGAAAATAACACGCGTAACTTTTTGTCAATATTTTCCAGCGAATTCTCAATATAGCCTTCCACCACTGTTAAAGATCTCCCTCTCTCATGACTTTTAATGACTGCCAGGTTCGCTCCAGTATCTGCCTAGACAATAAAGTAGCCTCCTTCGAAAACAGTAGCCAGTGTATTACAAAAAAAAATACTTGATTTGGGAGCTTCACGAATTATGTGCTGTATCAGCAAGCATTTTACCAACTGAATTCTTGATTGGTATTCATTTATTTCAGAAAAAATTGATTATGTCCAGTACTGTCTGGTCGAAGAGTTTTGGTAAAAACATAATAAAATGGTTCAACCACAGTAAAGTCGTTGATTTTGTTACCCAATACGATTTTTACTACCAATACAGTTTCCATGTCATCAAGGTTTTTCGAGTTTTAACTGACACAGTTCTTCTATAATGTAAGCACCAAAAATCCTCAATATCGTACCTCCTTCAGACATCAAATAGATGGTTCGCCCTTAAAAACAACTCAATTTGGTATTTTATCAAAATAACAGATATCTTCCGATGATAACTTTTTCTCTGCAAGAAAGCGAATGGTTCGTTTGTAACGTTTATTATTATCATCCAGATTTTTTCTTATATTAAATATTTATTTTGTAACAGAGTCATGCCATTAAGGAGACGAGGGGATTTCCAATTTCGATACCTTTTCACTATATTTTTCAGAAAGACTCTTCTCATCCTACCACTATTCAAATTTTCGCAAGCAATTTCGGACTGTTCTTCAGACTTCTGCGCCAAAAATTTGAATGTAGCTCTGTTGAATCATTTATTTCTTCGGTAATTATTTACTTTTTTACTATATAGGCGTGGATTTTGAGGTTCTTATCACAGATCCGAGGTCAATTTTTTCCAGTCACCGTAAACCCAATTTGCTTTTCTTTCTTCATTTTTATGAACATTCACTGGTTCTGTATGAAACTGCTACAAAGAATTATAAGAAAAAAAGAATAAGAAAACCTAAAATAAACTGTCTTTTTGTTTTATTGCCTTTTTTATCTAAAAAATAGCGAAACCTCAAAAAAGAGCCATACTTCAAACTTATTGAACAAGTAACTTTTCCTTCATACAACCTTAAAAAGAAACACTAATTGATACTCATTAATTAATGGATACTTTTGTTACAAACATAGGTGGATCGGTACCAGCAGGAGTGCGAAGGCACTAGGTGGATTGGCACCGAGTTAGCACGAGGTTAGCCGCCGTAGACATCATCTTTAAAGCCCTAACACAAAAGGCGAACAACAGCGAAATACATCACTGGCGGAAGTCTAACCTTGACGGAGACCATCCTAGTGCTAACGCCGTAACAACTCACCTACTGCCTCCGCGCTCCTACTGGTACCATTCCACCATCCACCACATTCCTTTAAAGTTGTAGCTCGATGGTTTTTCATGATGTTAAGATCTGAGTGTTCCCAATGTCCACATTTTTTATATATAAATGATGCAACAAAATCAGAAGAAGAGCGTTTTGCAACGACTTTCTTAATTGTTTGAACTAGTCTCATACAGAACTAATTAATTTTCATTAAAAAAAAGAAAGAAAATGGGAAAATTTGGGTTAGAATGTCTATAAAATTTGAGAAAACGAAACATTTCCGGAAAAAATTCAAAATCTACCTAATAACAAAAAAAAATTATCAAAATCGGCGATGGTGTAAAAAATAAATAGTTACCATTTCTTCTAATAGGTAGTTTTGCTTGAAAATTATCGATGTAAACCGACGAAAAGTTCACAAACGCATATGTTTTGAATTTAAATTTTTTTTTATTATTATTAACAGTAAATAATCTTAGTTTTTTGGGGGGGTTGGAGACAATATTGAGATTTTTCGTGGGGGGTAGTATTTAAAAAAAAAAGGATTTAGTGCAGTGTTTTCTTTGACATAATGACATTTTAGTACGATCAAAGAAAGATTAAACAAGTAGCAGTATCAATACTATCAATATTGCCAATTTCAGGTGTTAATTGAAAATATTATCACGCTTGACGAACATTTTCCAATTTAGAAGTTTGGAAAATCGATTTTATTAAAATCACATATATCAGTTTAGACCAAAAATATACCAGCAATCGAAAAATCACACTAAACTATGGTATTCAAAACGATTCAGTTATTTTTCACTCATCATTTTCAGAATCTACGAAAAGAAAAATAATAATTGGCTATTTTGATTTTCTCACTCATGGCGACCGGTTTGTCTAGAAATCGTTGGATAACCCTGTAAACCGAGTATTCAGTGATCTTTTTACCAATTCGAATAAATATTTTAGGATAGTGTCGGGGTGTCTCATAGACAGAATATTGAAAAAAAAATAACTGAGTGGCGCTGCATTAAATTTTTGACGTGCTTTAACACAGTATCTTAACATTTAGTGTATGAAGAATAATTAACCAAAAATGATACAGGGTTTTCCCGTATATTTTTCCACCCACCTAGAGAGTTTATTTGAATAGATACGGAAATGTCGTAAATACAAAAGTTGTTGGGTTTTTTATGAAGTTTTAGAATATTTATATATATTTATAATATATAATATTTAAGTGCGAAAATATTATTGGAAATGTCAAATTTTGACAGGTTGTCAGTTTTTTTAAATGACACCCTGTATATTAAATCATATTCTTGAAGATCTTTTTTTCTAATTTCAAATATATATACTTTTAATATATTCTGTCAATTAGTTTTGGATATATAAGCGTTTAAACATTAAAGAAATGATAAGGTAATTTGCGCTAAAACATAGTAACATGGTCAAGATAATTGCAATGAACGACGCTATATAGTAGTATATCTTGTTTTTCAGATAACCCCACAAAAATATGTCCAATGGAGAGAGATCGGGACTGTTTGCTGGCCATCTTAATGGTCCACGTCTTCCAATCCAAAATGGATACCTGTCATTTAAAAAATCGGCGACCGGCTGGACATTATGAGGAGGGGCACCATCTTGTTGCCATATCAAACTAAGATATGAATTAATCGGTAGTTGTTCTAAATGCCCCTCGATTTCGTTTTCTAATAACTCCTGATACCTTTGTCCGGTTAAATTCCCATTTAAAAATATAGGTCCATGAACATGATTGTTAAGAAGGCCACACCAAACATGTAGGGATCTTCTTCCCTGAATTTTGACCGCCTGAAGAGCTCGCGGGTTTTCTTTTGACCAAAAATGCTTATTTTTCCGGTTATACATGCCTCCAGTGGTAAATGTTGCCTCGTCAGTGAAAATTATGTTTGACAGATTTAGTTGGTTCATCATAACACGTCTTTCTATTTCTTGTGTGTAAGTGTGTAAGTTTAATCGGTCTATCTCATTTTAATCGGTTAATTCTTGAGTAGGTAAAAACTTATATGGCTTATATTTATAATGTTTTAGAACTGAGTGGATTTTATGCCATGATTTGTTCAAAAAGTGGCTGCATCGGGAATTGGGTGCTCAGGACCGGTAAACGTCAAAAAGGCGTCGTTCATTGCAATTGTCTTGACCAAGGCTCACTATGTTTTAGCGCAAATTACCTTACCATTTCTTTAATGTTTAAACGCTTATATCCAAAACTAATTAACAGAATATATTAAAAGTATAAATATATATTCGAAATTAGAAAAAAAAGATCTTCAAGAATATGATTGAATATATAGGGTGTTTCATTTAAAAAAACTGACAACCTGTCTAAATTTGACATTTCCAATAATATTTTCGCACTAATGATATAATATTCTAAATCTTCATAAAAAACCCAACAACTTTTGTATTTACGACATTTCCGTATCTATTCAAATAAACTCTCTAGGTGGGTGGAAAAATATACGGGAAAACCTTGTACCTTGAGGTACCTCCTTTAGTGGAGGGAAGAACCTATTTACTTGTAATGTAATTTTAAATATTATTGGATATTAAAAATATTAAATAAGTTTATTCTCGAAATAAAAAACTGGCATGAATTTTTAAAGAAGTTCTAGGGTATTGCCGGGGCTATTCCATGGCGAGCATATTACTGAAAATTTTAAAATGGCGTAATGGCGACATTTACAAAATACATAAAAATATTACCTTTAAATTTGGTGCATAACTTGAAAAATAATCAAAAAAAGTAATATGGGCAATTCTGGAGGTATTGGGTATACCTGGACGTAGGGCGGGGGCAATACTTTTTCTAGGTAGGGTATTTCCGTAGGTAATTATTAATCTTAATGAATGATGATAATATAAAATGATGTTATAAACACAAAATGTTTCATCTGTCAATAACTGAGGTGTGTGATTGGGAGAGGGTAAATATCGTGTTTTATATGGTTTTCGGGGTATATAGGTTATAAGTTGAATACTATTAATCATTTAAATTTTTGACAGTTTATACTGTTGATTTTCTATAAATATGTGCAGACTGCGCATTTTATTTAATATTAGTTATTGTGATCCTAGCAACATTTTAAACTCAATTCTTGTTAATTTTATAAGGGGCGTCCAACATTTTAACCTAGGTTTAGGCCTAGAAACCTTTGTGCCTGGCATTTACAATAAAATTTCTTATAAGGAAAACTAAAAAAGATAAAAATAAAAATTTAAAAAATAATAAAACCAACTTAAAAAAACAGCAAACTTCCTTTACCCGGAACTTCCCTATTTACGAATCTTTCCTTTTACTAGGAAAGTAAAGTGTGACCCAATTTCTTCGGTAAATAGTCATTTAGTAACACATATATTTTTGCTCCACCAAATTTAATTTTACCAACATTTTACCAATTTCTACCTAATCAACACTTAACTTATGGGGCATGATTTAAAATAAATTGAAGTAGTTTTTACATTGATTTTTTAAGACCACCATTCTGTAACGTCATGTTGAATTCGTACCAGTTAATAACTGTATAATATTCAATTTTGCTACAAGATTTCAAGTCAATAGAATAAGATTTTTTTTACATTGATTTTTTAGATATGTTATTTAACCGCCATTTTGTTTCGATTTCTTGTATTCGCACCGCAATTTTACCAATTTATCTCTATATCACATTTAATGTATGCCCAAAATTTGAAATTAATCAAATAAGTAGTTTTTGAGGCTGATTTTTTTAAATAATTTATAAGGCCGTTATTTTGATTTGCTGTCTTGGATTCGTACCAAAATATTACCGGCTGATTCCTATACAACACTTTTTTTTTGCAAAATTTGAGTTAAATTGGATACTTTATTTTTTAGTAATAATTCTATAACATTTCACTATGCCGCTATTTTGTTCAGCCATCTTGAATTTTTAACAAAATATTACCAGATCATTCATCCCCACATAATTCTTAATTTTTTACCAACATTTGGAGTCAATTGGTTAAGTAGTTTTTAGCTATGCCGCGAACTGACAGACAGACCAAAGGAATTCAGAAAACATATTTTTTTGGCATCTAAAGCGTAAATATATTTAAAACCTGGAATCTTTTTCACGATGAGAAACATTTCATTTGGTCTACATTTTGTTCCGCCATCTTGAATTCGTACTACAGTTTTTCCTATACCGCCATTAATTCTTGCACAAAATCTGAAATCAATCTAATAAGTAGTTGTTTTCAGGCTTAAGTTTTAAATACTGTTTTAAGCTGCCATTTTGTTTCACCATCTTTGATTCGTACCAAAATATTACCAGCTGATTACTATGTAATACTTAATTTGTGTGCAAAATCTGAGGTAGTTTTTTAACAATAGTTTTTTAAATATTTCTCTAAGCCGCCATTTTGTTTCGCCCCATTGGATTTTTATCAAAATGTTACAAGGTCATCCCCATATGACCAAAATTTTAAGTCAATCGGGTTAGTAGTTTTTTTAGGTATGCCGCGAACATACAGACCGACAGACAGACAGACAAACAGACTGACGGAATTGAGAAAACATGTTTTTCGGCATCTAAGAGACCCTGAAACGTAAAGAACTGAAAAATCTCGGAGGGTGATTGTTTTCACGATTATAACACACTTCTCTTTACAAGGGAAGTAACACTAAAAAGCAAAAAATTATATTTTATGAAGTCGGCATCAAATTAATAAAAACAGTTAATATACATTATTGATGTGGATAGGCCTTATGACATTCAATACATAAAGTAATAAAATCAAATTTCCAAAATGGAATAAAATATTATTTTTTACTTTTTAGTGTTTTTTTTAAGTCGGTTTTTTTTTAATTGGTTTTATAATATTTTTTATCACATACTGACTGTTTCGTACTATGCAGACGTTTAACAAATTTTAACACACATCAACAAAACCTTTGAATGTCCAGTCGCAGGAACATGGTACCTATATTTTACGCCGTTTTATTGACAAGGTATTCGAACGAAGTAAAATGTAAACTAACTTAACCACCCATTAAGAAAACGTAAAAATTCCACAGAAACTCCAAATGTGTCCCAACATCACAGCATGGTACCCCAGGTCAACGGACATGAAAATTAATTTTCGATTAGTATCTTCTAACCTGGCTGCCAGACGAATAGGCTTGGGTTATGATTTTTATGGCTGTCGTACCTTTTTATGCCAACATTAATTTTCTGATCTTTTTTCTTTCGGTCATGGCAATTAAAGAAAAACGTCTTTGTAGATATTGCTGTTTGTTTATTTTTTATAATAAATTGTAGGTAGAGAATGTTTAACTTGAATTTTTCAATGCATTTTACCTATCAGTTTAACTTGAATTATGGACATAGATACAACAGCCTCTTAACATCATTAGTAATAACAGCAATTTATTTTAGATCAGAATGTACAGGGTGTCCCACATAAGCGGACGCTAGCTTTTATTATACTAAAGTTAAAAAAATAATTTAACAACTAGGATATGTACTTTTTCTCGGGCTATCCAAATGCGAAATTGAAAAAATCGGTAAATTTCCTTTACGCGGAACTTCCCTTGTTATGAATGTTTACTTTTATTAAGTATAGTGAAGTGTGACCCAATTTAGTTCAGTACTTAGTCATTTAGTAACACATATATACTGTCTTTTAAAACATTTTTATTCGGCATCATTTTGTTCCATCATATTGGATTCCTACCAATATTTTACCAGTTTCTACCTACCATTATTTAAAATAAGTTCAATAAGTAGTTTTTACATAAACACCCACCACCATTTTGTTACGTCATCATGTTGAATTCGTACCACACACGACATTTAATTTTTTTGCAAAATTTGAAGTCAAATAAATAAAAAAAATTTCACGTTGATTTTTTAAGCATTTTCTTTGGCCGCCGTTTTGTTCCGATATCTTGAATTCGTACCACAATTTTACCAGTTTATCTCTATATCACATTTAATGCTTGATCTAACTTTGAAATTAATCTAATAAATAGAGTTTTCAGGCTGATTTTTTAAATATTTTATTAGGTCGCCATTTTGTTTTGTTATCTTATATTCATACCAAAACGTTACCAGTTCATTACTATATAAAACTTGATTTTTGTGCAAAATTTTAGGTACATTGGATAATTAGTTTTTTCAGTAATAATTTTTTTTAACGTTTCACTAGGCCGCGATCTTATTCTGACATATTTGATTTTTACTAGGGACGCTAAAACGTGAAACTTTGTAAAACCTGAGGAGGGGATTTTTTTCACGATTACAAATATCTTGAAGTACCACCGATTTACTTGTTCGTCTGTATACTACAATTATGTATGGCCCACAATTTGAAATCAGCCCATTATGTAGTTTTTAAGGCTATATTTTTAAATATTTTACTAAGCCGCCATTTTGTTTCGCCATCTTGAATTCGTACCAAAATTATATATTTTTTTAACATTTCACTAGGCCACCATTTTGTTTTGCTATACTTGGAGAGGAAATTCTTAAAAAACATACGTCGATCCACAGACAGGAGCCAGCTAAAAATGGTGATTGGATGGATGAATACTTAAAAAGAAAAATAAAATAAATGGTGGCAGGCACGTAGCCAGGTGGTGGGTCCTGGGGGTCTAGACCCCCCTCGAAACTTTTAAAATATGTTGATATAGGCATGCTTTTTACTACTTTTCATGAGATTTGACCGTTTGGACCCACTCCGAAGTTAATTTTTGGCTTGGACCCTCCCGAACGGAATTTCTGGCTACGTGCCTTAATCGTGGGAATGTCCGAATTTACAAATGGGTGGCTGACTCCTGTGAGTAAATCCACGTTTGTTTTCTACGATTGGTCTCCAAGTTTCTTACATTTTTATACCGTTATGCCGAAGAACGCTAATTAGGTAGAAACACGTGTCCAGTGGTTACCATAATTCACATTTTTTTGCGAATATGCCCAAGATTTATTTTCCTACTGCATCTTCTCTTTTTTTATACATTTCTTATAATGTAGGTACACCTATAGAGAGTGGACGAATTAATCTACTGAAGAAGTTTCACAATAATTTTGCCACGGTTCAGTTTTAGACTGTAACCTTATTTCTTCTAAGTCTTCTTTATGAATTTTGTTATTCATTTAATAACATTGGACATACTAAATCTTCCTCAAATTCGACAATAGTAATTTTATGTCTTATTAGTATCTATATTTGCCCTATTTATTTGCTTATTCCTAACCCTAATACCAGGAAAAGACATATTTAAATCTAATTTTGTTACCTTAATAGGATCTTAAAAATATGGTTAAAACATCCTTCAACAATCTTTAGTAAATAAACTTTTACTGCTGACGGTCTTAGAATTACCCTAACCTTTTGTAGTATTTTATATTTGTACTATTGCATGATTTAAATTATTTTAATTAAATAACACTAATTTTTTCTTGCTAGAAAATTTTCAAAAGAGGGTAATTACCCTCCATTACCCTAACTGTAATCCGCGCTTGGATGGCACTTAAAGTTTAAATAACGTAGAATCATATGTTTAAGCACGACCCATTCCTCTTCAGAATCGAATGATTAATTCGTTACCCGCTACGCCTTAACACAAACCGTTTTGCAAATAAAAAGACCCTCTTCAAAAGCGAAGAATGCCCCGAAGATTTACGTACTGTGCCCATTGATGACTACTATCTTGTATCAACAACAGTTTTCGAAGTATTATCGAAATTTTCGATCTCGAACTGGACAATTTATAACAAGCCACCTTCATACATTAACTTAACTAATGACCCCGTGTCAAATATAAAGAAATCTCAGCGCTTTAAAATATTTAAAGTATCCAATATTCACGCCAGTGGACTCACAAAAACGCGCCTAATTTATGGATTATAATCCACCGGTTGACGTTTTATGATTGGTTCTTTGTTTAACGTGGATTTTATTGTTTTTGTTAATTAATTGTCGACTTCGGTTGCGTGGACGGAGAGAATCGGAGAATATTCGTCAGGTGGAAGCGCTCTTCGAGTAAGGCGAGGCGTTATTTAAATTTTAAAAACAAAAAAAATTAATGAAAGCTCATTCTTTGAAAACGTTACTTATAGTGGAGTCAATCTAACGGAAATTTTCGTGAAAAAGGAACTGCTCTCCCGTGGCCTTTTTTGGTATAAATAAGGCGGTGGTATAACAGAGGAAGGAAATCTTGAATTTTGCCCGACGACCGAAACTCATTTTTCACTTTTTGTTAAAGAGATGGCGTTTCTTGACATTTACTTTTTTATAAAAGCATTTTCTATATTTATTAGACCGTTCGGATCAAAAGAAAAAGCAATTTGTTGCTTGCAAAATTATCAAATTTTCTACCAGTTGACAAGTTGTACTGACCCTGAACAAAATAGCATAGTACAATAACAAGTTGGCTAAGAAGTCTATATATTGTCAATTGAACTGAAACTGGTACATGTCAGTTTGTTAAGCGATTCGAAGTATAAAGACGATAATCACCTATCTGGACATTATGAGAAAATATATAAGAAAATTAATATCACATAATACCATAACAATGGCGAAGACATCAACCTTGGCTTTATGAAGTTTACCAATATTATTTAATTTTAATTCCATCCCGCTATATAAAGGCCTATGAACTTTCGAGCCTATTATCTCAACACATCCACTTATGTGTATTATCAGATCAATCCCCGATGATCCCCATTATTCGCGCCAATGGACGATGAAAGATTATACTCACGTGACGACGACTATTAATCGGCTTAAAAGAGGCCTTTTTAGGGCGCGACAGGAAGCCCTTTTGTGCCCAGTGACAATGCGAGAGAAACACCCCAAAACATTTCAGGAAAGCGGGTGTGAAATCTCTTGTTGTCGAACGACGATTTTTAAAGATGACAAAATGACAAGAAGGCCGCATTGAGCCGTTTTGAAGAGGATGCACGCAGCAGGTCAGAAGCGGGATAACATGTGTTTTGCATTATGTGAGAAATATGTGAACTTATTTCAACTTTTTAATCTGGGTGGCAACCTAATAAAATTAGAACAATTTCGTCTAAGCTGAAGAGGCTTTTAATTTGTTGTTCTCAGCATATCCTACAGGCACCTTTAATTTGAACAGCGAACCTCTGTTTTTACTTCCCTCGTAAGATGGAGTATTGTAATCACGAAAAAACCACCGTCCGAGATTTTTGCGTTTTCGGGTACCTGACCCAAAAAAACAAGTCGGTCTGTCTGTAGTCTTTACACAGCATAGCTCAAAAACTACTCATCCGATTAACATCAAATTCTCGTCAAATATTAATCATCATATAAGGATGAAATGGCTACATTTTGGTAAAAATCTAATACTGCGGAACAAAATGGCGGCTTCACAAAATCTAAAAAAACTGCTGATCGAATAGACTTCAAAATTTGCGCAAAAATAAAGTGTGATATAGGGATAAACCGGTAAAATTTTTTGTATAAATCATTTATGCCGGAACAAAATGACGGTCTAATAAAATGTTTAAAAAATCAGTAGCAAAAAACTACTTAACTAATTGATATCAAATTCTGCACAAAAATCAAGGGATAGGCTGGTAAATTTTTATAGTGAATCCTGTTTGGCAAAACAAAATGGCTACCTTAAAATATTTAAATATTCGATTTCCTGGAATAAACAGGAAAATAATAAAGGACATAATTTATTTTTTGTAGACCACGTAAATAATCATTCTAAAAAACAAATAATAATAACAATATTATTAATACATAAATTAAAAAATTCAAATAGTTTACAGTTTATAGGATCGATATAAATGTATTACTAAATAATTATATGCTTATATAAACTGTTTATTGTAAGTAAATAGTAAAACTCTGTATGAGGAAAGTTGTGGATAAAGGTGAATTTACCGATTTTTTAGGCTATGAAAAGGGGTTAATTCTGTAGTTTTTTACAATTACTTAAAAAATTAATTAATTAAATTAATTAATCAGGTTTTTGAGAGCAAAATTGTACTCTAGAAAATTATCTAAAGAAGTTCTTTTTTTTGTGCAGAATTGTATAAGCTATTAAATGGTTTTCCAATAAGCATGATACGCTAAAGAAAGATAAAATGGGATGGTAACAATGCTTAAAATATGATAAATGTCACTAGTTGTCATTTGTGTTCAGAATGGTTTTACAATTCATCATTGTAAAATATACGCTTCAAGAACGCTTGCTTGGTTATTATCAAAAATTTTATTAAAAAAAAAACGTTCTTTTGTAAATAAATTCACAACGTGCATTTCGCGAAAACTATAGTCCACATAATCCCCGTACTAAGCTTGCTATTTGTCGAATCGTAGAAACATTTTAGATAGGATTTTAATCTTTAGATATAAACATTCATATCACATATAAATCACGAAAACAACAAGACGTCAAAATGCAAGTTTAGAGAATACTGCTGTAAGTGAGAGTGTTGCAGAAATTCCCACTTTATCAATTCCTTGTTTTGCTCAAGAATTAGGTCTTACCAGAACGACAACCTGCCTAGCGTATTTTGAAAAAAGACTTAGCTTTACACCCGTATAAGATTATATCGTCTCAAGAAATGAAGCCATTGGTCCCTTCGTAAGCATCGTCACTTTGCTGTTTAAGCCTTGGAGCAACTGGAAACGGATCCTAATTTTGGGTAAAAGAATTATTTTTTCAAATGAAGCTCATTTTTGGTCAAGTGGATACGTCAATAGGCACCAATTCCGTTTTTGTATGAAAACAATCTTCAGGAGATTCATAAGAATCCCTTTAATACATAAAACCATGGGACCATTTTTTTTAGTTGTAGCGGATGGTGAGCAGTATAGGTTGATGTTAAGTGAGTTTTTTTGTTCTAATTTAGACGAGATTGATTTGAATGACTTAGAGTTACAACCAGACAGTGCTAAATGGGTCACTGTATATTCCACTATTGCGATATTGCCAAAAAAGTTTGATGAAAGGACGATTCAAAAAATACAACTGTTAATTAGCACCCAAAAAGTTGTGATTTAACTACTTTAAATTACTTTTTCATGGGTTATTTAAAATTGATGATCTACGCATAGAAATCAAAATCCCTTTGTGCTTTAAGGTTACACATCGAACGCTGCATTCGTGACATTAGGCCTGATTTATTGCAAAAATTGATCGAAAATTGGGTTTATCGAGTTCGCTCCTGTGCACGAAGTCGAAGTGTACGTATTACTTAAAGCAGAATGTAATTGACTGTGCTTTAAAATAAAATGTTTGGTTATACCAAATATAGTTTTTATTTTACTTAATTTTAAAATCATATCGTTCTTATTGGAAACCCCTTTATTTGTTTAATAACTATTTTTTTCGGAAACTTAATACAATTCGAGATATTTGCAAAACACCCTCCTTCTAAAAAAAAAGAAAACCCCACGGCTAAATTAATGGCACTTTTTAGCCTAGAATATGAAAATAAAATTTTCTTTTGGGGACTAATTTTTCTAGCTAAAAAAAACTAGTATTTGTATGATATACAAAGATTTCGATTAAACTATAAAGTTGGTCCTAGAGTAGTACCGAAGTAAAGAGGAAGTTATTGGCTTATTCAATATCGGATTAAGCATTTAAGAGGCCACAGGCACTCGTTTGGAGGCCCGTCGGGCTTACATTATCTTCATTGTTAATTGCTTGAAAACGTTTCGACTAGTGTAGTATCTCTAGTCGTTCTCAAGCGCAAACTAAAAGTTAATCTGCTCGACAATACTCAATTTAAATGTTTTTCCACTTAGCGTGTTTTTTTAGTGTTCAGAAACTCTTATATCAACAGCTCGCTTTGTTTCACCTATATGGTTCACTCATAAGGGATTTCAAAAATAAAATTGCTAAATTTGAGTTGGCTTTAGTCAACAATCTCCTTAGTGTATTCTCGGATATGAATTCTCCTTGATTTGTCAAATTTTCTTATCATCTCCGAAATTTTTCTGATATCCGGAATTGATATAAGAAAGCTTGCCGATTGGTCTTCAGTTGGTCGTACATTGTTTTTGTTTTTTGTCTCTTGTCTTTTGGAAAATGTGTTAAGAATAAATTTTTTGGTATAATAATTTTAACATATATTCTTAAATATTGCTGATTACCACGATTAACATGTCCTTCAAAGGCGCAATGATCCATTTTATTCAAACGAAGATAGCGTTTTTGCGCTTTTTGGAGTTCATCCGCCGAGATCAAAACTACCCGTGACCCATATAAGGCAAAGGCGTAACAGAATCATAGAAACAACTACCCCGCTAGCTAATACCACGACCAGCACTGAATTAGATTTTTGATTCCTGACCTTCGTTGGAAGCAATAATGCGGTATCTTTTTATTTCTGGTTAGACCACAGGTGACGTCACAGCTGGAGATTTTCAAAAATATTAACAGATTTTTTACGTTTTTAAAATTAGATAGGCAATTAGTATTTTAATCATGAAACAAAAACGTAAATATAGGTGCTATCGGTGTCATTATTGTATTTATCTCTTTTTTATGCAACTTGCAATTTGGTTGGTGTTTTAATTCTAAGACTGCTGATTATGAGGTCCTACGATTCTGAGGTCATAGACAAGCGTCTCTTGCGCCTATGTGATAATCCGTCACTATCCTTATCACATAACTACGAGTGAAAATTTTTAACTTTTTCTTCTAAAAAGAAAACTAGTAAACAATTCCGTTATGAATTTCTTTAACGATTCCACGCAGTTCAAACAAATCGTTTTAAACTATTCAAAAAATCACGCTTAAAGTTCGGTTTATTGTTCGTGGCGAGGAAGACAATAGCGTTACGATGTCTCAGATTTCAAAAAGGAGCAATCATAAACACATCATCGGGTTTTGTGAAAAGTGGTGCGGTAAAACGAATAGTATCTGTACTCGTTTGAAGTGTGATTGCTTATTGCTTCCGTCTATCTTTGTACTGACAGTTGAGGGCGTTATTAACACGTTACACATAACTAAATAATAATTTTATACAAAGTAAATAACGGTAGTTAATGTGTATATTTCTTTTAATAGCTCGGAAGTCATTTCAAGAGAGCCATTTTCTCAACTTTATTATTGTTACGGGTTTTCTTCATAATAAATACTTCTTTACAACAATGACAACTTTATTATTACGTATACGTATACGTTAACACATCTATTATAACGCCAACGTCCCTCTATTTATATATGAATTAGGAATTCACTATATTCTTCCAGAATGCCTTCGATATAGGATGAGGTGTTTGTTTGCTTCTAGCTCAAATACATAAACTATTTTCTATTCGAAAAGCACCAAAATAAGACAATAGTTTCATAAGACATGATTTTATAGCACGAGCCCTAGGTTACAAATCGAGCCGCAAGCGAGTTTACTACACGTCGAGTGGTATTATATGTCTTATGAGTATTTTATACTATGTTTTTCTATTTTGTGCACTATATTTTAAAAAAGGCATTTTCTAAAACAAATATATATTATTGAACATTTTGAGTTTGGTAACAATGAATGTCAAAAGTGTCAATTACATGCGTGTCATTTTTGTTTTTCAATTTTGGGACGTGACCGGTTTCAAATTCGAGGTTGCCATGACTAGAGGTGGGCGTTCAACCGATATATTGATATAGGTCAGCGATATATGGAATAACAATAGGTATCCAATAATGGTTAGTTATAGATAAATAAGATAAGAACTTATTTTTTGTTCCTTTGGTTTTTGGGCTTCCAAACTGCCTTTCTCACAAATATCGATTAGTAGCAATTAACAATGATAGGTAGAAATACCTATTGATAACTTAATTTTATCGATTTATGTTCACCTATCGATAGGCGGTAAGTAAATTTTATTATGCCATAACTCAGCGTTGCCAAGTTCGTAGAAAAAAAAATAGTGTCGAGAAGGGGGAGATTACGACACTACTTTGGGTATCCAAAAGACGTCTTTATGTAAACTAGAAAAAAATTACATTTTTTTATTGGTATGATTATGTTTAACATATTAAAACTTCTACCTCCTTCGAAGAAAGGTTTCTCCAATAAATATAAAATTTTGGCTCTATAATAACATTAGTTTTCCTCCATATTCTCCTAGACGATGTGAGACCCTATAAAATTCTCTATAAAAAGATTTTATACACTTTTCATGCAACACCAATACTTTTAAAATGGTGCGTCTAGCACCATTAACAAAACAAAAAAAAAGTGTAATTTGTCTACATATACAGCGTGGTCTATGAAATTTGATTGGTATGAAATACTTTTTTATTTATAATTTCAATAAATGCTACTAATTATCTTGTATGTCCATATATAGCGTATTTTTAAAAGGCGTACGCATTGGTGAATATTAGAATCGAACTACAGAATATGTGTAACATATATATATATATATATATATATATATATATATATATATATATATATATATATATATATATTTAAAACCCCAATCCAGATTTTTCAGCAAGTTCGTGAGAAAGTTGTACTACACTAATTTATATGATTTTGTTTGAAAAGATTGTACCGAGACCTTTCAACACTATATTTTGTATTGTTTTATTGCGTATTTTTTTCTATAAAACCAATATATTTTTCTTCAAAAACATTTCTGGACGATGTGGTGAATGCGCCCCTTATTCTTGCAATTTCACTGGAAACTCATCGCACCTGCTAATGGAAAAGGCAAAACAACAAGGTCTGCCGGGCCAGCTAGTTTATTTTTAAATATGTTATACTAAAATATCCAAGGATATTTTGAAATTTTTGTCATTTTTATTACCAAAGGAGATATACACGGTTTTCTTAGAACTTGACAAAGACATTTTTTTTTTGTATTATGCACACAAAACACAATTTTCTAAATAATCTCCAACTCTAAAGTATTTTTTATATCTAAAAAGTATATCTCGAGTAGTTATACAGATAGTGTAAAATAACACACAAAAAATATTTGTTAAATATGGTAAGTAACTTACTAGAAAATTAATGCATAAATAATTATAAACCCTATTCAGAAAAGGTCTCGCAGAGCAAACATTTGATGAAATCGTAGAAATGCAGAATATTTTATAAAATCTTGGTACAAATGGATAAGCTAGGAAAGTTTAAGTAAGAGATAAGAACAATGAATTCCTGTGGAATATGTTCCCATTCTCTTACTGCATTTATTTAATCTGGGATGTTTTGTACTTTATTTTTCTCTTTTTATTAGACTACTCAAACGTTATAACATTCTTAACCGGAGATCGTCCTAGCCAATCTATCCCGTATGTTCAATTATTTTGATGACATTCGTTAATTATGAGTGCTCGATGAGGTATTGAAATATCATCAATGAGAACAAAAGCCTGTCGTACTTAGTGGTCGTTATCCATTCTCTCCGTTGCAAAAAGCCAGTCCACAATTGCCACAATTTTTTTTCAAGCCTTTTTCCTTTTCGCCTCCAAGTTAGGATTCTTCCGTTTGATCTAAAAATGTTTATGGGGTTTTCATCAGCCCACAGTCAAACGGGTTGTCATGACGTTATATATTTTTGAAATCTGTTTGAAAAGATCTTTTCAACCATCATAATAAATGTAGGGTCCCCTATTAAATAAAGAAATTGCATAATTTTCACATTTTTCCTTTTTTTTTACACGTATTTACACTTTTTTGTATCAAAGAGTGAGAATGCATTTCAATTGTAGCATATTAATTTTAAAATTCTAGGATTAATATATATTTCAGCTTCTCTAGTAAGAAATTAAAATATTGATTTTATTTGCACTCGTTTTTGACGTTATTTCGCTACAGTCACAACCCTGGAGCAGAATTGTTACCATATGTAGTGTCAACGAAAACACCTACCGATCGATAAATCAGCCGTTCGCTTGAGATCTTCCCACAACATTGCAAGTTCTCCGTCCTATCTTGTGAATTTTAGGATTTTGATAAATTATTAGTACGATTTCCTTAACTTATTGTTCTGTATAATATGGCTTCCCCGTGATTTAGTTAGGTCATTGCCTTCATTTTTTTTGTTTTCTTTTGACTGGTTTGGCATGATGCACTTAATAACATACCTGTCACAATGTACGTTTTTTAAAAGTTAGACAATGTCCTCTGTTTGCTTTATCTTTTTGGTGAAATCACAAAGTTCTGGTCTGGTCTGGTCTGGAATTTGATGATTCCTTTAAACTAAACGAGTTTTCTTAACTTTTAAAGCCTTATTCTTCATGGGAAATATTCTTTAAAGGGTCCTCTTTCCGGCTACATAGAGCAAGCCATTTTTCGCCTCATTTTTTTTTTATTTTTGAAGAAAATGTAACATAACCTGTTTCTTTTTCCAATCTTTCCACATAATCTGATTGAACACGTGCTACTGTCTTGGCGATATAGCTGTCCTGGGATGAGTACACCCCTACAGTTCCACCCTAGTCCTTTTTTTTCTAGTAAAACCTTATCAAATTGAAGCCCTTCAAACACGTTTCACGATATAAATTTCTTCTGTATTTAAAGTTCCATATCTATTCTCTATGTATTTAAATTTAGGTAGCTACATACGATACGTAATGTATGTAAAACCTAATCTGACTACGGTTTCGAACAGTACATACTAATCGGTTAGACAATATGTGCATATCCATATACATAGATTTCTTGATCAAGGAAGTGGTATTTGAATGATTTAGTCATTATTTTTTAAGCAAGTTTCAATGCGTAAAGTTTAATTTATCAGAGTCGGTTTGTAAAGTATAATTTTAAATTAATTTATATTTCATACTTATTACCAGAACTGTAAAATATCATAACGATGTCATTATAAATCCTTTTGAAAATGAAAATTTCTTAGTTAATAAGCTCTGTGGACACTAATAAATAAACTGAGTGGCGCCCAAAATCAAGTGTAAGTATTTCTAGCTTACTTCCCATTATTGCCACCTAACAACAACTATTTTAAGGAAAATTCATTTTCCCTAGAATCGCACAAGTTACACAAAATATAAAAAAAACGTCCTTTAGAGTCATATCCAATTATCGGGACTCAGGTTAAATTGTTTTAATATTTAAACATTAAACATTAGACACAAATTAATAAGAATCAAATTTCCAGTTTTATAAAAAACTCTAAACCTATTTGAATATAGTAGCACTAAACAGCCTCACTCAATATAATTTCAGATAAATCTGAACTGAAATCTAGATTCTAGTGATACATTGAGTGAAATTAGGTATAAGATATGCTACATGAATGAATACTTAGAATTTCAGGGAGAATTCAAAACTCATAAAAGAAATGAGACCTTTTACATAATAAAAATGTTTCTAAAATGTAACAAAAATTCAAACAAAATTAACTGGGCCGAGCGTATTTTTGAAAAATTAAGCGTTTTGAAAATATTTTTTTTATTTCAAAAGTTCCGTTGACAATTTACTGTCAAATTGAAAATTAATGCAGATTTTAGTGTTCTGAATTGAACAATAAAACGAAGCTAACATCGAATATTTTCAGAAACCAAGCTTGCCCATGACATGAAACCATAAGTGTCAGCCACGGATTTTACAGGCAGTTTCTGTTTTGTTTACAAGTTGACGAGCAGTATAAAATTATCTTAATAATGTGGTCCCATTGAGACGGACTTAACGGTTGTAATGGCGAACATACAAATCATTATACCCGTTTTGCCTTAACACATTAAACGGTCGTGCTCAGATAACAGATTATTTTTAGAATAAATGGACGAAGCGATTCTACAATATTAGGTTTGTGTAACAGAGCATAACAAGACTAAATCGTGTAGAATAGCGAACGTATTAAATAAAAACCACGCCAGCAAGTATTTTTTTAAATTAAAAAATCAATAAAGAGAAAACTAGTGACATAGTTTTTAGGTTGGTATTAGTGATCTGTTTCCAAAGAAAGATTTGTTCCATGTAAATCTCCATAAGAAAATGTTTAAAGTACGATATTATTCTATTCAGTTTTATAAAAATAACCTCTTAATCAAGGTTTCACTTATAATAAAATTACAGAAGGGTGACATGGGTTTGTCCTCATCAGAATTCAGACGTGTGACATATTGAGTAATTGTACAGGTGTGTTAAAATTATCATATAACTTAATTACTTACAAAATATTATTATTATAACGCATCGATACACAATATTTTAGGTCTGATGATGCCTGATATATAAGCGAAACATATGTCACCCTTCTGTAATTTTATTAAAAATCAGATCTGACTTTATTTTTGTAAAATTGAATTCTATAGCAGTGCTCTTTGAGTAATACCGATGATTTTATCGAAAGAGACTATCCTAATTAAGAATCTTTAGTAAGTGTCCACCATATTATACTATGAATATAAAGAGTAAAAGTTAACATACAAAATAGAAACGGACCATCAAAGTGATAATTTAAATGATTACTAATTTAATACAAGAGAGGTTATGGAAGTCAATTGTTTTCCATCTATTCCTTTTAACAGGACCTTAAATCGGGTATAGATTATACCAATCACGTCACTTTAGAGTGCGCGCGGATTTCAAATCTGATTTTCGATGATTTGAAGTTTGATTTTGTGGCTTTAATGATGGTTTATAGCTTTAATGATTGTTTTATCGACGAACCTGAGCTAACCTAACGCTAACGGGACAGATCCACCTAACACTATAGGTTTTGTAAAAAAAAAACCTTGTTTTAATATAGACTCGGAATTTTATTGGCGCGCTACCGCTTTCTTTACAATAAACCTAACCTAATTATAAGTTTTGTTTAAAAAATTATCCGCCTGAACAAGGATTCGAACACATTTGTGCCGCACCCAAAGCCGAATATCCTACCGCCGGCCGAGCTAAAAAGCCCATGCTGAACATTCAACAAAACGTGTTTATACTCCACGGAAATAATCGACGAACCAATAGGAAGCACATGAAACAAATCTGTGTTGTGATTGGTATGATACAAAGAGAACCTAGAGTCGGTCGCCCCCCCCCCTCTAACTTTTGAACCGTTAGGTATATTATGGGGAAATTTGGAACGATAACGTATGAGCTAGTTCTGCATTTTTTAACATAGCAATGACAGCTTTAAATGTCAGTATGATAGCTGGGCGCACTTTCGTAACATTTCTTTAAAAGGAAATGGGTATACCTCATTTTGATGGTATTTTTATACTTAAAAAATTCCCCAATTTTGAATATTTGGTTCAGTAATTTTCAAATGAAAACAAATACTATCGGTTTCTACAGTATCACTACCTTTGTTTATAACACACTTTTTACGTATTAGATGTAATAATTAATTGTTGCTGTTATACCGTTTTCGGGTATCTGTCTTTAGGATTGACAAAAAATATTCTTAACTCGAAATTGTCTGAAATGGTAGAAGACGCCCCAAGATCTAGAAAGCCAAAAATTGAGAAAGATGGAATAGTCCAGGTTTTAGTTGAAATTGTTGTTAATGGGACACACAATTCCCCAAAAAATACATACTTGGGCGAGGATTTTGGGTGATAATATCATAGGTCCCATTTTTATGGTAGATAACCTAAATTGACTTAGATACCTATATATGTTGCAAAATACAATTATTCTTCTTATTAATGATGTTGCGCTTAACCCACATGAGTTTGACTTGAAGGTTATATGTCAACATTCTTTCTTTCTTTCTTTCTTTCTCAAAATGGAGTCGGCTGCCACTTTTTTGCTTTCAGCGCCATTCTCCAGCCCAATAGGTAGGATGTCCGGATGGCGAGCTCTTAGCTCCCGAACACCCCGAATTTTTCAAATAACTCTTGATTTTTTCCTCTTTTAAATTCTGAAATGCATCTTGGCTTCCACTAGGTGCCCCTTGAGAGTACTACTGATATCACGAAATGACCCTTTCTTTCAAGCTATCCCCTTACCCCTCCCACTCCCGCCACGTAGCGGCCATTACGCTAATATTCTATGTAGAACTGCGGCAGACGAACGGGATAGAATGCAGGAACAACTAGGCCTCACACGTTCACAGCGTCTGCTCCCTTTCTAGCGGGGTCATTAGTTTCCACACTGAGCGGTTGAGTCTCCCGTTTCCCCCCGAAATAAAGCAGCAAAACCGAACACGTGGCACCACTTATGCTAACAACACAGAGGTCTGCATTCGACGAGACGAACCGGAAGACTCTATGTCAACATTCGCCTCACTATTTTAGATAAGTGAGAAATTATCTGAATGAAACTTATCAAGAGAGGTGGATTGGTCGTCGAGCCTACGGAATGGCCAGCTCGATCGTCAGACCTCACGCCTCTCGACTTTTTTTCTTTGGGGATAAATTAAATCTGATGGTTCTAGGCTCTTTACATGAACGTTGACAACAACGAATCACAGACGTTTGTTTAAGAATATCACCACACATGCTTCATAATGTCAGAAAAGAATTTGCCCACAGAATAATTGGCCAGGAGGTTCAGGAGGACATTTTTAGCATGTGTTGAAGTAAGTACTGAGTTTACTAAATGTGTTCGTGCGTTCATCTTTTATTTCTATCGTTTTTAAATGTTTTAGTTTGGGTTAGTTTATTGCTATTTGTTTATTGTTAAATTGTGTTTTTTTATTTTAAAACATTTAATAATTTGTAGTTATGTGTATTTTTTAGAGAAACAATTATTACATCTAATGGGTAAAAAGTGTGTTATAAATAGGGGTAGTGATACCGTAGAAACCGATATTATTGGTTCTCATTTGAAAATTACTGAAACAAAATTGGGGAATGATTTAAGCATAAAAATATCTTCTTCAAAATGAGGTATCAATCGAGACCCATTTCCATTTAAAAAATGTTACGAAAGCGCGCCCGGCTATCATTTGATATTTAAAGCTGTCATTGCTATGTCAAAAAATGCAGAACTTGCTCATATATTATCGTTCCAAATTTCGTCACAATATACCGAACGGTTATAAAAGTTTAAGGGGGGCGACGGAGTTTAGCTCCTCACTGTATATACGCAACGCATATACAGGGTGTTACAAATTTGATGGGAAAGCATTGAAATTTTAAAAACCGTAAGGTATACGAGGTCAGTTAAATTAGGGCAAAATTTTCAATGTGAAATAACATGTCGTTGATAAACTTGGAACATTCCGACTACTTCCGAAGACATCCGTGAAAAACAGAAAATAAAATAAATTTTACATCTTTACAGTCACTTTCATCCTCTACAAGATGGTATTTTAAATCCGACGTTTCGTCTTCGAGGTCTCATCACCAACTGCTTTTTTTAAATACGGTCCTGAATTTTTTATTTCATTTTTAACAAGCCCTTGACCTCCCCAAACCAATAATACAATGGACTCATACATTTAGAGTATTTAAAATTATCCTTCGTGAAATTAGCAAGATTCTATGGGAAAATCTTCAAACATTAATTGTGATATATCGTTGGTTTTGGGAGGTCGTACACTTGTTAAAAATGAAATAAAAAATCCAGGACCCTATTTAAAAAAAAGAAGTTGATGAGACCGCAATGACGAAACGTCGGATTTTAAATCTAGGTGCATTATCTTGTAGAGGAGGAAAAGTGGCTATAAAGTTATAAAAAAACGATTTCCGTTTTTATTGCGGATATCTTCGGAAGTAGTCGTAATGTTGCAACTTTGTCAACGACATATTATTTGACATACAACTTTGTCCTAATTTTACTAACTCCGTATCTCTTACGGTTCTTGAGAGACCATTTTTATCCTATCGATTTAGTAACACCTTAAATTATAAACTGTGGCATCTATGTGTAGTGGAATTCCATAGACAAACCATGAACACTAAGCTAACGCCTCTTGAAGTAATTGTTTTTATATTTTTTCATCTCTCGTAAAATAGATTCTAATGATTTTAACTTGTTTGTAAGGGTTGTAGTGTTGTAATTAATGTACGCTTCTCCTTTATTGTATTACCTAGATTAGTGTATTTTATATTTACTCTTGATATTAAATTTAATTTATACATCTCTTTGTTAATGTACCATTTTGAATACTATTCCAATTTGTATTCTTAATACTTAAAAAAAAAAACAATCATAATGTGTTGTAATATTTTATTGACTTTGGACTACTTTGACTTGTGTAAATACTTATGGGTATGATGATATAAATATATTGTGATTTGCTTTGCTTTGATTTGACATATCATCAATTTCTGATAGTTGTGTTCGACTTGATGCGAAAAAACGCAGCTTTCATAAGTTTGGTTTCGAGTGCAATATATCCCACTTGCAAAACAGATATTGCGTAGCGCTTTAATGTGCAACTCACATTTAAAAAGTGGACCTTATATGTACTTTACCTCAAGTCGGAAAGTTGGGAGCCAAAAATTTCTCTGAAATGACAAAGACTAGTATTTTAACACTCGATTATAGGAGTGGTATACATGAACGCACTATGGTCAGGCCAGCTCTTAATAGGACCGGGCTCATTGGTGCCCTGTCAAATATGTCGTGAATATCTAGGTAATGCAATGAATTTACAGAGCCTGACACTTTTTATGCAGGTTGCATATTGCATATAAAGAAGAATTATGGCAGCCATCCAGGTCTATGTTAAAACACGGGGTGATCCAGATATCTCTTATTTGTAGAGATAAGTATTGGAATCGTGAAAAAATCACCATCCGAGATTTTTGCCGATCTTTGCGTTAGGGCGAAACATTTCCAACGGCCTGCCTTTGCGCGGCCTAACTCAGAAAAACTACTTCCATTGACTTCAACTTTTGACCACAAAATCATGGGTCATATCGATATGGAATGGTAAAATTTTGGTAAAACTGCAATATGTCGAAACAAAATGGTCTCATAAAATGTTAAAAAAATCATCAAAAAACTATTTATCATATGGACCTCCAATTTCACACAAAATTCAAGTCTGATATTGGGGTAACTGGTAAAATTTTAGTGTGAAGCCATTATTGCGGAACAAAATGACCCTATAATGAAATGTTTAAAAATTCAGAACCAAAAAAATATACTTATCCAATTAACTTGAAATTTTGAACAAAAATAAAATGTAAAAAGAGGATATTCTGGTAAAAATTGTAGTACTAATCGTGTATAGCAAATCAAAATGGCTACCTAATAAAAAAAATTCCATTTTTGTAATAAAACTTTATTTTTATGGAGAAAAATAATAAACGACATAAGTAAATTCGCCTTTTCCAAATTTTTCTCGTACAGAATATGGGGCGCATTCACCATTCGTCCAGAAATGTCATTGAAGAAAAACGTATTGGATTTATAGAAAAAATACTCAATAAAACAATACAAACAATAGTGTTGAAAGATCACGGTAACCAGACAATCATTAAAAAAAATGTAAACTGGTGCAGTACAACTCTCTCATGAACTTGCTGAAAAATCTGCCTTGGAGTTTTAAATATATAAATAATTTAAATGCATATATACAATGTGTTATCTGTGTGATAGTGGAATTATGTACGAGGGAAGTACTGGATAAAGGCAAATTTACCATTTTTGTTACTTGGAAATACTTAGAATGTGAAAATTGTTGGACTCTTAATTTTAAGAATTATTATTTTAACGTCATAATCGACATGTATGTATCCGAAACCTTGGGCATGTCACGGTTAATCAGTTACGAAAAATCTAATCTAATAAATGACGATTTGTTGCCGAGCCCGCGGCGCCCTTTGAACTTTCGCCGTCTAAAAACCTATCTAAAAATTCGATCTAATTAGTCCGGCGTTGTCGACGCGTTGTCTGGCAGTGGTTAGCGGTCCACTGAACAATTAGAAGTACGCCCGAACGATTGACCGTGGCCGGTCGATCGACCGCTCTCGCTTGTTTTGTCACATAACGCGACGGACCTCCCGGATCCGAAGGGACCACCACTCGCGACCCTGAGGTTTTTTTATTGCTGTGGCAGACGCGCAACCAGAACTATAGCCCCAAAATTAGAGACGGTTCATGAAGTAGCCAGATAAAAAAAAAACATTCTTATATTTGATATTAATAAAAAATCAGTTAATAGTTACCTATTAAAGAAGTCAGTTATGTAACAAATGTAGTTAATTGCATGCATTTAAAAGTCCATCAACTAAATTATTTTAAAAATCAGTTTTTCGTTTTAAAAGAAAACATATCGAAAAACACAGAAAGCACAAAAATTGTAAACATCATTCGACATTTCTAGGATATCACATATAAGGATTTTATTTTTCTGAAAGGCTGCAGGGTTAGGAGCCCCAATATTTTTTGGGAAAATACACGTACCTATCGAGTTCAACTGAATAAATATTTCGTAAAGGCACGTTTTTTTTTTTGATGAATTTAACTTCTCTTTTGTTTTCGTAAATTTCAAAATGAAGGGATATACAGGGTATCCCATACTCGATGGTACATTAAAAGAATCTGGAGAACAAAGAGAACAATAAATTTGAAATTTTGTCTATGGCCATAGGATGCTGGGCTCTAGCTTTTAAAAATAATTTCTCGATTGCAGTGTTGCCAGATCTATTGGTAACTGGCATCAACTTCCTAATTTTAAATGGGACACCCTGCAGTTTATTTGATTTTTAGGTTTTGTCAAACAATCTTAAGTTTTTTAATATAGGATATTTCTTCATTTCTCTTATCGTTTCTTAAATATATAATTACTTTGTGTTTTTTTTTACCAAAACTATGTGAATTAAAATATTTTCGTCTCCAATGTAAAATTTTAATATTATTTAATCAACATGTGTTACTTTAATTTTAGCAACATAGGATCGCCGACTTTTATACAGAGTGTCCTAAAAGTTAACTGCAATTCAGATTTTATAAATTTGATCAAAAGTTACTTTTTTTTAACAGAACACCCTGTATATTATTGAAGCTTTGAATAAAGTGAACAAAACAAGTTTTTTTCTATAGGATATTTCTTCATTTCTCTTACCGTTTCTTAAATATATAATTACTTTGTGTTTTTTTTACCAAAACTATGTGAATTAAAACTTAAATATTTTCGTCTGCAACGTAAAATTTTAATATTATTTAATCAACATGTGGTACTTTAATTTTAACAACATAGGATCGCCGACTTTTATACAGAGTGTCCTAAAAATTAACTGCAATTCAGATTTTATAAATTTGATCAAAAGTTACTTTTTTTAATAGAACAACCCTATATATTATTGAAGCTTTGAATAAAGTGAACAAAACAAGTTTTTTCCTCTAGAATATTTCTTCATTTCTCGTACCTTTTCTTAAATATTAATTATTTTGTGTTCTTTTTTTCCAAAACTATGTAAATTAAAACATAAATATTTTCGTCTCTAATGTAAAATTTTAGTATTATTTAATCAACTACTTTACTTTTAGTGACAGGATGGCCGACTTTTATACAGAGTGTCCTAAAAATTTGCTGCAATTCAGATTTTATAAATTCGATCAAAAGTGACTTTTTTAAATGCAACTCCATTTATATTATTGAATTGTTGAATATATTGGACAAATTGAATTTTTTTCATATATTATGAACCTATTTTGAACCACTTTCGATTTATAAGCGATTTTATGAATATTACTATCAATATTCGACAGACAAGACATTAAAGATCTGAAACGCCAAGTGTGCAATAATGTAACAAATGCAATACGTAACGATGACGGTATGGCATGTTTCACTTTTTAGTTTATGTCAGATTAAGTTGGAGAATAATAATTATTCAAATGCAAATTTTTAAAATTTGTTTTATATTTATGGCGAGTGTCAAAGAATTGTTGCAAGAACCTGCAGAATATTTAACGTTCTTTTTCCGAATTTGCCACCAATGAACCCAAGGATATTTCTCAGAATTGAAGGTAACTTTTTAAATTTCGGAACTGTTCAGGGTCCAAGAATTCAATTTCACCCTATTACTGAAAACGAAGAAAATAAAATTAACGTTTTGGCGTATTTGCATGCCTATTCGCCTGCTTTAGGAATAACTCGATCATGAATATGGAGAAATTTACATAAACATAATATGCATGGCTACAAACTAATTACATTACAGGCTTTACAACCAGATGATCCTCCAAAACGTGTACATCTTTGCAAAATGTTATTATTTGGTACCAGGAGCATCCAGATTTCGGTCTTTGACCGTCAAAATAATTATTTTTGGGCTGCAGAAAATCCACACTATAAAAGAAAAATGTTGTTGGCGATTTTCAATATACATTTATGACAAACATTTAACTTCTGCAAAATATATTGAAATTCTAAGAACGACCGTATATGACTTTTTGAATAATCTACAGCTTATCGATTTGAGAAATTGTTAATATTGATTGGATGGAGCTCCTGCCTATTTCACCTATGAAATTTCCGCTGAACTGTATGATATACTAAGATAGGTGGATAAGACGTGAAAGACCATGAAGTTAGCCACCGCGCTCTCCAGATCTTGCTCCATTAGACTTGTGTCTGTGGGGTAGGATTAAAAAGATGGTTTATAAAACAGTAAATTCAAAAGAAGATCTAGAAAATCGGGTAAGGCGCGCTTTTGTACAATGATCCACCAGAGATTCAAAGAGCTATTATCTTTCAAGGGATGAAATGTATTATCGATTGCTTATATGTAAATGGTCAACACTTTAAAAATCTGACGTATTAGGTGAGAATTCCAAAAGCTTTAATTTACTGACAAAATCGGTTCTTTTCAGAACCACAATTTATATTAAAAGAAAATCGTTTGGCATTGCATAGGCTGTGGTTACATTCAACCACAGCTTTTAAAATTTAAATTTAAACCAGGTCCAACTTGACAGTTATATGTTTAAGGTGACACAAGGTACAATTAAACAGAGAATTTTTCTAAATGTCACAATTAGAAAATTACAGTAACATAAGCAAAACATAACTGATAAACTAACAGTTTCAATTACCATGGCGATTACATCTGGTCTAACTCTTAAACCTTTTTAGTGAATACGGAAGTAAATGTCTATTGCTCGAATATCAATATTAATTATTTATGAAATCGCTTATAAATTGAAAGCAGTTCAAATAAGGTATAAGAACACCTTATATATAGTTTTGGTAAAAAAAAAACACAAAATAATTAATATTTAAGAAACGGTAAGAGGAATGAAAAAATATCCTATATAAAAAAAACGTAGATTATTTCGCAGAATCTAAAAATAAAATAAACTACAGGGTGTCCCATTTAAAATTCCAAAGATGATGCCAGTTAGCAGTAGATCTGGCAATACTGCAACGCGAAATTATTTTTAAATCTAGAGCTCTATGGCCGTAGTCAAAATTTCAAATTTATGGAATACCCTGTATATCTAGAATCCATAAGATATTGCTGATAAAAATGTTGCCTTACAATATTTGTGTATTTGATAAGAAATCTTAAGCGCCAGTCATGCCAGTTAAATCTTAATAAGAAATGTTGCCCACATTTTAATTTAACTTTAATATATAATTTGGAAAATACGAAAAAATAATTAAGTTCTGACAATCTATATATTTAAAACACTAAGCCAGATTTTTCAGCAAGTTGTACTGCACCAATTTACATGAATTTTGTTTTATATGATCGTCTATTCACCGAGGCCTTTCAACACTATTTTTTGTATTATTTTATTGCGTATTTTTCTATAAAACCAATATGTTTTTCTTCAATAACATTTCTGGAAAATGTGGTGAACGTGAATGTGAATTCTTATAATTCAACTGGAAACCCATCGCGCGATCTAACGGAAAAGGCAGGAATAAAGTGTGCCGGGCTTCTTTCTAATATAAACCAAGTATGTGACTAATGAGTGTCTATTTTTTGATGATAATTGACTCATAGTTAGCAAGTGTACATAATTAGTAATTTTAATTTTTTGAGGTCATTTAGAAATTAAGTTCCTGCCAATTGAAATGTCCTCTGTTATAGTATTGGTTCGTTTGGAAACAAGCGTTCTAAATAATGCAACCTGAACCAGACATTATAAACTGTCAGTTAGAAGTCGTGTACCCCTATGAACAATTTTCGAATAAATAGACCCTAATTCATCGTTCAAACTGTAACGAATTACTAAATATACAATTTTCTATGAAGAATTGCAGAAGATGATTAAATAATTCCCAAACTCACTTTCCTAACTATTTTATATGTCCAACACAACTGCGCTTGCCTATATTTTTAACCGACTGCGCATGCAAAAGAGAGTAATGTCTTTTTCCAATATAAAAAAATTAATATTTTGTTAATTCATCGAGACAGGTATCCAATAAAAGAGCTATTTAAGACAAACATTTTGACAGCAAACATCTTTTTTTTTGTTTAATGAAAATGCTAAAGTACGTAAGCTGAATGGACAGCTTTTTATCCAGACTTAATGTCATTCACCGATAAACACAAAACATACAACATACAAAAAGCAATTAATTAGTCGTTCCGACATCCGATGCCTTGAATGAAACTTTCCATCTTTATTTTTAACATACGTTTCTAATTTCCAAGCCCGGCGCGATGCAGCGTCCGCCCGTCCGTACGCGATTTATGTACGATGTAAGTGTCCGTACACTTACAATGTTATATTTGTCCGTGAATGCGTAAAGCCTGACACTTTCGGCTTTACGGGTTGAGCCAGCTTGCGAACAGCCGCTCAATGTTTTCTTTTTTCCGATTTTTTAAAGTTTTAACTGTCGGTATCGGTGCTGTCTGTCACACTTAAAGTCAGTGGCGGGTATTTTGGGGAACAAATGTTTTCTTTATCTAGCAGTATGTATTAGAAACAATTTTTTAATGAATTCTTTGCCCAGCCAATCACTTGGTGTACTTGGTCTTTGTAATAATTAAATATTTTCGATATTTCGATTTAATTTATTTATAAATTGTTTTAACGTTCATATATAAGACTTTGGCCATAGCTTGCCATTCTTTCTAAGAAATCGTCCAAAGCTGTATTTATTCAGAAATGCCTCCATAACAGTATCAGAAAATAAACCTAAAGTAACGACACTACCTCAGAATTTCTAAAATTGAAATCAAAGAAACGGTTTTTTTTTATAAGACGAAGTGGATAATCTTCTGTGTGTTCCTTTTTACAGATTATATCAAATATGGGCATTGATCTGGACCTATATCGGGTATATCTATTTTAACTTGACTTATGCGCAGCGCTGCTCAATGTATAATAATAAAGCCCACCGTGTATAGTAGTAAAATGAAGAAAATCCGCCCAATTTTAAGAAGAATTATTCATAAGTCAAATCTTATAACCTACCACAAATTATATTAACTAACCTACATAAAAGTGATAAAGCGAATAAAACTCTTTTTCCAGTAAGAACTTTTTTAGAGCTGACTTAAACCTAGCCTTGCCTTGAATTTCTCTAATTTCCACTGGTATTGCATTATAGACCCTAATACAAGACATCAAAAGTCCCTTATCAAACAATGTTGTGCGATGTGCTGGTATACTAATACTATTCCTTCCCCTAGTATTTCAAGTTGTTAGAATACAAACAGGGGACTGTTAAGATTTCGAGCTTTTTGTAAACTCCTCTGCAACTTTGGCGATATTGCATACCCAAAATTGCCCTTATGATTCTTTTTGTTATAAAAACTCTAGATGAATGGGCCACAGAAGACGTATACCAGAACATCACACTATAAGAAATAACTGACTGAACACAGGCAAAGTAAAAAACACGCTCACTTTTCACACTTACATGGTTTGTTAGGTATCTAATTACATATCAGGTAACATTCAGTTTTGACAAAACAGAATTTTCCTCATCTGTCCAACCCAGATCTCCATCCAATAATACACCCAGAAATTTTGTAGAGTTCACCTGTCGAAGACTCTGATGTTGTACTCTAACGTACAGAGATTCAGTGACAATGTTATGCCTGAACAAAATTACTGATGTTTTAGAAGTATTCACAATGAGGTTATTGTTTTGACACCAATCACGCCTGACCAATGTCTGCGGACACAATGTGATGTGCCATCCGCCAATTGAACCAGGGAACTAATATTTACTTTGAAGTGCATGTGGTTGGAGAATATAAAAAATAAAATGGGTCCAAGGATTGACTCCTGTAGAACTCCATTGTTCATTCTAACTGATGTAGATAGGGAACTCACCCCATCAGTCAGTGAAGTAATGGGTATTTTAAAGGAACTATCAGTTAAATATGACCTAAGCAATTTATTGGCAAGTCCATGCACCCCAAGGCATTCTAGCTTATACAACCACAGATCGTGATCAATAAGATCAAATGCCCTACTAAAATCAAAACAAATGGCCGACAACTTTTCACCTTGATCCAAAGCCTCTAGGCGGAATTTAAGGCGTGAAAAATGGCGGTTACAGTAGATCTTTTCGGTAAAAACCCATGTTGGCCTGCATAGAATAAATCAAATCTTAGAAAATAGTTCATCAATCTCAAATATATCACCCTTTCAAATACTTTAGAAAAAAATGGCAGCATCGAAACTGGTCGATAGTTGTTTATGTCCTGATAATCTCCTTTTTTTGTAGATGGGGACTATTTTACCCATCTTTAGAACGTCTGGAAATTCGCCTTTAAGAAAGCTATTATTAATTATGTTAGCTAACGAGAAGCACACCGAGTCTGCGACACTTCTTTTACATCCACAAACGGTATCTCATCCAACCCTGACAAAAATTTGGAAGGAATTAAGGCTATTATACGGCGTATTTCATCCGAGGTAGTGGGTTCCAAGTAGCCTCTGAAATTAAGTAATATTTGAAGAACTAATTTAATGCAAAATTAGATAATTCATTAAAAGAACACTTTCTAGGAGAATTTAAAATGATATTCGTTCTACAAATGTGCGAGGAAGAAATTCAAAGCGATCTGAGACAGGAAATATACACGAAATTGAAGTATTTAAGCAGTTATTGAAATGTACCAAATTTCAAATTATTATCTTAACTGGTTTAGAAAATAAAAGAGGAGGGGGGATATGAAAGAGCTGCAGGTACGTACAAACGTTATATACAATCCGTATTTTCGACCTTGACAAGTACAAAAAAAAATCGAAAAAAAAAGAATAGATTGTCACGCAATTTTCGGTAGTTAGTACTGGTCTTTGAGCTCCGGTGCACCAGACTTTAAAAATTAAGTTGTCTTAATTTGTAAAAGCCGAATTTTGAATATACCTCCTAGTAATCTGTTAATATTTAAGGATTGTTGTTATATAGAACGAAAGAAAAAATGTCAGCGAATGGGTAAACTTATATTATTGAGGTTAATGCATGTCTAAAAACGACTAATCTTAATATACGGGAACCATTCAATAAGTAGAAAATTTCATTTAGCAAAATGGGAGTCGCCACAACCCATTTATTAAGACATTAAAATGTGTCATCAAATTTTATTTTTGAAGGAAAGAAACTTTTTCTAAACTATGACCCCTTTGTTCCCGTATTCGCTTCAGAAATTAGATTTCAAATGTTTTTCGTTTATCGAGTTCGAATCTAGTATTTATTTATATTAAAAAGCAAATACCTATTTTTGAATAAATACAAATTGTCAACAAGAAACACTTACAACAAATACTTGTAATTTTGCACCTCACACAACACAGTAAGTATTGAAAATATTTGGGCAAACACGGCATCACCGAATTAAGTTTCCCATACTGCTTGTAGATTACCTGGAGTGTTTTTATCTGCTCCACTGCCACAAAAAAATCGAATATCAAGAGCATTTCGTCAAAAATTTCTCTACCACGGTAGTCGAAATATGTCTTCAAATGACGGCAAAAGTAAATATTTAATAAAATTAGTTACCTAGAATTACTTTTCGTGTTTCTCATACGCATTGAAACTCATTAAATATTTCCCAATAAACTGTTGCAGCTAAATGTGCGTTTCGTCAAGCTTCACTGTAAATAAGCATATTCAACAGTTGTATACATTTTCCAATACACACGAATATCATTATTGCACAAAATCTCCATGCCCGAAATTTAGATTTCTACATTAGCATAACCAGATACACTAAAATAGTTTTTGGGCAATCATAAGAATAAAACAACTGCAGGAGCAGGTGAGATTCGTTGTGTATTGCTCAATTGTGTTTCCCTTTCAACCCGCAGGTAAAACCCGATTATAAAGTACATGTTAGAACCTCATTATCATTTTTTTATTTAATAAAAAAAAAGTATGCACTTAATAGAGTATTTGAGGTTTGTATTAAATATTACTGCATATTGTACAATTTTAAATACGTGAAAGACAACTTAAAAAAAATATATAAATCTACATAATAAAAAAATAGTTTTCAAATAAAAATCGGTTAAACCTTTTCTTTTATGGCGGTTCACAAAAATTGTTTGCTGCCAATACCGAAGCAAATACAGTTAAATTTCTAGTAAATATCTTATCTATTGCTTACATATTTTACAAATCGATTTACATTTTTTATTCCTTCAATGGCGTAATAAATACTTGAAGGTGTTTCCTCTAAGGTTTCTTCGTATTTCTTATTATCAAGCTGTTCAGTAAGGCCATTCTGCATAACAATTTCCTGACATGTGAGCATGTTTGTGATTGGGAGATCGTTATCTGCATCAACAAAAATAGCTATTGTAGTGGAATTTAATGTTTTTAAATAGGGTAACCACACACTTAAAGGTAGGGTAAGCCTAATTAACATCTTGTTGAATAAGCCACTGGTTTAGAAGTAAGTCATTGTCTTTATCTAATTCGGCAAGGGAAGGGCCATGCGTGTTTAAAGCAATTCTTGATTGTTTTTTGGGTAACTTGTTTCAACGCCTTTAAAACTATTTCAATCGCATCGATCATATTTACTGTTATTGGTGTGAAATTTTCAATACTTTGCTGAAAAACTGGCCAAAAGCAGACGTCGGTAATTAACCTTTATACTGGATTTATACAGACCAATAACATAAAATGAAATTAAAATCAGAAATTACATAAAATAAAGGAACTGGTGATTTTAAATAAAAAAAAATTTACTAATAAGATATCCTTTTAAACGCGTGCTTGCTGGCAGCTTTGCCGATCAAACAGGGCACTGTCGGCCGTGTGCCTATAACTACTTGCGTGGTGCGTTTTCAGATAAAATAAAAATAAAAGATGGAATTTGGCCATCTTCAAGGGCATCTGTTATTTTTATTTTATGTTACTTGCCTATTAAAATTATTATTATACAAAAAATATATAATTATTTTCCTCCATAAAAAGGTTTATTCCAGGAATTAGAATTTTACCGAATATGTAAACATTTTATTAGGCCGTGATATAGAATTCGCACTACAAATTAGGTAGGCAGTTGTGCAAAATTTCAAGTCAAAAATGTTACCAGTTAATCCCTGTATCACACTTTATTTTCTCCAAATTTTGATGTCCATTTGATGAGTAGTTTCTTAAAAATGATTTTTTTTGTAAGGCCGCCATTTTGTTCCGCCCGGCGCCGTATTGGATTTTTACCAAAATACATATAATCTCATCCCCAAACGGGCCTTGATTTTTGACCAAAAAGTCAGTCGGATAACGGACTGACGGAAATGGGACAACATGTTTTTCGGTGTCCAGGAATCCTAAAACGCAAATATCTGCAAAAATCTCGGAGAGTTATTTTTTTACGATTAAAATACCTCCTCTTACGAGGGAAGTAAAAACAATAACTATTGAACGTTCCATAAAGGCCGTTTTACATGCTGCAATTCTTTCTTGCAAGTTGCAATAGTCTTGAACAAAAGCATGCGCAGTGGCAAGACATTTGTACCTTTTGTCAAACTGCGCATGCCTTTGTTCAAGACTATTGCATATTGCAAAGAAGAATTGCAGCATGTAAAACGGCCTTTCAAGCTACTTGTTCATTTAGTACGTTATAACCGTGGGTAGGCTATAGGAGAGTTTTACTGTATCCAATAGGAACTGTAACCCAAATAATAAAATGTATTTAATTTTTCATTAATTACCGGCCTGACGCCTCTGACTCGTCAATTGTCTTATATATGTAAACATGTGTACGCGTTTCCATCGGGTCGTTTTGCTGTTTTATTTTCGTAATTATTGCTGCGCCTTTTCATCTTCATGTTCCGTTTAAAACGTCCATTTGTCACTTTTGGTTCACACACTTCGGAATTGGACGATGATAGATATAAAGCGAATAAGACAACCTGTGTTTCTTCATTAAACGCGAAATATTGCATTTTTGACCTTGCATGTTTTATTGACACTTCATATAAATTTTCGGTATGTAGCGTGTTGGGAATTAGAGATGTGCTTGGAATTTTGGAAACTAAAATATACAGAGTTAGAGATCGGTGTTTAAAATTTCGGAAACGTGGAAAAGTTTTCGCAGTTGCCTAATTTTGACGGTTTTGACTTTAAAATAACATTTCGCGCTAACATTAATGTTTGGATTTCAAATTTATCTAAACCTAAAAGTTCTAGTCCTAACCTAAAATGAACTTTAAATAAAATACTCTAAAAAGGACAAAAATCCAAGGCCTGGACGTATTTTAGCAGAATAGGAATTAACAATTTTCAATGTAAGTTTTGAAATATGAAAGATCCTCTACGAAATGGAAAAATACATAGCTGCTTGTTCCGAACGTTTTTTTTTTTTCAGGAAAAGCTCAATAAAGCAATATACTTTTTATATTATCTTTTTGTGAATCAGTTTATATATCTTATAGTCATATGATATTGGTACAAGCTGAAGAAGTGACACACTCAGGGGAACATTTTGCAGAAACTAGAAAAAATTCCTGTATGGTTTAAATTGATAATTAATATTAGCATTTTGATCCCGCAACCCAGAAAAATATCTCATTTTTTTATTTCAGAAAAGAGTGTTTCTTTTTAATGTGTAAAATATTTCCTACTGGGGGGTGCCCATTTTGTGAATATTATAATATAATAAAGTCCAATAAAAATTGTTTCAATTTTTTGCTTTAGAGGAAAATTTTGCTGAATATTTGCATAAGTTTGACTATGAACTTTCATGGGACAAACAGGCAAAAGATGACAAAAAATAGATATTAAAATGGTCTATTCTCACTTAATTTAGAAGTTGATTTCTTTTTTCCATATACAAAAATGAACGATGATGGTTACTATAACGAGTAAAAACATCGTGAATTTATCTTTTATTTCATACAAATAAAACACCTGGAAAGATAATCTCAGAAAAAGATTTAAATGATTTAAAGAAACAAGTCCGATTTTGACAGTCATGAGGGATATTTAAAACTCTTAAAAACTGGAAAATGTCTAAGAAAGTAGACATGTTCAAGCCTTCCCATGATATTAAATGTAAAGTGATAATGTCCAAAGTTTTTATTTGGGGCTGATCATGACATTTTCGAAAGTTTTGAAAAATTATAAAAAAATAAAACGGCAAATTTAATATTTATTAGCCACATAAACAAAGTAAAAATCATGAGATAAGATGAAATGGTAATATCCACCATGGCGGAAGGAAATTGCCCTAATGAAACGTTAAAAAAATGATTATTAAAAAATGACTAATCCAATTTACCTACCTCAAATTGCGCACAAAAATCAAGTACTACATAGAAATGAACTAGAAGCGTAGAAAAATTTTGTACGAATCCAAAATGGCGAAACAAAATGTCGACTTAATGAAATATTTCAAAAACCAGCCTGAAAAACTACTGTGTTTCGATCGATATTTTCTCAGATATTATCATATTTGGGTAAATAATCATGGGAACCATTTTTGTTAAGGATATCCTCATTTTATATTTATAAAATGGCACTATGTACGATATTTTGACATTGAAATTTGATACTAAAAAAAAAACGAATTTTCGTTAAGTTGAAAGAACTCTCAAAGAGCTATAATTTAAACATGCTTCCTACTTTTTTCGAAGTTGGGTGCTCCAGAGACTGAAGATTTGTAAGTTTTAAGAAAAGAGTGTTTTGACATCACATACATTAGACGGTAGCAGAAATCATTTAACCTATTTTAACTTATTGTATTGCCAAAATACGCATAAACTGCACAAACGGTAGCTAAAAGGCAGAAAAGGCACATTTCACACTTGAGACTCGTCGTAAAAACGGTACTTCAGATGATGATAATAACCATCAAAAGGTCGGCGTTTACAAGCATCGCTGCGGGGCCCCAACAATGGCCCGGCAAGGGTCCCGCACCCGTTCGCCATAATGAGGGGGGCATAATAGACCTGCTTTCATAAATCTTCATGCTTATAAATGATAATAGACACGTTATTAGGACACATGGGGCGGATTTCAGATTGTTATTTGGCTTCCGATGCGGCTATTGTTAGCGTGCTAGTGATGATGTCTCAACATTGGTTATTCTATGAACCACCTTATTATAAAAAAAAAATATTCCGCTCTTAATTAAGCAAAGAGAACAAGGTTGTTAACTAAATATACAATATATATTGTTGCTTTAAGCTGTTTAATAGTGCTGGACCATAGTGAAAATAAATTATTTCTAATATGACGGAAGCCCACAACCAAAATATATTCACCGCTGCGCGTCTGATAAACCCATATATGATTAATTATGATGCTGTAATATCGCTCCTACATTTATACGGCCTGAATTCGGTCGGTCTGACATACATCCTAAATCAAATTCGCAGGGATAACTCTTTTTTTAAGTGACTTCAAAAGGAGGAGGTTATCAATTTGACCTATGTTTTTTTATGTATGTACATCGATTAGTCCGCGATGGTTTGACCAATATGGATGACGTTTTCAGGGAATATTTAGAATATTACCGAAGTGGCCCCATAGCAAGCATATTTAAAAATGTTAAAATGGCGGAACGACGCCATTCTCAAATTATTTAGGAGAGCGCCGAAGCCAATATATATATAAGAATATAAAAAGAACTATGCATGTTAGTATCGTGTTCCATATGGTTTTCGGGGTTTGTAATGGCACGATATTCAATTTCACTCATCTTTTTAAATTTTGACAATTTTTGTAATATTATAATACGGTGATTCAGGCAAAATTTCATATCCAGTAGCTATTTATTTACTTACGGACCACCAAAATTTTTATCCTAAGTTTAGGCAGTAAAATTTAGACTAGAACTAAAAAGGATGAAATAAAAAAAATAGAACTGTCTTAAAAAAAGCACTAAAAAGTAAAAAATAATATTTTATTCCACATCGAAAATTTAATATATGAAGTCAGTGTCAAAGTAATAAAGACCGTGTCTATCTACTGTGGCATACACGAGGAATAATACTTGAAAAAAATTTTTCATCCATTCCACATATTGAGCAAATGGTGTCTGATGCTTCAAGAATGTTGGGAGTTGTAATTAGGAATTGCAAACAATTACGAACTCTCTCCCGATTAAACTCCATTGTTATTTTTGGTCAAATCCAAATTCTACAATGGTTCCATCATATGGTATTCTTTATGCAACTGCCATAGTGGTTCAGTTGAAGCTGTTCAAAGAAGATTTCTTAAATATCTCATGTTCAGGGAGGATGGTGTTTATCCAGAGAGGGGGCTCGATAATAATGTAATCTTATTCAGATTTGGGGAGTTGTATCTGGCTGTGCGTAGAGACCTTCGGGCTGTGACGTTTCTGCATAATTTGCGCACTAACAAAATCGACTGTCCTTTCTTGCTCGGAAAGGTACCATTCCGTGTTCCACGAGTAGGTTCCAGATGTCATCATACCTCTAGCCTGAGCTTGGCAAGATTTAATATTCCGTATCAGAGCCCTTTACATATTATGTGTAGACATTTTAACCGGATAACAGCAGTATGTGATGTTAATGTCAGCACTTTGTCCTGAGTTTTGGCTTGTTTGCATCAGATTGCTGGCTTTCCTTTGTAAATTACTATTTTGCTGTTAAGTTATGTTTAACTGTCGAGTTTTTGTTCTTGTTAATTATTATATTTATTGTTATATAATTTTATTTTTTCATATTGTTTTTTTTTCTTTTTGTTTATATTATATTATATAGTTTCGTCTAGTTAGTCTTTGTAATATAATATACATTTCATAAACATTTTTGCAAATCTCCTATAATTGGGTACTTACAAAAGATATTGTACATGCATAGAGATACATAATTAAGCATAATCTACAAATACCGGTAATATGCAAGCTTTGGTAGCCCTGAAGCCTGCTATAAATTCTGGAAACCAGCTAAACTACCTGGACTTCTAGTCCTGAAACACGTAAACGCATTCTTTGATAAAATAAGGTGCGTATTTATTCTTATGAAGCGTTCACTCTCCCAGTTTTTCTTTTAAATAGAGCCTCTCTGTCCTCTGATATGAAGGAATCGCCATTGCAATCTCTTCAAATTTCTTTTGAAGACCAGCCCTTACAACTCAGTCCCATTATCACAATCTTAATTCAAATTAAACTGCCGCGCAACGAGAAATATATTCTCCAATCTCCAATTTAAGAATTCAAATAATCCAATAGTAATACCGAGAATGGTAAGGTGGTTATTATATCAGACGAATCAATCAAATCCTAAAAAAGTTTGATCCCCATTATAATTTTAGAGAATTTAGAACTTTATCGAAAAACGTTACTTGGATCACATTTGATCGAAAGCACTTCGAATTCCAGCAGTTTATTTATAAAAAAGGCGTAAATATCAAAACACAGATAAATGATTAACTTGAAAATGCGAAGAGCTACACTTATGTAATTTGAGGTTTGTTAGTTCCATAAATGACAATTTATTAGAAAGAGCAATTATTTTATAAGTCAACGCCTACTGCATTGTCGTTAATAAATAACAAAGCGTCTGGTAATATACCCAGACAATAAATATAACTTTTAACTATCAGAAATTCATAACGATATTTTTTTAAATCCTCTTCTCGTTCCGATAAAACAAATAAATATATAAGAGGAAAACATAACTCATATTGATCATAAACAGTATTGAACTAGGCCCATAAAATAAAGAAATGATTGTGCCACGTGTGAAGTGCCGGTCGTTGTATTCTAAAATAATCCCGGCATTCATTCAGGCATTAAACTCCTTTCAAACTGTCTAACGAACTCAAACTGCAGTTTATTTATTTTCCAGAGTAGATATTGGTTAGTATTTACTCTTGGATCTGTTTTATTTAGGTCCGCATTGTTTGGTTTAAAGCTATGAATGGCGATGCAAGATGGAATAGACCTAATTTTTATTCGTGTTGGTCAGCATTAGCTTGGTTGATGTATTAACGAGATAATATATGTCGTGCAGCAATTCTTGATATATTAAAGTGATCAATAGGGGTTGTCCTGCAAATATGTAGCCATAGAGTTCCCAATCGAAATTTACAAATTCCAAAAACAATTACAAGAGTTGACCATAGCTTCAGAGAAACAAGTAATGAATTGTTATCAAGGGTTATTAATTGTTATAATGAAGCAAATAATCTACTGTTAACTATTTCTATTAGTAATTATTCCCAGTCTGAAATTTGTTTAAGAGGTAGAGGCCCATTAAGTCCATGAGGAACAAGTTTCAACTTTTCTTTTTGTTTCTTGAACAAAACCTATTTCTTGGATTCAACTACACCCAAGTATCTAAAAAATACCTATTAAAGAATTTAGTTGGCTCGCAAAAAAAAATTGAATTATTTCTTACAAAATTTTAATTTATAGGCATATACAATGAACCTACAAAATACACATAATATATTGTTGGTTCAACAAACGCACTTAAATCACACATTTTTATCATTGTATCTAAAGTTTGGATGAGTGACCAAACTTGCGCTTCTTAGCCTGCCTTTTGAAAGCAGCTTCTAGGGCATCTCCCATAATAGTCCAGCAGTAGTCGGCTAACATCTTACAGTTCCATTTTCCCTCATCGTGCTCTTCACTTACAGCACCAAAATTTTCCGGAATGTAATCCAGATGGGAATCCAGGAAATTAATTTTTAATGACATATTACACCCTATAGTTTTCTGCTTTTATGTTTCCCGTCTTTAAGTATGGAATCGAACTGCGATCTCCCAAAAATGTTCTAATCTTTGTACCCACAAATATTACCTCTTTAATTTTAACGTCACTGATTCTAGGGAAATTTTCTTTTAAATAACTGAAAGAACAGCCTTCTTTGCCCATGACCTTCACAAAGTTTTTCATAAGTCCCAAAAAAGTGGCGGTAGTAAAACCTTTTCAGCTCTGGTTGCATTAGATAGCGTTACGAGTTTCCAGTTCAATTAGAAGAATATTGGGCACCTTCACCACATCAACCATCATCAATCACCACAACATATGAGTTTCATAGAAAAAACACGCAATAAATCAATACAAAAAAGTGTTGAAAGGTCTCGGTAACCAGACGATCATTTAAAAAAAATCATGTACATTGGTGCAGTACAACTCTCTTATGAAGTTGCTGAAAAATCTGGCTTAGTATTTTAAATATATAGATTTAGGATTTATGTTATATGTATTTATACCCTTTCCTTCTAAGGTACACCTGGTATTTCTCATTTATTGGTCGAACTTTCCCATACATTAAGGGCACATAGATAAATTATCATAATATGCATGGATCTATAAAACCAGAGCCAACTGAAACTTTTGCAAGACAGATTGTTAATTAGTACAATAAAATAAGTAAGATGTTGCTATTTTAGTCTGTTCCCCAGTGTTACCAGCGATATAATCGAACGGGTTCTCCGACTGATGACATAACATAACACTTAGAGAATAACTGTGATACTTTTTTGCTAATACCTGGTATACAAAGACCAAAATTAGGCTTATGAAGGAAGAATCTCAGATCGTAAACCTATTCTAACGAACTGTAACACCCACTATTAAGCTTTGGTGCTTCATTGAAGAAGAATCTCGTACTAGATATCATCAGCTCAATTTAAACACCACCAAATTCGAAAAAGCAAAGGAATTTTCAACCAACTTGAGGGTCAGAGAGAACAACAATAATGGTGGACAAATCTTTCACAATATTAATGGCCAACAAGGGAAACTTAATTGTTTTTATAGTTTCACAACTTACAATCACAGAATCCAGGAGGTATAACAAGAGGACAGCGATCCCACAGCATCTCTATATATGGAGGAATAGGAATATCTATTAGTTATTACTGAAATATAAGTACTACATAGTGAACAACAGACTCACCCCCATATTACAACACTCTCCAACAATCTACAGGTTGAGTAGAATTCAAATCATTTTCTGGAAATAACTTTTGAATTAACTTTTATGCTGAAACCCTTTGCTCAAACGACGCTTTCATCATATTGGATAAAGATGACAAAACAACTAAGAGAGTTCCTAAATTATTTAAATATTATACGTTTAACTATAAAATTCCTTATGGAGCAGTAACAATTAAATGTTATAGTGTACCATCTTCTTAAGTGCACCCATTACAAAAGGGAAGTGTAGCTAACAGTATGTAGTCAGAATTCATATTCAAATTCGCCGCTATTAGTTTCATCCCTCAACTAAAATCCAATACAGGTGTTTCCTTTAGTGATTTAAACCATTGCTGAGATTTTTTTTACTTTAGTTTAATAAAACTCCCCCCCCCTCGCATTACAGTCTTTACGCTACGCCACTGAAAAAAAAATTGCCACTCGTTGGGAATCGGAAGATCAAATAACATTCAAAAGATGTTGCCTATAATTCAACAAAACCTACGTAACGAATACGTCAATTTAACGGAAGTCAACTTGACTCGTCTTGATAACTCCCCTATGTAGTATATATATATAATTTGTATTTAAGGTTTTCCCTAGCCCTCTTTTGGAAATAAACGATCCTGTTTCTTATTTTTAATGAAAATCTCCTAATCAATACTTTCAGCACTGATATCGGAGAGCATGAGTATTGCTAATATTTGCAATGTAAACTATGTCACATATTTATTTAATTTAAATGCTTCTTTACATTTCTAAAGAATGAACAATCAGATTTTTCACTTCTAAGTATAGGTGGAAGGTTGTTAAAGGTCTTGTTTTTTTAAATATACACATTTTTTAATTTATTTGAATTTTATATTAAAATCTGCATATAGAAAATGAACTACCACTTTAAACTCGGCAAAATATAATTTGGCAACAAGACTATAATATCGTGGCAGTAAGAAACTTTCTTCAAAATTATTATCAAGTGTGGATGGGGAGATATGGAACGATGAGTTGGCCCGCGAATCTCCCAGACATAACGCCCATGGATACCTTCCTTTGGGGCTATTTGAAAGATACAATTTATAGAGAAAGAAATAATAATATTAAAGAAATTCAAAGAAAAATTGTTGAAGGAATAAGAAATTTAAAAGAAAATGAGTACGAAGCAATTATACATGTGCATAGGAACGCCAAAAAAGAACGATAAATGTGACGAGGATAATGATGGACATGTAAAGCATTTCATTTGGGCCAGGTTAGGTTTATTTATTTTCTTGGTTAGGGTTGATTATAAGTTATATTATAGTACCATGTTATTTCCAAAAATAATTAACAGAATTTAAAAACTATGTAAAATGTTTTATCTCATTTCGTAAATATTTTGTAGAATATTAGCACAAAGTAAAAATGAGGCAAGGAGTAAATCAGACCTCAAACATCAATGTTATGACATTCGAAAAATAAACCTTAATCTCCAGGTAGCAGCATATATCTAAATGGTTAATTTTTGAAACGTGGTATATTATTCAAAAAATATACAAAATTATTTACCCTGAATATTTGTGACACCCTGTGTACATTAAAATATAACCCTATGAAAAAGCAGATCGAATCAAACAATTTTTGTTTGGAGCATTTTTTTTTAATTTCAAAAATAACCGAAATATTTCTATTTAAAGAGTTATCTGGCTCACCTTCTACAAGGTGGTACAATAATAGAGGACGCTGGCTGTAGCTCAGGAACTGTAAATAAGAGAACTTAAGCAAAACATATTTATAGGTAAATCGGCCAAGAGAAATTGCTGTAAATTATTCTCAGGTTCGAAAGTTGGGCGCTAGGGGGCGTAACAGCGACACAATAGTATAATGAAAGATGAAAATAATTTCCACTTTGTCATTGTCACTTTTTCTCCTCTACAAAACGGCAAGGTTAATTTTCCAATTCGACATTTCGGATTCGAGAGACCATCATCAACTTTCTTAATTTAAATTCGGAGCTGGATTTTTTATTTCACTATTCAATGCCCTTCATAACTACCAAATAAATTGTGATATAAAAGTCAGAGCGTACCTAGCCATCTAGTGATCACTAACAGTCATTACGGTACAGCTTATGGCTTCACGAGTAGAGCAAGAAAAGCACTTTTTTTCGACCCCAAGTTAAATAAAATCGGTTGATACAAGACAGAGATATTTACATTTGAAAGTAAAAATGTTTGACTTTTCCCCACCACTTTATTTTTAAAAATAGACAAAAATGGTCTGAAGCAAAAAAGTGCGTAATTAGTTGAATAAAACAATGCTTATATTTTCGACATACCTTAATTATGGAAATTTAAGAGAAAATTTGCTTTTAAATTTTTGTATTGCTGTTACTCCCCCTAGCGGCCAACTTTCGAACTTGAAAATAATTTACAGGGATTTCTCTAGGCCGATTTCCCTATACATATTTTTTTCTTTTACTTTTGTCATTAACGGTTCCAGAGCTACAGCCAACGCTCTCTATTAATGGACCACCCTGTACATGAAATTTTTTGTTTTTTGTTTAAGGTCAAAATTATCAGATATTCAACTAATCTATTTAGCAAGTGGAAGATAAAGAATTTCAACTAAAAAAAGTCCTCGCTTTCTGTTTTATACACAATTGGACGTATAAAGTAAATAAACGATCAAAAAAAGGTTCTTACTTTATACTACTTATTTTATTTTAGTTTAAATAAAACTGGCTCTGGGGGGATTTTGACCCAAAACTGACTACCAACAAATTTTCTTATCCGCCTAATTGAATTCTGCCAAGTTGTCGTATCCGCCTGTGTTTGAAAGTTACTGAAGTTATTGTGTATTAATTTTAATTTGACTATGGATTTTTTTAAGTCAGCTTGCATTTGAGTTTATTTGCTCATCTGCAATCTTATTAAGAAAAAATGATTTTCTTATGAAATTATGCTACTAGGGTTTGGTCTGTGTCAAATCGAAAATACGTTCCGACGTTTCGTCTTGCACCAAGAATCTTCAAAGATCTCTACTGCTAGAGATCCGAATCTGGAATAACACATATCTATAGGGTTTTGACCTCGAACAGTAGAAGTCCCTGAAAATTCTTCTTGCGATCGAAGGCGAAAAGTCGAAACGTAATTCCAATATGACCCGGCCTAAACCCAAAAACTGTCAAGCCAGAAAGCTTTCGCTACTACTATTTTCTGTTTAATTCATTCGTTTTTTATAAAACGCCGAAAACTGGAAAATTACTAGTTAGTGAATTTGATAATTAAATGAAGAAAAACTTAATAATCTTTACCAAATTATAGCCACCTTATACACAGTCGGAATATAAATGAAAATAAAATCTCTCTGCACCTAACATTGCACACGTTATTTTATTTTCCCGGGCATGTCAAGCATATGCTCTTAACTTTCTTGAGTTAAGCGACAGAGACGTATGTCACACCCAGCAACTTGTCAACCGGGCGAGTTCTTTATAACGTGCCCTGCCCGTACCCCGCTTTTTTGTCCTTTTCTAATCCCGTACAACAAGGTTCTCGCCGGAGTACGGGGGAGCGAAACGGAAAATGGGTTTCAGCGGCGAGGTCTGAAACAACAAGGATGAAGCAGTTGTTTTCTTAAGCAAAAAGACAAAAGTAACACTATAAAAGAAGCTTAAATGAATGTATTTCAGTTTATATTACTATTACTACAGGATCCCTGCACCGAAAAAACAAATCACTTGTTTTAAGCAAGAATGGAGTTTACTGAAATAAATATTTGTTTCCTAGAGGCGAAATATATTTTTGTTTCAAAAATGTATTTAAACTTATTTCGTTTATTTGAATTATTATTCTGTTAACTAAATAAATGTGTTATTTAACCCAAGTAAAGTTTTGTTTCGTATAACTAATACCTTATAAACAAACGTTTACTTTAAATAAATCTTTTATTAAATCAAATATATCATTTAATTTAAAAATGTCCTGTCTAATGGTCTTTATGACGGCCAAGCTGAATTTAATGAGAATAAAAAAATCTAGCAGGCCGTGAAAAACAAAAGATACAGTTTAATTTAGAGCAACTCTTTATCTGTCATTTGAAGTTTAGTGGCTGAAGTTACGTTCCTTTAACATAAGTTACTAAATTTTTAAATTGACATTACAAGTAAAGAAATGGATTTAACCAAAGAGCATTTTTGAATCATGATTTATTACGATTGAAGATTTAAGCGCTTATGAATGCAAAGAGAGTTCACATTCAGCTTTTAGTGAACAAGCACCTTCCTTGGTTACAATTTACCGATGGTATAAGAAATTTGAACGCGGATGTTCAGCCTTAGAAAAGAGCAGGGCGTCCTCCTACCAGTGGCATAACTACACCCCTACCAGTCCCTGTAATGCGGGAAGCCTGGCGATAATGTGTAATGGAGCCGAAGGAAAACTATGGATTCATCAGTTATTTTTCTTTCTTGCCCTGTTGGATTTTTAGTCATCATGTGGGTGAGCGCATATAAGGAGCCCTTTGTTGAAAACTGCGGGGGAAAGGAGTCAACATCCGAAGTTACTAACGACAAAAACATTGCTACTACTAGCATCAAAACAGGACAATAAAACCACTTATGCGGTAATAGAGTATCAATTCAAGATTGGATCTAGAACTGTTAGAACAATCATACACGATCCACCCGCATTTAAAAAAGTGGTTAGTCATTTTGTCCGCATCACCTTTCTGACTTCCAAATAGCAGAGCGTATAAGAATTTGCCATGAAACTTTAAATTTCTTAAATTTAATAATGGCGGACAGCAATTTTTTTCTACAACAGTAACTGGTTAGGGTCCATCTACAACAAAAGTATGTCAGAATTTCGAGTCTCTATATTCGGTTCGGGATTATTATAAGCAATAGAGAAGCTGTTAAATAGGGAAAGCTTTAGACAATTTTGTGACAAGACTAATGGCTTCTGCAGACGGGTTCGGATTATTCCGGTTTTTGAAATACTTAGGAAAAAATTAAATATTGTATTTTCGAAAAAATGCTGTAACTTTTTTATGCCCCAAAATAGTTAAAATCTGTAAAGGCATTTTCAAAGCAACTTTCTGCGTTAAATTTTGCGGTCTACTCAGATTTTTTTAACCAATTTGGATTTAAGCTTCCTTAAAAATAGTTTTATGATGGAGTCGATAAAATCTTATGGTTTTATCAAAATCCTTAAATGGAAGATTTTACTTCAAATTAATATTTAAAATTTAGAACTTTTAACTTTCTCGCATAAATATAAATAATTGAAGAATAATTAAAGAAATTATGTGTCTCAACATCTACAATAACTATCTGCCCTACCATTGTTTTAGCCAACATCAATAAAAACCTTTTCAAGCATATTTTTAAATTTACTTGCATTTTACTTAAATTAAGAATTGTATGGAAATTGAAATTTACAGTACAACCTGTTTAACATAAAAATACTGTTTTTTTTTAATTTAAAACTAAAATATTAATTCACACAAACCGCATAACGCCACTGCCTATTAATATCGTCATCGGCGGATAAAGGAAGACGCAAGTACACCTTTCCTGTCTGTTCGGGCAAGGGTCGATACCGTCACTGGCAACTTCTTTATTGATTTCTACTCTACCAGTGTGCAAGGAGGGCAAATCTGAAATTCCCCAACTTTTCTAACCCTTGGGCAAGTTATAAAGCATATCTTCCTTAATAAAATATTCTGAACGATATGGTGAATGCCCTAATATATATTTCCCAGTTCGTGAGAGAGTTGTACTTCACCAATTTACATGATTTTTTATATTTTATAATCATCTGGCAAAGGAGACCTTTCGACATTATTTTTTTGTATTATTTTACTGAGTATTTTTTCTATAAAACCAATTTGTTTTTCTTCCATAATATTTCTAGACGATGTGGTGAATGCTCCCCATATTTTTATTCCACTGGAAGCTCATCGCGCCATCTAACTGAAAAGACAGAATAAGATCTGTCAGGCCAGCTAGTAGTACATTAAAACACCAGTTTTAGAAGACATGATTTTACAGCACGAGCCTGCCGCTCGTTTTCTAAAGGGCGAGTGAAATTAAATGTCTTATGAAACGAGTATTTTATACTATTTTTCTATTTTGTGCACTATATTTTAAAAAAGCATTATCTTTAAAAACATTACTGTTGAACATTTTCAAGTTGGTGACAATTCAAGCCAATGCAATAGTGGCATTTACAGGCGCCCCAATTTTTTTTTTAATTTTGTTTGAAATTCATGGCGGCTTTGACTTATCATTGCCAACTTTATAAAGAAAAAAAGTAGTATCGAAAAAAGAACCAACACGACACTATTTTGCGTATCGAAAAAATGTCTTTATGATTGCAAAATAGAAAAAAGAATGCATGACAAAACATAGGGACAAAATGATACGAATTCAGCATGACGGCAGAAAATGGAGATTAAAGAAATTTTTAACAAATCGTTATAAAATATTTTGATCTAAATAGGATATTAAGCAAGATATTCGAAAAAAAAACAATTTTAGGTGCTATTTTTTCAAGATGGCGGCCAAATCCGGGATGGTAAAGATGTGCAAAATTATATATTGTAAATGTCAGCTTTATAAAGAGTATAAAGTTTGTTCCACCGTTCCCTCATTTTTTTTTGTGCTTTGCTGACTGACCTACGAAGTGTACAGCTAAGCTAGTAATATGTAACTGAAACGTCCGTTCAGTTTTATCCTTTCATGGTTTCACCCGCGCTCGGTACTACCATCAAGCAAGTCGTTCCAGGAAATTTATGTGTTTTGTCCTCTGTCCAATATACGATTCCTGGTATTTTCTGGTCTCGCTGGTCGGTCGCATTTTTGTCATTTTACGGCCAGACCATGTGGAACGAATCCCAGACCGGGCTGGGACACTAAAGTAGGGAATTTTTAAATTAAAATATTTGCCTAGAAACATCTGAAGTATTTTAGGTAGTTAAACAGTAGGTTTATTTTTTATTATATTTTAGTGATTAAATCAAATAACACGTTTTTGGTAATAAGGCCATGGAGATAATATTCACCCATTTTTTGCCAAAGCCACCGAAAAAAGTTTTTTCAAAAAACTGTGTATTTGGTAATTTTGGATTTTTATTAATATTTCTTTAACAGTAGATCTGACCGATTTTAAACTTTTATTGTATTATTAGAGGACATATTTTCAAGGTTTTTATTATTTTACTGACCAAAATTTGTTTCCATTGTCTTTTGTTTTCAAGCGACTTATTTTTATGGCAGTAATTTGACTTTATACCCAGACTGTAGCGTTAAAATGACATTTCATTTGATGAGCTACACATGCCGATAACAATATTGGCTTACCCGAAAAAAAATGTTTTTTTTTATTTAATAAGTAATTGGAATGTGGGAACATGGCATATTAAGTTATTGATTTTTATCAACCGATATAACCGTACGTTCTAAAAAGTAAATGACTTTCACCATGATTGCCGCCGCAAAGTAGTAAAAATGGCGGTCAATACAATGTTGATTATTTAAAAATGGTTACAGTATATAGGGGAGAGGAAAAGGGGTTCAGACCTAGAAAAAAGTAACACCCAGTACATTTTTGTTAAATGTATTATATCCATTTCGTCAAAATTGCTTACAGTATACTGTGTGTCAAACTTGAATGATTTATCTCTAGAAATATACGAGGTGTATGAAAAATACTAAAAAAAAAAATTAATTTTGTCACCCTGTATCTCAAAAACGAAGGTCTTGCGGACACATGTTTATATGAACTTTTAATCCTAAAATAAGGCAAAAATCCGTCCTTCATTTTTGGAACGCAAAAAAATATAAGTTGAGTTTAATTAACGTTTTAGAGTCCCTAGAATACAAAAAATATATATTTAGAAAAAAACTATGACGGATGTGTGTGTGTATGTAAACAAAAGGTTTTCCAACGATAACTTGATTTGCAACAAAAATGGAAATGTAAAAAAATATTTAGAAAAATAGGGAAACACGTTAAATTTATTTTTTTTATATACAAAGTATATTTTGTCCAGTATACAGGGTAGCCCAAAAAGAATTAGACAGACTCCTGAAAACGAAAAAAAAATTGTTTTTCGGAAGCATTTAGCTTATTTACTTAAACAGTGAAACACGTCAAATTTCTTTTATTTTCTTATATATTAAAAAATATTTTTTTAACTATACAGGGTAGTCTTGGGATAATGAAGCAGTCCTCTGAAAATTAAAAAATATATTCTTCAGAAGCATTTGATCTGCTTAGAAAACAGTAAAATAAGTCAAATTTCTTTATAATTTTTTTCTTTGTACAGATACCCTGTACAAAAAAAAGGATGCAATAGTACTCTGAAAAAGAAAATATATTTTGTTTTAAAGCGGTCAGTAAAACATGGCAAATTTATATTATTTTTTTGCATACATAAGCATTTTGTTCCTTTATATACATTTAATCTAATGCGGAGAAACAGCTCTCTCAACAAAATTAAAAAGGTGTAACCATAAATAAACTGATAATATTTAAAAAAACACAGCAAAATACGTCAACTGATTATATTTTTTGCATATAAACCTCAATTTGAGAAAACCATTGACGTACATACATATATGAGGAAGTACTATGTTTGCCAAAAACACATTTTTTTATTATGACAGTGTGGAACTATGTAGGCATCTCAAATTTGAAGTTAATCGATCATGTGGCAGTGGGTGAAAAGTCTATTACAAAATTTTAACCAGACAAATACACAATAAAGAGTGACCTAATAAAAGCGTGGCAAAACCTTGGGCGACTTTGATATTAGTGTTAATAGTTTTTGCTATATTTTAACGCCCTTGCACTATGGCCAACCTACGAGTACATGGAATGTCAATTACCATTTTTTTTAAATATCCGTAGAATGTTTGACAATACAATTTTTTGCAGTAAATTACACTTTTCCTAAAAAAGTGACAGAAATGAATGATTGGCAACACCGCGACGCTTTTAAAGTTTTAACTTTTAGGAAATTGACTTTACACAAACACATCATCCCGTTCCCGCAACAGCGATTATTATGAGACAGGCCGCTTGACAGATATAGTGCCCCGGAGGTTTTTACTTAATTAATGTAATAATATCAGGGGCGTAGACTGACACGACGCATTAACAGCCTATAAATCGAGTCATTATCGGCGCCGACGTCGACTGAAGTGGGCTGTTAATTTTGTTGACACCTGTTAGATAAGCAATAATACGTTTTAAAACAAACGAATAATTTGTTAGGATGGCTTGTTACAATAAAATATCTACAAAACAGGAAATATTTATTTTTTTTTATTTATTTATTTATTTATATATATATATATATATATATATATATATATATATATATATATATATAAAAGAGAGGGTGTTACAAATTTGAAGGGACAACATTGGCATCTCAAAAATAGTTACGCAATTTAATAATCCTTTTTATTATTTTCAGGTTGCATTTTAAGAGATATTACAAAATAAATTGTACATCTGTATAGCCATTATCCCTTCTCTATAAAGTGGTGCACTTACATTCAAAATTCAACGTTTCGTCTTCGAGGCCTCATCATCAACTTCATCTTCGGACCGGGATTTTTTGATTTTTAAGTAGCCCTTGACCTCTTTAAACTAATGATGTAATGAACTTACACATTCAGAGTTTTTAAAATCCGCCTTTGTGAATTTGCCAAGATTCAATACAATTGTCTCTCAAGGAAAAAATCTTAAAGCTTCTGTTCAAACATTAAGCGTGATACATCTTTGGTTTTGGGAGGCGAACGCTTTTTAAAAATGACATAAAAAAATCCAGGTCCGTATTAAAAAAAAAGTTGTTGATCTTAAATCTTCTGTTCAAACATTAAGTATGATATATCGCTGGTTTTAGGAGGTCGAACGCTTGTTAAAAATGAAATAGAACATCTAGGTCCGTATTAGAAAAAAAGAAGTTGATAATAAGACCTCTAAGACGAAACGTCGGATTTTAAATCTGGGTACACGATCTTATAGAGGAGGAAAATTGGCTATAAAAACGTAAAATTCATTTTGTAATATATCTTCGAATGCAGCTTGAAAAAAAAAGGAAAAGGACGATTTTTCAATTTTGTTATGGATATCTTCGTAAGTAAGTTTGTCAATCGCATATAATTCGACATTAAACTGCGCAAGTTTGCCCTAATTTAACCAACCTCGGATCCCTTACGATTTCTGAGATGCCAATGCCTTCGAATTTTTAATACATATATATATATATATATATATATATATATATATATATATATATATATATATATATATATATATTTAGCTCAAAATATGTTTTCGCTATGTAAATGACAAATTTATTATATGACAGCATGGTCATACAACAATTTCAATACAATAATTTTCAAACTCACTTAAATTCAGCCCATAACAGAACACAATTTACTCTAGAATTAAAGAAAAAAACAAGCTTCCATTTTTAGACGTTCTGGTTACGAAACGTTATAACTGACATATCGAATACACCATCTATAGACAGCCGACACATACAGACAGATTGTAAATGCAAGATCACATCAACATCCAGCACAAATTCAAGTTGTGGCCAACAACCTTATATCTAGATCCGTACGATTAACTAATACCCAAAGGAGACCAGAAGAACTTAATATAATATCTAGGGCTTCAAAGAAAAAATCAATAAACAGGAACCTCGAACAACGAACACCAAAGATTATGAACCGGCAAGGCAACATGTAGGTAGTATAAGACACCACAGTACCGACCCAAGCAGCTTTTAAATTATCTAAGCCTCTTCTTGGATCTAAAAAAAAATATAACAGCGGATAATTGGTTTAGCTCAATCGAAGTTATAATCGAACTTTAAAAAAAGGGCTCACGTCCACCGGAACCATAAGCAAAAATAAAAGGAAAGTACCCCCTCAAAAGGGTTCGACATCTTAGACATATACTAAGGATATAACTTCCGAATAAATGTACTTGCTGTATCATCCACGCATCATTCAGCCTTTCACATAAATGGCAAACCAGAGATCATAGGTTTTTACCACTACACTAAAGTGTGGAAATTAGTTTGTAAGGAACTCGAATACGAAATTGAACCCTAGCAGCGTCTCTTTCGTTTAAAATTTGCCTCGGTATCGCAGATATTTTAAATCTTAAGCAAAACAACCCTGCACATGATGAAACAGAAACCCTAGAAGTTAGGATTTGCTGTTACTGGTGCCCTTTCAAATATCATCGAAAAATAAAATTCCTGCGCATTAGGTGTAAAAAAACCATATGTCCTGAGTGTGCCTCAAAAATTTCTTTGACATTTTTTTTTACTTTCTAAGGAAAACCTATCTTTTTGTCAACTCATGTGTGAGTTCTACCTTTAATTTTTTTAAAATTATAAGAAATACAGTTATTTTTATTGGTTTCGTTAATGTAGTTTTCTGAATGTTCTGTTTTATTTGGTTGCTAAATATATGTAATAAAAAAGCGAATAAGGTTTTTTTTTAATAACTTGCCTTCATTTTATTTTTTTCCTGGTGCAGTTAAACAGGAGTTTTACAGCCTCACTATAATGAAAGCGTTGCAAAAATGCTCTAGTAGTTATAGGGTAATAATAAATAAAGTACTACACAAGTTCAGGGAAATTTGGATAGCCTTGGAAATATGGTGAAAAGTACTTTGCTAGCTTTTTTGAATTCCTCCCTGCATGTTGAAATTATCCCAATTTACATCTAAATGAACACAATAAATGATACATTTATTACAAATTGTGTCATGTTTGGGTTGATTTTTTTGTTTATTGAGAACTGACCTAAGTATGTTTGATATAATTTTTGAAACTTCTCTGTGTGGCATCTGCTTATTTTTATTGATTTTAGTATCTACTCTCCGCATGATGGTGCTAGTGCATACTTTGCAAAATACCTATGGGTTTGCAGCCGGAAACCACCGGAGCCGCAATAGGTGGCGCTAAGTGTTACACTTAGCATGTAGTAATGTTCCAATATGATAGACGTTTCGTTTTCGATTTTGTCATATCGAGCAATCTGTTACTTCAGATCACCCTGGGTACAAGCCTGCCTGATGAGGGTAGAGGCCCAGAAATCATGATCGCGGAGGGTACCCTGTGACATAATCTAAAGCAATTCTTCTTGTAGGCCGTTTTGCACCTGCAGAAATTATATATATTTGCTATATACATATATCTTTTCCGGCCAAGAACTTTTGATAAAGGTGTGTGTGAAAGCTCATTTTTATTGATTTTAGTATATATATATATATATATATATATATATATATATATATATATATATATATATATATATATATATATATATATATATATATATATATATATATATATATATATATATATATATATATATATATATATATATATATATATATATATATATATATATATATATATATATATATATATATAGGCACGGAATATGGTAATAAATTTCCCCCGTATTCTCTAAAAAGGTTTAAGAGTTAAACCAGGTCTAGTTACCATGGTCCTTAAACTCTTAGTTCGCTAGTTATTTTTCGCTTATGTCACAGTTTTTTTGTAAATGTGACATTTAGAAAAATATTCCTATAAACCTATAAATATTACTAACCTGACATCCTACATAAAATATTTTATTCAAAATCAAAAATATGCACACCACTGGCAGATGCCAGAGTGAGCCTTTAAGAATGAATATAATTAAATCCATTTGCACTTGTCGGGTCCCATAATGTCGTTTTTGTCAGTAAATGTGTTTCAACACTTGTTGCAACTAAAGATAATTAGGCTAAAAATAGGAGATATCCCAAAAAACAAACCATACAAAAATTCAGTGCAGCGATGTTTTTATTATGTCAAAGGAACAATATTTAACTAATAACTGCTTTCACTAGAAAATTACTATTGAGTTAACATTATTTTTTGACGACTAAGTTTAATTTTAGTCGGGTTTATCTGATACATTTGTAACTGTAGGTAGATCTGTCCTGTAAAAACCATGGTTGTTTAAAAGTGTTAAGTAACTCATCGGTAATTATGCTTTTAAATACCTTGGGGAGGGAGTGTGCCGAAGAAAAAATGTTGCAGAGAGAGTAATACAATTTTGCCAACAGATTTTCTGCTTTATCAACATTAAAACTCTAGAAAAAAAAGGTCATCGCTCTTTGGTCGAGGTAAGAAAGACAAGATTTTGCCAATAATATAAAATATTCGGGGATTATTGGAAGAAATATAGGATCCAATTTCGTTTAACTCAAAGCAGCTATTTAAAAAACAATGTTTTTTTGGGAGCTTCCGCATAGAAATATTTTAAAAACCGCATTCAGGAGGCTTTATAGGCAATAGCAGCCAAAAAAAATTGTGAATATATCACATTTCAGCTAAAACAAAGTTCAGCGTGTTAAATGAAACACACTATTTTATAACTGAATTTTATTCCTTTCCTGAATAACAAGAAACCATGAAGGTCACGAGTCGAACAACTTAACAAAACTACCAATGATAAAAAAGACGTGTTTTAAAAATGATACTAACACGTACTACATCTCCCTTTTCATCAAAACTAATAAAAGTAACTCTAAATAATCTATAATATGCACTAAAGTGTGCTTGACGTTGACAAAATAAGATATACCTACCAACTTTACAGTGTGTCCCCAATAAGTAACATTTCAAATATATGATGTATTTACAAATAAATTATTATAGTATTAAATTAAGGATAATATCGTAGAGGAGGCTTGATTGGCCTTTCTAGTCTGAGGTGGTGGACCAATGATATCAGAATCACGTGAGGTGAATATGCAATCATCAGGTTCAAATGTGTAGTCATCATCGATTGTGATGAACGTCATCACTGTGTTCCACCCTCTCATTTTGACTTTGACCATTATCCAAATTATTAACATTACTTTCAGGTATTAAAGCTAAAAATCTATTTCTGTTTAAAATTGAACTGTTTTCAAGCTTAACTTTATATGATCTGTCTCGACCATTCGAAATTACTTTTCCCGGACGCCACTGAGAACCGCAGCCATTCACTTGCACCATCACTTTGTGATTTTGATTCAATACCCGTAAATTTTTTGCCGACTTATTATATAACATTTTTTATTTAGATCTTTTAACATAGTTTACTCTTAACATCATGTTGAAACAAAAGGACTCAATAAAGTATCCAATACAGATAAAGTACATCTCAATCTTCTTGAGATGAGAAGTTGAGCAGGACTTCCCGAATTCGAAATCAAATTCCCATTGGGAGCGTAGGTTCGTATCCTACCGACTGCGCCATGTTAAATGAAACACACTATTTTAAAGATTGACTTTTATTCCCTTTCTGAATAACAAGAAACTTCGAAAGTCACGAGTCGAACAGTTTAACAAAACTACCAGACGTGTTTTAAAAATGATACTACACATCAAAGAAATACTTCAATAATTAGTAATCTAATTCTAGGGACCATTCTTGAAAATGTGAAAAAGATTGACTGTTTCCCAAAAATTGTTGGGAACCAAGATCTATTAAAGGACTTTTGATAAGTGAGGCTTGGGAGGTTAGACATTGCCAACGCATATTTCAGAAGTTAATTTAGTATCTTGTGGCCCGTTAAAAGACTAAATATTTTCCTTGGCATTTGGACGTTAGAAAACTCCCAACTATGTTAATAGGACAGTAATAACAGGATTTCTAATCATTGTTCACCTTCACATCATAAGTTGACATTCAATTTATCAAAAAATAGTACAAAATAATCTTCGAATAAAAAGTCTTGTAAACATACTCGGTTAATAAATTTCTTTGGAGTCGCAATGAGACGTTTCACCAAAGAATGATTACGTATACTTCGAAGAGAGGATCCACCAGATACAAATATATTAACCACATAAACTGCTCGTGTCCCAGTTTAATTAGAACGCACGCAACAATATGTGGTTTGCTGTTACCAGAAACTTAAAGATATTTAAAATTTTAATACCTTATATCTTCAACTTTTTACCTAATATTTACGAGGTATATATGAAAACCCGAATGGTGGCGTAGGTTTTTGAAACACCCGGTATAAAATGTCATACACATAAATATAAAAATGTTTTGGGTCTGGCTGGCAGTCAACCTGTTAAAACTGACAAATGTTGCGAAACGAACCTTTGAAGGCATGAAGCAATGTCAAAATGTGCCCAAACAAAAGACAAAAATATATCTTTCAACTAACAATACTAGCATAACGTTTTTAACTTATAATTATATAATTTTTACTTTTATAATTGTGCAAATCATTTAACGTATTGAAAGCTTTTATCTAACAAATATGCTTTTAGTGTCACTTTCTCTGTAAGTTTCTTATATTTTTAGGTATATTATTATAACCTTTTATTAGGTATACAAAAATGTACAGTTTTAAGCAGATATGTAAAATTAAATTTGTCTGAAAGTAAATTGTTCTTATGTATAATTTAATATTCATGTTTTTATGCGCCTGCGTCAAACAAATTCCTATAATCATTTTTAAAAAGCTGTTTACAAACTTCTGGTGGTTTCATTTCATAGATATTTCTAATAAATTTTTTTGTACAACAAAAATTCCGTAACATCTGTTGAATTTCTCCAAAATACTTGATTAAATATATCCACGACAGGCTGCAGAGCAGCTTCACTTTCTACATTTCTTTTACAGATATAATTCGTAATGCATGTAATGTCTTCTCTCCATATTTATACACAGGAATTTTAAGCTTTTTTACAAAAGTCATTTCATTTTCATTATAATCCGGAAATACATTTTTAGGCTTAAGGGCAACTTCTAGCCTCTTGCGCCCATCAGGAAGAACAAAAATCGATGTATGTACACAGTACAACCGGATTTGTTTGTACATATTGCATTTCAAGGCTACAAACTACTATAAGATTTCCGATCATTCAGTGTGGCTAGTTTATTTTCGTTGTGAAGTTATACAGTTGAGGTATCAGTTATCCACGCGGGTATTCCAGAAATCGTATCGGGTAACAGATTGGCACGTGAACGGGAATCTGTTGTCCGGGTTAGAGTGTGGGGTTAACAAACTATCGATTTCCTCGCCAAGCAACTGCAGGAGCTTTTATAGCTATTACTTAACTAGACCTTGAAATGCATTTGATGTTAAAGACAAAAATTGCAGCTATTTTTTACAAGCTTCTATTTGACTTTACCCTTCTGTCTGTCCGGGTCAAAGTCGATTTCGAGCTACTTGTACTTACCCAATAGGCATGAATTTTAGAACATAAACGCATTTCCAATGTTTATTATAAAATATTTTGTTGTCCAAAGAAGCGTAAACCCATTATATTAACATGAAAAAGTTTATATAAAATGTCATCTTTAAATTTGATACAGGGTACGCCACCTATGAGCGGGAAATCAAAATATATAACGTATTGAATGAAAATCGAAGGAAGTCGCACACAACCACACTGCCTTAAACTGCACTTCTGTATTTTTTAATTGTTATGCCTTTTCCGTTAGATGACGCGATGAGTTTATATATATATATGGGACGCATTCACCACATCGTCCAGAAATATTAAGGAAGAAAAACATATTGGTTTTATAGAGAAAATAGGCAATAAAACAATACAAAAAATAGTGTTGAAAGGTCTCGGTAACCAGACTATTATTTAAAAAAAAATCATGTAAACTGGTGCAATACAACTCTCTCACGAACTTGCTGAAAATCCTGGCTTAGTGTTTTAAATATACAGATTTTAAGTGGTATGTTTGTTATCTGCATTTAATATAAGTCCCAACCCTTTGTTATTACAAGGCTTGTAAAAAGTAAAATTGTTTAAAATAAAATAATATAAAAAAACTTTTTATAACAAGCTTTAATTAAAATGCACTGAAAATTAAGGAATAATTTTGACTCGCTGCATGCCTCATTTTGTACGATGCAAACCCAAACAGTTTATTAAAAATACGGGGGCCAAGCTGAGAATAAGAAAATTTAGCAGGCCGTGAAAAACAGAGTTATTTAGATCAACTCTGAATCTGTCATTTGAAGTTTAGTTGTTCAAGTTACGTTACGTTCATAAGAACTGAAGTTACTATTTTTTTAAAGTGACATTACAAATAAAAAAATTGAAATTAACCAAAGAGCTTTTTGGATTTAAGTGCAAAGAGAGTTTAGATTCAGCTTTACCGATATTGGAGCAATTTTTTACCAGGAATTTAATTCAAATCACAAAGTTACAAAATGTAAATCACATAAGAAATATGGTATTACATTTTAAAAAAAATATCAAAATGAGTCGTTTTCAGTTGTTTTTCAATAATCTTTTTCGGAATCCACGGGAAGAAATATAATAAATGGCTATTTTGGTTATCCAAATCAAGACACCTACGGCTAGAAAAACCATCTTATCTAGTCCTCATTTGATTACCCTTTACATAAATACATTTTTTCTACTGTACAGGATAGTCCTAGGAATAGCCCCCAAACAACAATTTCTTTTTTGTTTTAAAACGGTTAGTTTAAAAAAAAAATCTGTTTTTCCTCTTTGTATCTAAAACAGTTGTTCAACTCTACAGGTAGCCCTAGGGATAAAATAATCCCTTAAAAATACAAATATTTTTTATTTCTTATCTTATTGAAAAACGGTAAAACAGGGCACATGTATTTTCTTTTTCACAGGCAAGACCATTTTTTCTGTTATATAGAAACAGCTCTCTAAAGTTTTTTTCAATAATAATTATAAAAAATTCCCCTCACCAGGGAGGCAAATGTATGTTTCGTTGCCTATTTTGTTTAAAGGATTGTATTCAAATATGTATTGTAAATTATGTAATGCCATTTGTAGTTCCTAATTCAGTAGTGTATTGATTGATAAATAAAATTTTAAAATTTATTAGAAACGTGTTTCGGTCATTAAACGTTATGATTAATTGTATCGATACTATACACTTTCAATATTAACTAAATGTAAGCGATAATAAAAGTTTGTGTATTAAATTTATATTTAGAGGCATTATTCATTACGGCAACACTGTAGCATTATCCCGTTCTTCCAGAGAAAAGCCACAATAGCTCGGGGAACATGTGCTGGCCAAATGGCCGTCGTCTTTTGTCGGTGACGATGCGAGTTTTTGTCTTCGGGAAGCGCCATTAACGACGAAGGCCTGCGACACTTGTTGTTTTCTCAGCGTGCAGACCGACCTAATGGCTTTTCTTTAAAAAAAAGAAACCACCGAGCTGACGGGCACTTTTCAATTAGTTTTTCGGCACTAACGGGTTAATTTGAGTTTTTAACGATCTATTGAATAAATATTTCTTTGTTGTTATATGGAAAGAATTGTTACCTGGAACTTCACTGTTCTCTCGAATAGTCATACATTTTCAACAATTATTTAGATTGGAACGAATATACTTTTTTATTCCTAAAACTTGTATTTATTAAGGTCTTTAAGTCCAGATCTACCATACCGTTCAGACACACACTTTCAGTCACTTACTATACCTACTCAAATATAACAACTGCTTGGACATCTCAATATTCCAATTTTTTATTTTGTTTTTAATTTGCTTTTATTTTAATACTCTCTTAAATATGTCGCTATTTTGTTTTGCATGTGGAATGAAAATCAAAATGTTATCACATTTGATTTATGTGCAAAATCGTGTGGATAAGATGTTTATACTGATTGTTTCATTTCATTGTGTCGCCATTTTGTCCAAAATGGCTTCGCACCAAATTTTCACAAACTTATCTCTTTCGCACTTGATTTTTGAGGTCAATTGGATAGGTAATTTTTTAATAATAAGTTTTTAAACATTTATTAGGCAGGTATCGAAAGGTGATTTTTTACGATTAACTCAAACTTCTTATGAGAAAAATAAAAAATCAAAAAAAGCACCCAATAAAAAAGACACAACCCAAGTGTGATATAGGAAAGAACTGGTACCATTTTTCGAGAGAACAAAATGGCGAATTAGTAGATCGTTAAACATATTTTTATTTATTAAGGCAAAGATAGCAAAAAAATTCATTTATTTTAGACCAAAAAAATATTTAAAAAGTAAAAATGGCAAATAATGGAAATATTTTTTAAAATAAAAAATTATTGTAGAAAAAATAAAAAAATAAATGAAAGAAAATATAAATTAAAAAAAAATTAAGTATTCACTGATAAATAGTGAAAGATTCATTAAAGAACAAAAAATTACGATAATTGATTTCCAAAAAAATTTTTTTTTATCGTACCATTTTTCGAGAGAACAAAATGGCGAATTAGTAGATCGTTAAACATATTTTTATTTATTAAGGCAAAAATAGCAAAAAAATTCATTTATTTTAGACCAAAAAAATATTTAAAAAGTAAAAATGGCAAATAATAGAAATATTTTTTAAAATAAAAACTTATTGTAGAAAAAAATAAAAAAATAAATGAAAAAAAATATAAATTAAAAAAAAATTAATTATTCACTGATAGATAGTGAAAGATTCATTAAAGAACAAAAAATTACGATAATTGAATTCCAAAAAAAAATTTTTTTAATAATAATTCTATGTAGAAATACATTTTTTTGATTCGGTAACCAGCGTAATTTAATAGGAAAATCATAATTCAACAATTCAAACCAACAAACTTATTTTTAGTTTGGACTACTATGTATTACACTATGTAAATGTTCAAATGACAACCTTTTTTCAGGCTGACCGAACCAGGACCAATTTCCCCACAGAGCGGTCATACGTCGAGTTCCTGTGGTTCGCCACCGACTGCCGCCCACGTTAATGGAAACGCAACTCCCTCTGATCCCCTGGCAAGCGCCGCCCCTGCCTGCCTTGCAAATTTTGCGGCCGCTGCGGCTGTCGGCTGGCCTCTACTTGACACCCAAGGTAATTTTTGAATATCTAATAACTTATATAACTGTCCCAAAACTTTAGCGTGCCCCCACTATATTTGGCATTGGTTTGGGCAAATGTGTTCCGCTATGTCTGATTTCACTGGTCCATAAATATCAAGTTTTTTTTTGTATTCCCAACAAACCTATTTTTCTTATTCAACTGGCCAGAAATAAGCCAAAATTTCCTGTTATAGTTATTAGTTGGCTCGACTCCCAAAAATAAAAGGTTTTTGTTCTGTATTACAACATTTTATTTTATAAGCTATATACAAAGAAAATGCACAGATATGAAGATCAATAATGTTATTACAAAAATGATCAAATCGTGAATTTCTATCTTCAGAGTATAAGACACTCATTTTACGCTTCTTAGCCTGCTTTTTGAAAGCAACCTCTGGACCATCTCTTGTACTATTACAAGAGAAAACTACAAAGATCTTGTTGCGCAACTCTTTCTTGCTACTAAAACTTAGGGTTTCATATATCATTGAAAATTCATTTCCTGGATTCTCATCTAGATTACTTTCTTTTCCTTTGTAGTGTATAAGTGGTTAAAGGTATGGACATTTTGAATACGGAAAAGAAGTATCAAGGAAAATAAAGTTGTGAGATTATGGCCGACTACAGCTGGACTATTCTCACAACTTTATTTCCCTTTTCCATATTCAAAATGTCCAGGTTAAACCTTTCACCGTGCTATCACTTACTGCACCACAATATGACAGATGTGAGTACAGTAATTGAATTTTCAATGATATATTACACCCTAAGTTTTGGTAGCAAAAAAGAGTTGCGTAACAAGATCTTTATAGTTTTCTGCTCTTTTGTTACCCAAAAAAATTATTACAACCATTTTAAAGTCATTGCAAGCATCTTCTTCATTAACTTCAAGGATGGAATCAAATTCCGCGTCTCTGAAAAGTTTCCTAATTTAGGGAAACACAAAAATTCCTCTTTTAATTTTAGAATCACTGATTCTGCGAAATGTTTCTTTTTTTGTCCATGGCCTTTACAATTCTTTTCATAAGCCCCAATTTTATATGAAGTGGTGGTAGTAACATCTTCTCTGGAGAAACTAACTGGGTGTTAATTACATTTTTGCTTCTTGAATCAAACTCAAGACTTCCTCGTGGACATTTTTTCTTTTCGTATAATGCTCCGATTGTGCTCGACTATCACATTCACAGAGGCAACATCAGTATTTAGTATATCCTTATTGCGTACCAAATAATATATAGGTACACAGAAACATTTAACTTTATCTTGGAATACATTCCACAGTTGCAGTTGGGACGCCAATAGCTCTGCTTTTTCGTTGGATAAGTTCAAATATCTTATGAGGCCACTTTTTTGTGACTCTTTACTAAACTTATTGGCGGGCGAAATTATCTTGTACACTGCGATTTGAATCTATCTCTTCATCGTCAGAATCAAGCGTGTGTTCTTGAGCTGTATTAGGAATAGGCAACTCGTCACTATGAGGCACAGGGCGCATAATTGTAAATTTGGATACTGTATTGCGAATCTTTTCTTGTTGGTAATGCCTTTTTTTAGTAAGTCTTCAAACATCAATAACAAGCACTAACATAGCCTTTAGGTTCTCGCCAGATCATAGGAACAGCGAAAGTTATTGACCGTAGTTTTCCACTTTGCAGCTAAAATATAAATAGTACGCTTTCCTTACTAAAGGGCTTATAGTACGTTTTTACTTCTCAAAGGTGATTCCGTATATATAACAAAAAAGATCCGGCTTATTTACACAAACTCGCGACATTGCTTCAAAACTCACTAATTTCTGAAAAATGAACAGCTCTCAATCAACCCACGCGGCCACGGTTAAAATAGGTCTAACTACAAATGATTTAATTTGTATTTAGTTCACCCTCCAACAAATTTTACCTGAATATAATAAATCTATCATTTTATTATACAATTCCCGAAATTTTAGGACCATAACATACCTTTTATAGTTATTATGTACCTCTAAAACCGGTGCCAACTGAGACTTTTGCTTGATATTTAATTTTATTAGTGTAATAAGCATGTCTGATATATTGCTGCTATTGGCCAGTGTTTGGAGCAACGTCAATTTTTTTTCTTGAAAAAGACAATGTCCGCATATAGATTTACCTAAAAGGCAAGCCTATATACCCAAAAACCACAGCATATTATTTTATTCGTTAAAAATATTTTAGACCTTGTAAAGATGCGCACCACGTAAAAGCAAAAGAAAAAAATTACTAATATGTTTTATCATCCCCTATACTCGTGTGGCCCACAACATTTGTATGTTCTTCGGGTGCTAAATGGTAGTTTCATTTCTGATATAGAGGGTGGACCATTTAACTGGACTTCATTCTAAAACTTGAAAATTAATCATATTGAATTACTCGAGTCCAGATCTTTTAGTAAATTTGATCGTAACATCATTAGTTTTGTTTTGAATTCAATTGAACATCCTAAACAAATTTTATGTTATATGTCCTATACCTAAATTCAACCGTTTTTGAGAAAATGGGATCTCAAAATTGTCATTTTGGGCAACTTAGAATTCTCTATCGGTTACTTACAATGAAATGATTTGTATATTTATTACCTATAATTTCCAAATTAAAATATTTTTTCGAGCTAAATATTTCACTGTACCGGGTGACTTCGTATAAACTGACACCCCCGTAATTTTTTTATTTTTTGTCGTACAAAAAAAAATAAAAATACTGACATACAGAAGATTTTTTTTACGTTATAAATCTGCGTTGTAATTCCCAGTAACTTTTCATATATACAAGGAACGACAAAAAGTACAATTTTTTTTAGTGGAATGCCCTGTAAATTTTTGCCTAAAATGAAAGATCTTTTTTTTCTGATTTCAAATATATAATACAAGTTGACATTTGGTTTAGCCGTTTTCGAGTTATTTAAGTTTAAAAATCAATTTTCATTACAGACTGTAAAATTACCGGCTATAAAATATCAGCTTTTTGAGCAGTTGGCTATGGCAATAAACAACATAAACAAATGTTCTGTCAAATGTCAAATTACTGCATACCTAGGCATTATAATAAAACTGCGAAGTAAAAATGGAATATAAACAACAATTTATTAACAAATATTTTACTGCAAAATACACAGATGAACCAAATAACACAAAACAAATTAATCAGAATGAATATTTCCCCCCTAATTATCTACACATTCGTGATAAACGTTTCGCAAGTGCACAACTGCGTTCTCTATAAAATGACCATTTTTTCATTTAAGTGTCTTATTTCGTGTATTATAAAATATTTAAATATTTTGTTTTTAATATACCCCCACAAAAAATTATCCATGGGAGTTAAATCTGGACTATTTGAAGGCCAATAAATAATTCCATTTCTTCCAATCCACTCGTAATCTCATCCAAACAAGTCTTCACGTCACGTACCAAATGTGGTGGGGCACCGTCATGTTGAAAAATTATGTTCATATACTGCCTTGTCCTGTTAATGTTCCTTCGAAAAAATAGGGCCCTATTACCCTACTCTTCAGCAGGCCGCACCACACATTACCTGTTCTCCTACCTTGAAATTGAACTTCCCTTGTGAATTGGAGATTTTCTTGTGCCCAGTGACGAAAATTTTGTCGATTTGGTAATCCACTAGTTGAAAAGCTTGACTCATCGGTCATCGGTCCATAGTATATTTTTAAAAAAGTTTCTTTCGTTATTTATTCTATTTAACATAAAGTTGCAGAAATTGAGTCGTTGATTCTTATGCCTTTGAGTTAATTTTTGAACAGTATGATATTTATGGGGCCTAAATCCATATTTCTTTAAAACCTTCCTAATATATTCACGTGAAGTTCTTTTTACTCCGTAACGGGCCCGCATTTCCTTGGAAGTAGTTCGCAGTGACTGACTCGGATTTTCTACGTGATGCAAAGCAATATTTAAATAGTGATTTCCCGTATTATTGTTTAGTTCCCTCTTCTTTCTTTGCAAATCTGACGTTGTTCTAAATTTGGTGAAAATATTCTGGATTGTCGATCTTGAGGGAATCGGACCATCGCATCGGGATGATTTGCCATGTAAGCACGTCGCGCTGCAGAAGCATTATAATTATTTTCAGCATATAAACAAACAATTTCTCGTTTTCCTGCCACAGAATAAACCATTTAAAAAAAATATCAAAAAGAATTGATTTAGTTCTATTAACAGTGATTTAAATGTCAAAGTCACTTCAGAAACATTTGTTAATATTGTTTATTTCCATAGCCAACTGCTCAAAAAGCTGTTATTTTATAGCCAGTAATTTTACAGTCTATAATGAAAATTTATTTTTAAACTTAAATAACTCGAAGACGGCTAAACCAAATGTCAACTTATATTATATATTTGGAATCAGAAAAAAAGATCTTTCATTTTAGGCAAAAATTTATAAGGCATTCCATTAAAGAAAATTGTACTTTGTGTCGTTCCTCGTACATATGAAAAGTTACTGGGAATTCCAATGCAGATTTATAACGTAAAACAAATCCTCTGTATGTCAGTATTTTTGACAAAAAATAAAAAAGTTACGGGGGGTGCCAGTTTATACGAAATCACCCGGTACATTGGAGGATAAATACACATGGGCTAAAGCCAAAATATAAAATTATTTGGAAATATACACAGAGCACCCAAAAGTTACAGAACAATAAAATGCACATTTTTTTTAGATTAGCTAGCTAATCAACTTTTGCTATATATTTTTCTTAAAGCTGCAGAATGAAGGGATTCTAAGCTACGATGTTTTGGATTTCTTATCAGTCTACACTAAAAAGTCAGTGCAGAATCCACAATTAAAATTCTGCACCAAGTGTCATTTAGAAAAACATATCTTTGGGTTGCTACGAATATTTATCTCACCCTGTATAGAAGAAGTTTTCACACAAAAAGCTACTAAAAGTTACTATCTACAACTTTTATATAAAATATTTTATTTTAAAACTAATTAAGCAATCATAAATGTTTAACATGTAATTTGGTGTTCGTTATCGTTTGTTTTGTATTTGTTGCATGTTAAAATTGTTTTAAGTGCATTGCTTTTAAAGTAAGTAAGTATCTTTCTGCCTGTTCACTGACGAGTAGCATTGATGATGACTACTTAGTCGGAAGCCTTCTGCCATAATTTTGTATCTAAATAATATACGCGTTATACAGACAGACTATTTTGTTTCATTACTTTCGCACGTGTGCACAGCCCTTTAAGTTTTCAACTAAATCTAATGTTAAGAGGTTATGAAGGAGATGCGTTTATAGCCAATAATCATGTACATAAATACCAATTAGATTGAACTTTTTTTTTCAGGTGTAAAAACGGAGATCAAGTCGCCCGGCCTGGCCGATACTGACGTCGCGGCAGCTCTTACCGCCCACCAAGACGTCGTGACGGCGGCGGCGTCGGCGCCGTTTTACGGGGCGTCGCCGGCGGATATCGGCGCCGCCGCCTACGACAAAGATTATCCACAGGCCTACGCCCAGGCGCACCAGTATTACAATAGGTAAGAGGGGCAAAGGCGAGAGTGAGAGAGGTAGGGGTTATAGGAATTATTCCTTGGGGGGTTAAAAAAATTAACGCTTAAAATTGTAGTAAAGTTATGCTTTATTTTTAGATAGAAGTAACATCAAGGATAGTAAAAAGTAAAATTGATCGATGAGTGCATACTTATAGATTACTGGGTATAGGTCACCTTCGCTGGATCGAAACCAGTTGGAAATGCTAATATAAATTAATCTTAAAATTTTATTTTGATCTTATTATTTTATTACAATGTATGTTCGGTTTGTTTTCCCATCTAATGACAATGAGTTAGGACGAAATTAAAAATTACAAATATAAGAAATCTGATCTACAGAGTGATTAGGACTACCAATAAGGAATTTGTACTTTAAATGGAAGCGTTGAAGGCTGTTTTCAAGAAACATTAGAGATATTGAACGAATGGATTTTCCAGTACCCTACATGGGGATGGGGGAAGAATCAAGGGGTCACAACAAATTTGTCAATGCACTTAAATATTAATTTCGCCAAATAATTGATTATAGGCTAATTCTCAGAGGCAAAAAATTAAGCTAAACATTACAAAATTAGACGGACGTATTCATATGGGAAGACTGTTACAATAAAGTAAAAAGGTACAATTTGTCACTTTTGCATCATTTCCAAAGCTATGCAAAGACAAAGTTGTGAGGTACTTTTCTTTATTTAATTTAATAATAAAGATGGCTGATCGCAGAACTCGATGCAATAATTAGTTTCGGAAATATGAACATTCAAATATGGTCAAAAATATGAAGAAATCGCTTATACACTGCTAGTGCAATGTTTTCCGGTGCCTCGGACGAGAAAAGTGTATAAAATATTATTGAAAGTAGACTGTTACTTCGCAACGGCATGCCCAGGCACATAAATTGTACATATTTCTACGATTTACATCTTAGTTTTTGTCTTTACCTGTTTGCTGAATTTTAAATTTCCGCAAAGGTCGACTACTGGTCTTAAATTCGAATCGTTTCTCAAAGTTCAGCTCGCCAATATAATTGAAAACGGATTATAAAGTCTTAATATTCTAAAACACTGTTGCTACCTTTGTTTAAAACATTAATTTAAACCACAAAATCAACAAACAAAATATAAAATCTTCAAAATAAAATTTATAAAAATACGCAATCCTAACCACAACCTATCACACGATCCACATTAAACACATCAACTGACAAAAATACTTAAGTTTCCTCGGCGCGGCGCCAACTTTGCCAACATAAGCCGTATTTCACCTACGCACCCCTATGCGAATTTGATCGGGAACACACGGGAAAAACTCGCCTCCGTTTATAACCACGAGGTCAACGCGGGCTGCCAGCCGTGATCGATTCCAAATGAAACGAAACTTCTCCGGAGATCGCGGTGCGAGGCATGGATGGTGCGTCGCGGAATTAAGAGAACGGTCAATGAGTTTATACGCTTTGAATAATAGAGGGAATTTCCAAATTAAAAAAAAATTGAAAAAATATAAATTATGTATTATTTTATCCATTTGTTTCTGTTTAGAAATATTTATTGGGGAGTCATTGACCATTTGACCTAATGGAGGAGCCGCCACTGTTATTGTCATATACAGGGTGGCCAAATAAGCGTGCATAGTACTGTGTCTCGGAAACCACTCAATGTAGGGATTTGCGATAAAAAATGCATAACTAAAGATGGCCAAAAGAAAATCCTGGAAATTGTTTTTAGGTTTCTAAGATGACCGGTAGGGGACATAACTGCCATCTTAAATTTAAAAAAGTAGTGTTTCTCGGAATTCCGCTCTATTAGGATAACAAAAAAATATATGCTTTTTAAAGCTAAAATAAATTCGAGTCTTTTTTGTTAAACACTTTTTCTCATTAAATCTTCTTTCACCCATATTTTAGGTTAGGAACAAGATATCGAGGCGCGCTGTTCAATATTTTGTTTGGGCATCAGTTTGCTATTTTTTCATGATAAAAAAGTAATACCAATAGTAATTTGTTTAAGAATTGTTGCAATTTCTGTCGTAATATGGAAAAATGCCCCCCCTCTAGTGGCGACATTCCAAATTACAATCACCACAAGGTAAGTTTTCTTGCCCAAGAAAAGCTTGTTGAATGTTGAAAGTCTGAATAGAGATAGAGCAGATAGACTCGATTTATCTCAGCTTTATACATATATTTTTTGTTGTTTTAAGGGGGAACTGCACGCAGTATTATGGATCATTTGCGAGCCTTCCGCCGCTGCAATATTATGTTAAAACTATAAGAGATATGTATTAGCTTCATTTTGATTTTAATAGGGAAATATATATAGTTGGGCGCTAAAGGCGAATTTTTATAAAAAAATCAAATCTAGAATTATAAAATAGAAGTAGATTTGTCCATTTTCGACCATTTTTTGGCCACTTTTTGACGCAAAGGCCGTCGCATATAATTTTTTTTTTCACAAAATGGCTCTTTACCGCCTTGCATTGATCCTCTGTCTACGTAACTGCAAAATTTGAAATGGTAAATCGTACTCATGTCTTTGTATTTCTGCAGCGCGTGAACCCTTTTGCAAACATTTTTAAACGAAATGTAATTTAAATTGCCTATACATAACACATTTTTTTACCTGTTACGCCCCCTAGCGGCCATCCTAGAAACCTGAAAATAATTTTTAGGATTTTCTTTTCGCCACTCCAGTTATAAAATTTCTTGCCCCAAATTTCTACAATGAGTAGTTTCCGAGATGCAGTACCTTGCATGCTTATTTGTCTACCATGTACATCTACTTTTAACGTGTAAATCGTAATTTATTTCTAATGGACCATTTCTTTTTCCAATATAAAAACTGAACTAGTGTCATGGGTTTAATTTTAGCATTTTACTTACTCTAGGATTTGCATATTCTTCGCTATACAATTTTGTCGAGTGTAGCTGAAAAATTCCACTTTTCTAGCTTACTTTAACAATCTTCCCCTCTGGATTGAATTCGTCTGTGCATTTTTAGGTTAGGTTAGGGCTAAATTTACACCTAAATAAACCTATTAATCCACAAATCTCTCTATTCCTAATGTTTCATGGCTCTGAGAACTGGCCTATTATGTGTGTTAACCGAAGAAGATTAAAGGCATAGGTAGTATAGTGTTTCCAAAAATTAATAAACAATACTTACCAAAACTCTAATTTATAGCACAGAATGCAGACACCAAAAAAAGTTTGAAAATACTTACAAGTAAATGCCCAAGTAACTAAAGACACTCTTTAAACAGGCGCGCAAACGACGAAGCCAATTTTCTTGAACAGATTCGACAATGTCCATTCTACATTAATCAGTAACACATCCAAATATTCACTATTTCTAACATTTTAAAAATCTTACACTAACCTACTCTATGTATTAATCGCTATGAACCTGATGACAATAAGGAACTTGCGTCAAAAATGAAATTGGATTAAAACCGTTGAAATCCTAAATTAATATCATTAAAAACCACATAGTCAACAAAAAAAATTTATAAAGAATCTCAATAAGAAAATAGGCCTTTAATGGCTTAAAGTGTTCTGAATTATCGCTCTCAAATAGACCGTATTAACTCGGCTCTACCTTGCGCTCATTATGGACACGTCGCACACAAAGGTACGACACAAATCGTCACTAAACTGTCTAAACCTAGAGGGTTACAAACCATGCCAGCCAGCTACTGGCCTAATATCTGGGCGTATGCTTAGAGTGGATAGTAAAATCACTAAATATTAAGGTAACTTCCATGATGCACAGACATTAACTTAGTTCAATATGTTTAAACCAGGTAGCAGCTGATGTGCAGCAACTGGCCTTGTCAACTCGCAAGCTAGTTTGTACTGTCTAAACTCGGCTTTTAAGCACGCTGGGATCCATTGTGCTATCTCTACAAAGAGCTACTAAGCCCTGAGACCGACTCTTTTCAGAAAGAATATGAGTCCCCCAAGCAAAGCAGTTTGATGTTGGCTACCTCGGCACGAAACCCACAGTATGGATATTCTCAGTCGAATTTTATACAGGTGGTATTTAACCAGCCAGTGTCCACTTAGGTCCCTCGTAATAATCCAAATTTGATTTCTGTGTTCAGTTAGCTTATTCACCTCAGAACGGCTGAAAGGGTATCACATGAAGACCCTAGATGTCTTAGTCCTGCTTGGTCGTGCCAATCTGCACGGAATAGTTCGTCCGTGCACTTCCTAATCCTGATACTGACAGTTGCAAGAACAGATTCCGGTCCAGTGAAAGCGGTGTTACTGCCTTCCCGAGCCAGTTAAACCATTCCCGCATTATCCATAATGCCCCGATGGTCAGGTTAAACCTGTTGGCCTGATACGACCTCTATAGAGCTCTCATGCATTAAAGTGTAACCCTTACGTAAAGACAAAGCCGCTTGACTGTACGCTGCACGCACACATACATATGTTGTGACATCTGTAGAGCTTCTTCTATGTACCCAGGCCATGACTGAAGTAATCTCAGCCTTATATACAGTCGCAAAACGTCTAAGAACAAGACTGAGAATCGCCTTATCAGTGTCATGTAAAGACAAAGCACTAGACAGCATTTTAATCCCCAAATTGATCCAAAGAACGTTCTGCACGCCCAAGCACATACTGGAGCCCTTGATTCTTCAATGTCAGTCGGGAGTCTGGTGTCAAACCCCTAACCCCAAAATATCTTTCCAGTTTCAGTCGGGATTTTTGTGGTTTAATGGTGGTATGTATATATCTTTAAGAAACATGTAAAAAAAACCTGTTTGCAAATTAGTCGGCATCACCTCATTCTCCAGATTTGCCTCGAATGCTCCTAAACATGTGAGAGGATTGAAATATGATATGTTCTTCCGGTTTATTAATGTGAATACTTCCAAAATTCCTCGCCATCGTTTAAATTCCAGGTGTGCTTGAAGCTAAATCGATACTTAAAATTATGTATACGTTCCTCAATTAAATTCGGTAATTTTAATTCCTAACATTAAACAACGATTCGAAGAGGCGCGTTTTTATTTCCTCATTAAAAACTTGAAACATCAACATCGTGTCCCATCCCCGAATGCCTTTTCAAACATTTAACGCCGTTAATTATCTCTTTTTTAGGGAAATATAAACAAGACTTTAGTTGAATAAACACACACATCTGGTCCTTACTGAACTTTAAGGCCGTTTGATTAAACGAACCGTTTTATACATTTTTCTTTCTAAATTACCGCGTTGGACAAGGAAAGCTGATACTCTTTGAGCTACGGGTTTCGGCAGGTGGCCATTAAGTCAGTGGATATTCTTCGGAAGTGTCTAAATTTAAATCTATTAAGCGTTTAATTGTGTGTTTGGGCTAATTATTTAAAATATTTATTAATTCCGTTAAGTTTCTAAATTTTCTGATAAATTTGTAAAACAGTAAATTTTACCTACGGGTTTATGCTTCTAAATTCCCAATTAACCCAGTCCTAATTAACTTTTGTATTTTTATGGATATAAAAAACTTAAAGGCAAAAGGTTCTTCAAAATGTATTTTTTTGTGTAAATTTGCAGATATAGTGTTTCATTTTTCTAACATCAACATCAACTTTAGATCCTGTATACTATCCCGATTTCAAGGATATAGGGTTTGTTGGTATTTCTTCGAGTATTTCGATATAAAATTGGTTAACATTAAATAATAGTAATTAGAACCTAAATATTGCAAAAACTATCGGAGCAAATATCATTGAACCATTTATCGTTCCAAATGGTGTGGAAAAGGTCTTTTATTATAGCCAATAATATAGACACTGTTACATTTAAAAAAACAAAGTTGATGTTGATTTCGGAAAAACGAAACCCTACCTTATATCTATAAAAACACGAAAGTTATTTTGAGGATGCCAAGGTATACTTTTAACTAAAATATTTTTAGATATACAGGGTGTTCAATTTTATTTTATAACCACCGAAATTTTCAAAAATACTTCAATTTTAATTATCATTATGTAATGAAAACAATGCTCATACTAATAATTTGTTTAAGCATCAATACAAATTAATGAAACTTTGTGTGTGTGTGTGTGTGTGTGTGTGTGTGTGTGTGTGTGTGTGTGTGTGTGTGTGTGTGTGTGTGTGTGTGTGTGTGTGTGTGTGTGTGTGTGTGTGTGTGTGTGTGTGTGTGTGTGTGTGTGTGTGTGTGTGTGTGTGTGTGTGTGTGTGTGTGTGTGTGTGTGTGTGTGTGTGTGTGTGTGTGTGTGTGTGTGTGTGTGTGTGTGTGTGTGTGTGTGTGTGTGTGTGTGTGTGTGTGTGTGTGTGTGTGTGTGTGGTGTGTGTGTGTGTGTGTGTGTGTGTGTGTGTGTGTGTGTGTGTGTGTGTGTGTGTGTGTGTGTGTGTGTGTGTGTGTGTGTGTGTGTGTGTGTGTGTGTGTGTGTGTGTGTGTGTGTGTGTGTGTGTGTGTGTGTGTGTGTGTGTGTGTGTGTGTGTGTGTGTGTGTGTGTGTGTGTGTGTGTGTTGTGTGTGTGTGTGTGTGTGTGTGTGTGTGTGTGTGTGTGTGTGTGTGTGTGTGTGTGTAAACAATATAATATACCGGGTGACCACGAACTTTTTTTCAAATATCAGTTTGAAATTTTGGGTGCATTAAAGTGTAACCGTTTTTTTTGGGTGCATTAAAGTGTAAACTATGAGTTTTTAAATGAAAACCCCCAAATTTTTGTTTACATTTCGATAAAACTTTAAACTTTTTTTTTGATTTTTGAAATTGGATAGACAATAACGGAGCTATATTCATTTGTTTTATTTTGCTTAGTTGGCCATGCTCTAAAATTTAAAGGTATTTTAGGTCCCTAATTCAGACTTGATTAGTAGGGTAACAAAGGAAAATCGCATTTAACACACAAACTGTTTAATTTTTGTTGTTGTAAAATCAATTTTTAGTCCCATTTCTCAAAAGAAAGAAATTGTTCATGTTTTTGGACCCATTTATTTTAAAAAGGAAAATAGGAACAATATATTTGTATTGCTTTTATTTGTAAAAATTGAATATTTTAAGGAATTATTTTAAACATTTTTGAAAATGATCCATAAATAGAAAAAAACACAGCTGAAAGTGAATACACTATAATTCGACATTCTACACGGTAATTCCACTTTTCTACATGGTTATTCCATTTTCTGCACTGGAATTCCACTCATTTGCATATTCGATTTTAATACAAATTTAAATTATTAGAGGCGGATTCAGTTTCCAAAATTTTAAAGTTAATTCAGTATTTATTTAAAAACATATAGTTATATAGCTATTTTGGTTTTAAAAATAAATGGGTCCCAACAAATTTATAATAAATAATTTTATTTATTTATTCTATTTATATCAAGAAAATATCAACAGTTTTTGTTTGAAATGCAATGTTACTTGGTTAGGATATTTACTAAGCCTAAATTAGAAGCCTAAAATTGCATTAATACTGATGACATGGCCAACTAAGCAAAACAAAATAAATGCTTATAGCTCCGCCATTTTTTATCCGATTACAAAAATCCAACAAATAACATTTATAGAAATTAAAACTTTATCAGAATGTAATTGAAAATTCGGGATTTTCCGTTTAAAAATATATAGATGGCGCTGCTTAACTGTCAAACTTGGGTTAAAAGTTGAGTGCCATATAAGGACCAAAAATTTTGAATTGATATTTTAAGAGCGATCATCCAGTATATAGTATACATGGTGTTACATTACAAAAAAACCAAAGCTGATATTTATATCAGAAAAACGAAACGTTCTTTATATATATATATATATATATATATATATATATATATATATATATATAGATATGCAAATGACACCAATAATAATTTCAGTCTGTATTTCCCATTTTTTTTTCATATCTATAAAAATACGAATGTTAATTGGGATGTGCATTTACAACTAACCTGTAAACTAAGTCAGATAATTTCTAAAAAGACCAGGAATTTTACGTATTTCAGAAGTAAATCTTACAATCAAGGAAATTTGTAAATATGTTTCTCCCAAAAAAGCTGAGCCTAAGCCCCACCACGGCTGAAAAAAGTCTGTACAGGCTCATTCCTGTTAGCATAAGGTCTGGACCGTTCCTTAAGTATTTCGCAATTGAGCCTCTAAAAAAAAGGCCATCACGCCATAGAAACTCTAATAAAAATTACGCTAATGCGCCACTAGTAGCGCCAAGCGACTGAGAAAAAACCAACACACACAGTTTCTGTGCCGTTACTAGGGATGGGCATTTTATTGATATATCGATAAGTTACACTACTCTTATGACAGTTCTCTAAAATAACTCGGATGTCTTATACAGTTATAGACAGCAAGAAGAGATCCATTTGATGCGTATTAAAATACAGGGTGTTTCATTTAAAAATTAATAACTTTTTGATCTACCCTGTAACTACTAAGTTTACATAACTGTCCAATGACTTTTTAAGGAGTATACACAAAATTCTAGTAACACATACCTTTTAGTTTTTTGGTTAAATAAAAATTAATGAGTTAAGGGGGTGAACATTAATGGTGATCACTCTCTATAATGTCCAGTATGTAAACCAGTTTTCTGCACATATATTTTAATGATTGCGTTACATGCAAAATAAGAAATAAAATAATACTGTTTGCACATAAATTAAATATCTTAAAAAAACAAAACCAACAATGATTTTGCAATTTCAGTAGTTCACGTCCACAATGTAATTAAAAGGAGAGGTCTGAATTCAAAATTATCAATACTAAACCAGGGGCGACCCGAATGGGAGAGAGAGAGAGAATAGTTGCCATAACTTCGTTTTTTCAATTTACAATTACAAAAAAAAAAGATACACTTGGATTAATGTTATTAGGATACACCGTTTTCAAGAAAAAATTGTTTCAAAATTGTCTTACATGGCATTAAACACAAAGTTTTCTGTTGAAAATAGAAACTAAATTATTTAATTATCTACTGAACCCCAAATACGTGTAAACTGTGCCATGTCGTTTTAACTATTTAATGTAAGACAATTTTCAAATCAATTTTTCTCGAAAACAATACATCTTAACGAATTAAATCAAAAGTTCCTTCTTTTTCTAGAAAAGCGTAAGTTTTTATAATTGAGAAAAACCTACGCAGAAAAAAGTTAGGGCGACTTGTCGAATAGGAAGGGGGGGGGCTTCTATTCGAGACGCCCCTGATTTAGTATTAATATTTTTGAGTTTAGGATTTGACTCAGTGTCTAAAAGTTACCGAAATAACCAATTTTCTTAATCTAGTCTTTAAAAGTTTCGAAAATATTTAGGAAAACTATCTTCAATCAGAGGTGCTCATTCTCGGGGCTCTAGCCCCCTAATGAAGCAATTTTCGTCATGACATTTTCATTTTAGTTTTCATTTATGACATTTAAGATAAAGATTAATTTAATTTGGGGACACCGTGTACATATGAAAAAGTTCAAAAGCTAAGCCAGATTATAACCCAGATTCTTATGACTAGTAAACTTAATATTACATAATATTCCGCATACGAGCATATTATTTAGATTTTATTATTGATTTGACATAATTTTATATGTAGTATATCTAGTGAAGACGTACACAATTGTACTTTAAAAAAAATATTGAAAAGTAGTTTCTCTGATTGTCGAAGGCACTGATCACTGCCGAAACGTAGCCATTTGATTTAAATGTTTTAATAGTGTCCAAAAAAGTTGCCAAGATGTTTCCAATCATAATTGCCTGACGAGATCAAAAATGTTTTGGATCCTTCGCAGCAACTCAAGAGATCTCTGAAGAATATCTGAAAATATGTCGTTTTTTTTTTCGACCAGCACATGTCAGCTAAGTGTAAAACTAATTCCAAAGATTGCCATAAATCATCAAAACACTTTTGTTTGCCACAGAGAAAACTTAATATTGTATTTACCTATTGCAGTATGCACCAAGCTTACGGTTCCTCCAGCTCAGCAGCTGCCTCCTACATGAGTTCTTCATCGTCCAGTCCATTTTACAGCACTTCTTCCTACCCTTATTCGCCACTGGGTCCATCCCGGGGGTTAAACGCATCGTGTAAAGGATCAGGTAAGCCTAACAGAATAAAGAATATTATATTTTACGAGTTATACTATTTCTGCAATTTTTGTAATAATTAATATGTTTCTAAGGCTAACAACTTACCGAAAAAGGACTTTAAACTTCTCTAAAATAAGTTATACAGGGTGGCAATAAAGTCTCAAATATCTTATAAACTAATCGACGTTTTTATAATTCTTGGGATTCTCAAATTCAAACCGACAATATTTGCCTATACAGTTCGACTGAAGTGCCAATAATATAACATGGATATATTTTGAGACATCTATGAAGTTCACAATTAAAGAAATTACGAAATTACGTCCGGCTTAAACATTTAGAAAATAATAAATAACATTTTAATAAACCATCTTGAAAATTTGACTTTTGAAGCCGACGTACAATGTTTCAGAATAAAAATAAAATTGCCCAAAACCCCCAAAAAAATTTGCCCTGTATTCATTACGATATGTCTGCGATATTGGTAACTCTTTCGTAGTTACTAAAACAATCTTAGGACTGAAGATAACCGTCAATAAGTTAATTCGGAAAAAGATGGTATGTATATATCCCTGAATTCAAATTTTTTAATTCTATTCGAATATATGATAATATACAGGGGAGTTGCATTTTAAAAAGTAATTAGTAAATCTCAGAAATTGGCAACACCCTATCATTTCTTTTGTTTAAAAAATGTGATACTTGAAATTGATAGTATATAAATTGGAAAACTTTTCAGCAGATTTCTTAAAATTTTGTAAATGAGTTAGTTACATTACAATCCTAAAGATAAATACTAATATTTCACAAACCAATCATCTCAGACCTACACCTACATCATATTATTAGGTATATTGTCAAACTCATCTACTAAAATCTGTAACAATATAATATCGAGCATCTTAGAACATTGATACCGGGATCAGAAAAACTAAACACGCCGTAGACATGGCAATATAAACAATTAAGGCTAAAACAAAAAGCGAGCAAGAAACTTTCCTCCGAGCTTTCCTCTGTGGTATATTCCATATAGCATATTATTATGAACACCCCGTACGTTGTAATGTATAATGAGAATAACTGCTGGTTTTAACAATGTAAATGAAAATATGGTCATGCAATTTATAAACCTTCATTTAATTTTTATAACTTTTACTTACCCACTTTTCAACAAAATGTCGGCCATTTTAAGTTTTCAAAATTCTGATACTAAATACGGTGTAAACAACCCCAAAAACCTCTATACACATTTTCTTTCTTTGGCTAAAATGTCGGCCATTTTGCGTCTGCCATTTTAAAATTTCAAAATATGATAAAAGATTCTTTATCTTTTATCTTTATCAGAGATCTCTACACAGATTTTTGAAGAGGTCATACCATTTTTTAATATTGGGACAACTTGTACTGACTGTTAAACTTTGTGAGGAGCCAAACAAATCGAAATAGTTAATAGATATACATTATATCTTATATCTATGTCAATATGCCTTTAAAAGTCCAAATTGAAAAAAAAAACTAATATTAGTTTCATATCATATCAAAGAGAAAAGATGTCTATTTTGTGATCTACTGACTATGTATTAGTTTGACGCCTAAAAAATTATAATTTTGTAGATGGATTATTAAAAGATTAGTTTTTACTATTCAGTGTTTACTTCTTTTTATTACTGGTTTACCAAAAAAATATATGACTTTTTTAGTTATATTTATATGAAGATTTTATTAGAGGAATTACTTTTTAGAAACAAAAAAACAAACATCGTCAAAATTTAACACCGGATTATTTTGAGACCGATTTATTGGTACATATGCCTTCTAATTTGACTAGAAAAACGTTAAAATTTGCAGAAATAGAATTAATCCCTGTCCTACATCAGGTGTGTAAAAACGATAAGCTTAACTTCAATAATAGAAATTTAATAACATTTTTATATAAAAAGTCGATAGAAGTTCGTGGCTACATTGAGTAGAATACTAGATTACCCGATTTAACGCCTACAGATTTATCGTATTTTTATATTTTGTTAGTTAAACTAAATAAAACTAAAAGTAATAACTGCCTACTTTCAAAAACGACCTTAGACCCCTTCGTTAAAAATAACCATTTATCGATTGACTCTTTGGTAGGTTATATAGCTACACCCTACGGTTCCCCAGCAAGCGCTTTTGGGGCCGCTACAGCCCAAACCGGCCAATACTCCCCCTATACCACCTATGGAACCGCCACTAATGGGGCCGCTGGTTTTGGACAGGGTTTTGCACAGGTAAGTCCTTTAAATATGTTTTATTTTAACCCAAGAATACCTTATAATTCTTCGTTCGATTTTTCATTTTTAAAAGCCTGCCTTATACTAAAAAGATGTAATAGTGAATAAACTCATTATACAGAAAAAAAAGCCTATCATTTTGCATTTTATCTATGCCATCCTTGACACTGATTATAGATTATCTCCTATAAACAGTTCTTGTCAATTTTCTTGGTCATCTTCAAGGACCAAATGCACAAAAAGCAGGTTAGGAGGTGAGTTCAACCAAATAAGCTAACAAAATTGCATGCGGAAGGTGTCTTTCCACAGAAGCCGGCACTGGTGAGGAATATCTGTACATATGCAGAAACGCCAAGGATTATAATATATATGTCAAATCTCAAGCTTTATATGTTTTTTAAAACCCTTATGTAGATATTTTTGAAAAAATTTAAACTTACCTTGACCTATTTTGAGATTTTTGGTTCACTGTAGTACCAGATGTTGGTGCGTGTATCACTAAAGTCGTATATTTCCTTAGCGACCTTTCGTTGATGCGTATTCAGAACCAAAATCGACGACACAAAATAATTTGAACAAATAATTGGCGTTTTGCCACGAACAAAATCCGATTATGTCTGTTTAAGCTGTTAAGCTGACGGCCTAACGGTAATATCACTAGATCTAAGTTAATTCGTTATGTCGCGGAAATACCTACCTACCTAAGATGCAATCGTAACTACTGATTTATTGGTTTTTATTTATTTAAACTGAAATGATCAATCTCAGAATCAACCTCAACTAGGCCAAAAAAGTCCACATACGACAAAATTACATTAAACATGAAAAAAAAAAAGGTCCAAACCTTGTATTTCCTGATTTCCATTCACCTTTATTACCGAAGACTACTAAATTATCGTACATGTACGTACGATCAGACTTCTTCGCTTCGATCGTACTGCGTACATCGTACGGTTGTGTTGTAAACACTGCTCAGTGCTCCTCATCAGCCTTTCGGCATACATGAGTTTCGCAAAACTCCGAGCTCCTTCGAATACTCCGGGCCCGGGGGAATCACCCCCAACCCCCTCACCTTCTCGTCGTAGGGTTGCCACCTTTCTGCAAAGTGAAAAAAGGACATTGGACTTTACAAAAATTTGAAACGGGGGGGGGGGGGGGGGCACCGATTGTGTCACATGTGGCCCGCCGTCAACAAGTCGCTACTTTGAAAAGCTCTTTTAAGATCAAAATAAAATAAAGCCTAAACTATAATTTGAAATTAAACGGGATTTTCTAAATAAAGTTGCTGATTCTAAGCAAAAAAAATATTTATGACATGCTATTGCCCAGATGAAGTTGAAGGAATATTTTTTATTAGATTTTGCTGATTCCAAAACAGCATTATTATTTTTTATGGAGTCATAAAATTCCTGGCAAATAAATTAATAATTGTGAACTAATTAATTCTATAGAACGTCTCGCCATTCAGAAAATGCCGATAATACACTTAACAAAAATTAAATTCACGAAAAAACGTTAGTAGCATTATCAAAACGATTAAAAAGAATATGCCATTTTTTTTGTGTGCTTAAATTTAAAATATTGCATTCAATTTCTTGCTAACTTTCAGAAATCTGCATCACTTCATCAAAAAGCTGGTTCACATTGATTTGCAAGTTTGGTTGTTAATTTTTTCGATAATCTCCTCAAAATCTGAAAATAATAGTAATTTTATTTTTAAATTTATTTTGCCGACCACACTGCCAACTGTCTTCAGAAAATGCTTACCATTTTTTATGTATTGAATAGATCTTTGATAAAATGCATTAAAATCACTTTGTAGTTTATTCTTGCTGATCGCGTCAAGATATTTCAACTTGACTTTGGTTTTAAACCCATAAAAATTGTTTTCGGGCGAAGTCACGGATAATCAGTGCATGCAAAGCAGATAATTCAATTAGAGAAAATACGTAAATAAAAAGGACATTTTGGAACAAAAAAGTCACAAAGGCAATTTGTTTAAAAAAAGGACTGTCCTTTTCAAAAAAGGACAGGTGGCAACCCTATCTCGTCGGGCCAATAAAACCCGCCAAAGAGTAAACCGTGAAAACCGTCATAACCTGCTCAGGAACAGTTATGCTTTTTTATCCAAAATGTACAGGGTGGGCCAAAAAAATTCCAATTTTTAAATTTTGAATAACTTCGGGATCGTGTGTCGTTAACGAACCCATGCATTTCTCGTTTTTTTTTTTTAATTTTAAATGATAACGTATGGTGTATAAACTAGATTAAAAGTAAAAACTCCTAACATTTTCCACTTTTTTTCCCGAAAAAAAATGGAAAAAGTTGGCAAATTTCAGTACTTTTCCATGCAAAAACTCTTTATTATAATGATTTGGACAAAATGAAAAAACTCACCTGACTTAGTGAGTTAAAGCCTGTGATGGTTTTATTGACGAACCTGTGCTAACCTAACGTTAAAGGGGCAGATAACAATATATGTTTTGTTAAAAAAAAAATCCTTGCTTTAATATAGACCCGAAATTTTGTTGGCGCGCTCTTTCTTTATAGCAAATCTAACCAATCCTAACCTACTCAAAATAAACAAACTGAAAATCTGCTTGCAACCTGGCAACACTGTCCACATATGTCACATTTGACATTTAAGACTCCTTTCTAGGTATTTGAGAAATAAATTGTTATTTTTAAAAGTCACTTATGAATATAAAAAACAAATAAATTATTTATTTTTTATTGACAATGAAAGCTAGTGAAAACTGTTTTTGAGTAATTTGTAAAGGTACACAAGCATAAAACTTCCTCAAACGAGGTATATTTTAAATTAATAGGTTTGGATGAAGGAGAATAAAACATTTATTTTTGGTGATTATTGGTAAAAAAAGTGAGAAACGTTACGAGTTTTCACTTTTAATCTACTCTTCCGATAAGGCTCTTATTGAAACTTTCGTTTTCTGACTTTTTTGCCCAGAAACTATAATATTTCAAACTTTGCCTACCTTTAAAGTTGCTAATAAGTTATAATTATTTCCAAGGCCAGCTTATAATAATAAAAACATTATTATTGACACAAGTTTGTGACATGTAAGATACACGAACGATGTCTCTAATTATGCAATGAAATAAATATTAATTGAAATATTAAAAAAAAAGTAAAATAGCAGTTTTGTTGCTAAGATACTGATACGGCTTTAAGGTGTTTCTCATGCTTATCCTCAAAATAAGAAAAATATTTGTTATATATATTCATGAGCCATCAAAATCAACTTATGTTAACATTTTTAAAGTCAGCATTCATGATGGATGTCTTGGAAAAGAAACGTCGTGGACAGGAAATGATACTTCAAATTCGCTTCCCAAATTCTACTAGTGTACCAAAAATCGTTAAAATTGGCCAGGATACGTACATTGCATATTTAACGAAAAAATCACAAAAAAAATGAATTTCAGGGTGTTGAATATAGTCCCTATGGCTCAACGTACACAGATTCACAAACATCGCAATACGCTAGTAGTTATTACGCTTCACAGTCCTACTCACCTTACGTAAGTTCTCCTAGTTCTAGCGGCAGTATAGGCACTTCGTCGTATCAGCTTGCAACGGGAGCACTTTCAGGTAAGAACTATTAATATAAAATTAATATTAAATTAGCCTAAAAATAAATTTACTTTGAAACCCGTTTACCATTTGACTCTATAAACGAACAAATTCCAACTTGCCGGCTATCGAATATTTAATATGTAAATAATACCAAATAAATAAAACGACATGTAACAAAAAAACTTTTGGCAAAGTGCATAATCAAAATGGCGGAAAAAATTTGAAATTTGTTCGTACAATGTTGTCAGACTGTATATTAAAGGGATCAAAATGGACCATCTCAAAAGGAACCTTGCAGCAGTATTTTATTTTCAATTATCATAAAAATCAAGATTTTGTTTTTTTATCTATAAAAAGTCTAGATGTTTTCTATAAAATATCAGTTAAGGTTTGACAAATACCTTCGTTTGTTTGTAGCCTTTAGCAGTGATGCCAGACGTAAATCTAAATTGGAGGACACTTAATCCAGATTAAAATCATTTTATTAATTATTTTTCTACACAATATTTTTAATTGGTAAACTTATTGTTTCATTAAAATTGATTTTACATAAAACTGTAAAACTTTGTAGTTGGATATCTATTAATGACTACAGAATTAATAGCTACAGCCAAAATAAAATTTTTGACGAAGGAAAAAGAAAGAAGAAGTTGACATGAAATAACCATTAACCTTATTTATTTTTAAGGGAAAACCGATTTATTATTTATTTTTGATGAAATTTACATATTAGAACCAATACCTTTAATATTAAAAAAAAAGACAATATTATGCAGACTTTATTATGTCCTTATAGTGATACTAGTAGTAGTGATTCTGAATCAGAAAGTGACGGTACTGAAATATAAAACATAAATAGATGTTTAGTTTTGTGTATCACTTATTAAACGTTTTTTTTTAAGTTATGTATTTAAAATTATATTATTGCAGAAAGTCCTTCAAATGGTATTTCGTTAACAGACGGCTCAACTTCTCCATTAAAGGCAGATAGTGCAAGGAGGTCAAGAGAATCATCAAATAGTTTAGGTAAAAAAATATTGATATATATGTTAACTGTACTCCATTTAATATACTTATTTCGTTATACAAATGGAATTATTTATACATTTTTACATGCTTTATTTGCTAGGTGAAACAAGGACAAGAGGTAGAGGTAGGCGTACAAACACCGTTTCTCCTACGACACCAGAATCAGCGACAGATAGAGTCTTTATATGGGATTTAGATGAAACAATTATTATATTTCACACTTTATTGACTGGCAGCTATGCTACTAAATACCACAAAGTAAGTTAAACATATTTTTTTGTAATCTTGTAAACATTAAAACTTTGTTTCTAGGATATTTAAAAATTATTGTTCATTTCCAGGATGCTCAAAATGTTGTTCAACTTGGTTTCAAAATGGAGGAAATGGTCTTTAATTTAGCAGATACTCATTTCTTTTTTAATGATATTGAAGTAAGTATTTATCTCACCATCATCTTGAAATTGTTTAAACTTAAGTTTTTAATCTTTATAAGGCATAACATATGTTATTCTTAGTTCAATGGCAAAACGGCAACAGTCATAGGCCCTAGAATCCAATACCGTACCTTAAGCTTAACCTAATTAATGAGGAATATGTGAATCTATGCTCTACCATTCCGCTTATTTTTGGTATAATGCTGATAGCCTAGTTCTATAATATCACTTTTAATTTGAATGACTTGATATGACATTCAAATTTTAACTGACTATCAAATATAATGTAATAATTTGTTTTCAGTAAGATTTTGTAGAATACTAGCCTCCAAACTAATTTCATCCAAAGTACACCCAAAATACATCAAATTTATTCTAGAATTATTTAAAGCTAATTTATTTGGATCACACTAAGTCTTAATATATCTCCATATCCCAGTTCAAATAAGTCTGTAAGTATGGTTGCATCATCTATAAAAAAGATAAATCCATGTTAATGCCCCTCCAAGTCAACGTACATAAAAAAAAAGAACCCCAAAACTAATCTCTGTAGGATACCAAAAGCCAATATGTGCTGTTTTAATACAAAGCTACCAAAAAACACATTCTTAGCTCTCGTTCGGATAAGATCTAAAGATGCCTGTGATCTACACCTAAAACCATATAACTGCAACAGTATAGTATGATCCTCCCAGTTTAAGGCATTTGATAAATCAAATAAGAAAAATATGATATCTTTTGTGTCTTTCACAGCCTAGAATCAAAATTGCTCTCCGTGTTCTTTTTAAGAAAGGACATCTCTCTTCTAAACTAGTCTTGACACAAAAAAAAGAACCCAAGATTGATCCCTGTGTGACCCCAGAAGTCAGTGTATGGTGTTTTGACTCAAAACTACCAAAAATTACATTCTTAGCTCTATCATTCAGATAAGATTAAACCACTCCTGTGGTTTACCCCTAAAACCATAACTGCAACAGTACAGTGTGATTCAGTTGGAAACATGGAAGCTTTTGATAATTTGCAGAGTACTGCTGCAGCAATTTCCTTGTCATTAAGGCTTAAGTATAATGTTTCAATGAACAAAAATATGTAATCTCTTGTGCCCTTGCGGCCGGGAATCCAAATTGCTTTCCAGATGGTTCAGAAGAGAATGACGGCTTTAAGAAAAGCCATAATTTCTTTCCCTTTTTTCAATCTTGTGAAATATTAAGAGTCCTTGTAGGTTCCTGACTTGACTGACAAATAGGTACCTATATTAGCATCTTATTGTAGTCTTAAACACTACATCAAAATAGCTTTATTTTTCTACAAAGCTATACAAACAATGCAGAATATTGTAATAGAGGAAGTTGTAGTTTATATTACTTCTATACTTTGATACTTGGTCTAGTTGGTCATATTTTTGTTTAAAAAGAAACCTTGGTTAAATTAAACATTTTACATATTACTTTCAGGTTAATTTTTGACTTCCAATTTATTTTTTGCGGTAGCTGGGCAGGGCAGACAAAAGTCCTATGCAGGCCAATATTTCCTCACCTCTCTTGAACAAAGATTTAACTGTGGCAACAAATTGTTGTGATAATTCTAGCTTAAGTTTTCTGTTTTTTTTTTTTTGTTACTAGAAATAAGTATTTATGTCAATAATTATGAAATGTTTGTTGAAGAATATAAGCATATATAATATTGCCTTTTGTAGGAATGTGATCAAGTCCACATAGACGATGTATCATCGGACGACAACGGTCAAGATTTGACCAACTACAATTTTAGCACAGATGGGTTTCATGCAGCTTCAGCGGCGGGCAGTGGCAATCTATGTTTAGCGGCGGGCGTGAGGGGAGGCGTCGATTGGATGCGAAAATTGGCATTTAGGTATAGGAAAATCAAGGAGACCTATAACAATTATAGAAACAGGTAATTTTCTTTTTAGCTTTGTATTTTTATGGAGAACATTTCATGTCTGGGTTTCTAGTGTATAGACATCTTCGAGAATTTTTACTGCGCAAGACCAAAATACTTAATCACTTTTATAATCCAGTCCAGCAGCAATTTTTGTTAAATTGTAGCTTTTGGGAATTTTTTCAACCATTCAAGATTTAGGTACATTCCTAGACCCTCTGAAAATATATTTTATATTTGCCAAATTATTGCAGATAGATCAATTATGTAAATATAAAGAAAATGGAGATGTGGATATCATAAAGAAAAATAGTCCTGATGATTTTTTTCTTAAATAAGATATTTTCTGAGATAAATGGCTAAGAATTTATAGTTAATTTTTTTCCTCTAACATCTGTAAATAGAATAATCTGAAAATTGTGAATGCGATCGGAAACCAAATTTTTAATAATTTCAGAAAAAATTATTTTTTGATGTTTAAAAGTGAATTTTAAAGATACAAATCTATGGCAACATGTGATAATTAGTTTCTACTTGGACACAGTGCGAACACAATGTGGCAGCTGCTGAAGCTATCTCCGTGATGCTCAATATAATGAATTTGAATTCACCTTTGGTTTCATATCGAGTGTCATTTAAAAAATAGTCAGAAAAATACCTGCAGGAAAAGAAGTGATTTTAAGAGGAATGTCCAATTTTGAGAGTGGGTGATATTTAAAATTTTCAAAAAAACACACAGAATCATTCATTAAAAATAGATATTTCAAGCTTTTGAGTGATACTAAATATAAAGCAATATCATAACATTTCATAGTCATCACCGGTCAATGCAGCATCAACTAGAAGCCCAATTTTGTAAAATAATTGTAATTTATTTCATATAAAAGTTCTTGTTTTATAAGACTTGCCTGGGGTCACTCAGCAGAGGTACGCAGGGTGTTTGGTCTACAACGGAAGGCCCTAAGGGTGATATCTGATTTGGGATACAGGGATGACTGTAGATGCGTATTTCTTTATTAAGTCTTGGTTTGTTTAATGTACATTAAGCAGAACATGGAGCTGTTCTAGACTCACGAAGACATACACACACATAATACCCATTTCAGGTACAACTTGGTTCTCGCATACTGGCGCTTAAGAAGCTGTCCGGATGGCCTGAGGTACTGGGCTAAAAAATGTTATAATGTACTCCCGGTACATATTAGAAGTATGCCAGCAGTAAGTTTTAAAAATAAAATAAAAAACTTCCTGGCTTTCAAAGCATTTTATTCATTTGATGAATAGTTTAACTTTAATTTTAATTTGGTGTGAAAACCATTCTTTCTGCAGAATTACTCAATTATTAGTAACTATTGCCGTTCAACTTATTTACATGGAGGTACGGTTGTTCTTGTTAAGGAAATATTCTTGAATTGTTGTAATTTTATAAACATTAGTAAGTTTGACTTCTGAAACGAGGATAAAGTTTTTGAGCTTTCAATAAGTTACTGTTCCAAATTTAATCTATATATTCTTGGCTTATATCGTTCTCCAGTTGGTAGTGTTAGTGAATTTTTGTTTAGGTTGGACATTGTGTTATCGCAGTTAAATTATGGTACTTTGATTGTATTGTGTGGGGATTTTAATATCGATTTTTTAGATTCATTTAATATTAATACACAAATGTTACAATGTTTATTAAGCTCATATGGTCTATGTATGGTGGTCAATAAACCAACACGAATAACTGCCCATTCCTCTACCATTATTGACTATGTGTGCACAAACTTTGAAAAAAATAATGTTCTTTTTGAGGTGTTGAATGCAGGTATTTCAGACCACGAAGCCATTTTGTGTAAATTTAAAATAAAAACAACTAAAAATGTGGGAAGGTTTAGAAAAAAAATTATATACCAAACATAATTATGATAGATTTTGCAATTATGCAGCGGGAGGGACTGGAGCTATGTCTTGCTTTTGCCTGATCCCGTGGAGGTGTTTCATGCAGAGCTCTACAAGGCCTTATATATACTTTTCCTGTTAAAACGCTAGTTAAAAAAATCAAGAAACCATGGGTTACAAAGGGCATTCGAACCTCTTCTAAAAATATGGTTCCCTTCACCACATTAGAAAGTTTTATTTTCATAATCACTTTTTTACTTCATATTTTAATAAATATAGAAAAGTTTATAGAAGTATTATTGAACAACCTTGCTAAATCTTCATACTACAGAGATAGGATTGGAAATTCCAAAAATGTACAGCGAGAATCTTGGAAGATTGTAAATGAACTAAGGGGAAAAAACAAGGTACCAAAAGTCATAAATACAAAATTATCAAGCAATGAATTAAATAAATTTTACTGCTCTATTGCATACAATCTGTCCAGCAAAATCAATGCAACTTTAGACTATAAACATTTTTTTGAATATACTAGTGTAACAGATTCTTTTTTCCTTGCTCCAACAGACATTTATGAGTTGAAGAGTATTTTTGCAGAGATTGGAAATAATAAAGCAGCAGGATGGGATGAGATTTCAATTAGATTATTTCTAAGGTTACCTGAAGTTTTGTTTTGGTGGAAGTTATAAATGAATCCTTTTGCTCTGGAACTTTTCCTTCCTGCTTAAATATTGGTCAATTTTGCCATTTTTCAAGGGTGGTGATGCAGAGAGCCCCTCAAATTACAGACCAGTAGCATTGCTCCCTACTCTGTCTAAAATTATCAAAAAAATTGTTAAGAAAAGGGTAATTTCATTCCTCGTCAGACATAACATTCTTAGTTCGGAACAGTTTGGCTTCCAATCTGCTAAGGGTACATCTGACGCAGTTTTTGCTTTTTTGGAGACATTATATTTGGGACTGAATGATGGTGGGATGGCTGCAGCAGTGTTTTGTGATTTGTCAAAAGCATTTGACTGCATAACCACCAGATACTGCTGTGGAAGCTCAATCTTACGGTTTTAAAAGGGACAGCACTTAGGTGGTTTAAAAATTATTTCGTTTAATGGGATGCCATCTGAACGAGGGGAAATGAGTTATGGTGTGCCTCAGGGATCTGTTCTGGGACCAATTTTATTTCTAGTTTATGTAAATGACTTAACAAAATTAAATATTAAAGGAAAATTTACAGTGTTTGCAGATGATGCAACCATTTTATGGCATGATTCCGCTAGTCTTAATGATACTCTGAATAATGACATAATTCTAGTAAAACAATGGTGTGATGCAAATCAATTAACTCTCAATATTTCGAAGACTATATTATGAACTTTAATGCAACCTAAATGATGTATATTTAGAAGACATTGTGGTTAGCAATTTATCAGAGAACAGATTCCTGGGTATTTACTTAGATAATAAACTTAAAATTGAAACCCACAATTAAATTCTAAGTTAAGCTCAAATTGTTTTGCCCTTTGAATTTTAGCTAGGGAATTAGATTCATCTATAGTGAGAAATAACAGTCCCAAGATATGTGTGCTCAAGACAACTGTTTAATAGTGTTTTCATTTTACAAAAAAGAGCCATTAGGTATATGTATAAGTTAGGGTTAGTTGTAAACCATTTTTTATTTTAAATAAAATTCTTACCCTACCATCCCTATTCATTCTTGAGTCAGTATGCCTTATTCATAAAAGGACTCGACAAACACATAACGTTGCGCTACCTATACCATCAACTACTTTGGTAAGGAACTCCACCATCTTTAACAGCAGAAAACTATTTAATCATCTTCCTTTAAATATAAAGATCTTTGAGTCAAAGAATTTTCAGAAGGGAAGTTAAAAGACTGCTAATGAGAAAGCATACTATGAGGTATCTGAATTTTTCAATGAGAGATTTTAGTCTTTTTATTTGTTTGTTGTTTGTATTGGTGTGTGCTCTCTGCCTCCTCATTTATCTTAGTAGTATATGTATGTTTTTGTTTGTCTAATTAATTATATGTACTTTTAATCTACTTTAAGATTGTAGTATACTAATTTTTATTGTACACTTTTTATTGAGATAATTTTTTTTCCAGCTTTGTCAATAAGATTTTCTTCGACAATAAAGCTTTTTGAGTTTTGAGTTTGAATTTATGTTATATTTTATGTGACCATTTAGTATTTTTATTCTATCTCGTTTTTAATTTTAGTACCCTAAGGACATTATATTATGACTTATGTAAGCATATATATTGTAATTGACATGAATAAATTATTGATTGATTGATTGATTAAGATGGTTTAGTGTACTGGTCAAGACTAGTCTTAGAAAAAAATTTAAACTAGACACCTACAATAAACCCATTTTAAGGTCAAATTTAGTGATGAGAAAAAATAGCTTAAAATTTTCTGATAATTGTAACATGAATTGGGTAGTTTTGTAATTATATATATTTTTTTACTGTTACAGTGTGGGTGGTCTCCTGGGGTCAAACAAAAGAGAACAGTGGCTCCAGCTCCGACAAGAAATTGAAGCCGTTACCGACAACTGGCTTACACTAGCCAATAAGTGCCTGACATTGATAAACTCAAGGAGTAACTGCGTCAATGTTTTGGTGACGACGACCCAACTTATCCCAGCCCTGGCTAAGGTCTTGCTGTTTGGGCTGGGCAATGTCTTTCCTATAGATAATATTTATTCTGCAACGAAAATAGGTGAGAATTATAACTTATACTCTTTTGTCCATACCATAACGATTTCAAAGGTCTAAAAATCTACAGGTTAAAAATTATTTCAGGATGCATAATAAAACATAAACTTTTTTTAGAAAAAAAAGGAACAAAGGAATCTTTTCTTTAAAAAAAAGTAGATATTCAAAGTTCTCCGTTTCATATATCTTTAATATAAATATTCTATTTTTAATAATATTGGAAGGCAGAAATAAACATCTACAAGCTAACAATAATAGTGTGAATAATATACAGAGCAAAATGGAAATTTTTAAAAAAAATTTAACAAGTCGCAAATATACAAAATTAAGTATTGATTGACTTATTTCAGAACACAAAATGTGGCAGCACGGAAAGAAACTGTAATACAGCAGTTGTTTTTCTCTAAATTGTTACTATAAACAGATAAGTAAATACCTAATTATGCCCGATAAAATGAAAATAATGATTCCTATTTGTTTGGATAACTAAAACCAACCAAATATAACCTTTTTTTCCACCTTGTCAACTCATAAATTTGAAAATGGTCAGAACTCCCAAGCCCCTACTATATAAGACTTTTTGCTCTACTTCTCCTGTACTTTTACTTAAAATATTTGTAGTAATTTCCTTTTCACCTAGTATACAAATTTTTTAACATTAACAAGTGTAAACAATACTTATGGTTTTTGGGTTTAGAGGGCGTTTTCTCTACTACGTTTCGCCTTCAACTGCATAGGACATCTGCAGGGATCTTTACTACTTCTTACAAGATCAGAGCGCTAAGTGACCTCAGCAGGCGCATAACCAGGGGCGGGGAAGTCCCCCAAAACTTGAGGTGAAAAAATGTTGGTACAGGCATGCTTCTTATTAAAAAAACTCAACTTATACTTGCCCTACTGTGAAGTAATATTCGATAAACCTTAACCCATATTCTTTTTTTTTTAACATTTATGTTAAGTCTAGTGAAATACTAAAGTCAAAGTAACTTTATTGTCATAAATTTTGCAATTGTTGACAAAGCCTTGTGAGTAATACAATTAAAATTAACTAAACTATGACTACATTAATAATTATGTCATTAGATTTTTAATTTTAATTATATAATATGACTTTTTCATTAAGACATTTTTAGTTTTCATTCTGAAAGCCTTCTCATTACCAAACCTCCTTATACTTAAGGGTAAGTGGTTAAACATTTTTTTACCACTATAGAAAAATGATTTTTTAATGTATTCGTACTTAGGAAACAGCAAACATAGTGTATGAGAATGGCGCATGTTATAGTGATTAGACATAAACAATTCATTATTATACTTTTTATGGACCAGACAGACAGATTCTAAAATAAATAAACAGCATAAAGTCAAAATTGAATGCTCTATAAATAGAGGACGACAAGAATCGCGAGCTTTTACACCAGACATAAATCTTAATGCCTATAAACCTATTAAACAAATAGAACATGGGCCCCAAAAGCAAATGCCATATCGAAGGTGAGCCTCAACCAAAGCAAAGTAAGAGTTCCAAACTACAGATGGATCTAGGTTGTTAGAGATAATCCACAGTGCATAACAACTAGAGGAAATTTTATTGCATAAATTGTTGATATGAGTTTCAAACTTCAACTATTTGTCTATAGACAAACCCAAAAATTTTGTTGAGCTAGGCATTGCAATTGGGGCATCATGCAGACATACATTCCCAACATTACATCTAAAATTAAGTATATTAGTCTTGGATACATTGCAAGATAAAAAGTTAGCATCACACCATAGTTTTATTTTAATCAACTCACCATTTACATTATCTGCAAGACCCTCCAAGCATGTGTCATGCCAAAGAATTGTGGTGTCGTCTGAACAGCAAAACTGAAACAGCAAAAGGCCAAGAACCGATCCCTGAGGGACGCCCGAGTTCAGGACACGCTCAGCCGAGTTGTTCCCATTAAATGTAACTGACTGCACACGTCCCCCGAGATATGAACGAAACCAATTATGCATGGTTCCCCTGAAACCATACTCTGTCAATTTCTACAGCAGTATTTCGTGATCGACGCAATCAAAAGCTTTAGACAAATCACAAATCACGGCCGCAGCCAATTCTCCAGAATTTAAATTTATATAAAGATGTTCCAGGAATTCAAAGATAGCATCACTCGTTCCTCTTGACGCCTGAAACCCAAACTGTTGAAGACTTAAAATGCTATGTATACTTAAAAAACATCATTCTCACCTTAACAAGTTTTTCCACCACCTTTACCATTGTGGGTAGAAGTGTAATTGGCCTAAAGTTAGAAGCATCCTCACAATCCATGCTCTTAAAAAAAGGGAGAACTAGGGCTTTTAAGGCTAGATTAAGGAGGCTTTAATTACCTCAGCCAATTTTTCAAGCGCCACTGCAGGTAGGGCCTGGAAGATCCGGAAAGAAATCTGGTCCCAACCAGAGGCACTCTTATTCTTCATTCCCCTAAAAATGCTTTCTATTACCTCCACAGAAACGAGAGGCAAAAAGAATGTGTCAGATACTGAAATATGATCTGTCTGAAGGTGTTTTCAGTTGAATTTATGCGTTTTAGTTTTTCAGTGACACCACAGAAATATCCATTTAGATCCTCCGCACAGGCATAGAATTGCTTTTGCTCCTCAGTTTATTGACAATATTCTATGCTTCTTTAGATTTATTTTTAGAGCGGCTAATTCTGGTTTGGAAATAAATCTTTTTAGACAGTTTAATGGTGTTTCGATAAATTTTCCGGTAGCTGTTGTAATATGTTATAAAGTAATATTTTCTAATATAATGTAGCAAACTTGATATAGTTAAACCTTTAGTATACCAAGTACGTCTTTTTTTATGCTTTATATTAATAAGAGGAAAAGACTTGTTAAACAAATCCTGGAGTAGAGAATGATAACTATGCAGAGGGTCCTCAGTATAGTAGCATTCAGTTTGTCAGTTGCTAATGTAACTTTTCATTTCAGGCAAAGAAAGTTGTTTTGAACGAATTGTGACAAGGTTCGGGAGAAAGTGCACGTACGTAGTGATAGGCGATGGACAAGATGAGGAAGCAGCAGCCAAAACACTGAATTTTCCTTTCTGGCGCATCACCAGCCACAGTGAAATAGCAGCGCTGTATAATGCCCTCGACATGGATTTTTTATGATTGATCTGTGGTATTTTTTGTGTATTTTAATGTAAAAATTGTATATTTATAAATAGATATTTGAATTTTTGTATAAAACCCAGGTTTTTGCTGGATCATCTAAATTATTGTCACCCTTATAAATACAGCTTATTTACAATGGATAACAAATTAGCTTCCATGTTTTCCAATGCAAGAATCGAAAAAAAATATATAAACCTTATTTTAAACTTAAAAATGTGATAAAGTATTTTTTAATTCTTTTATTTTTAATAATTAGACTATGAAACTTTAAATTTATTGATTGGCACATACAGTCTTGAGCAGAAATCTATTGAACAACTATTAATTAATGATCCTAACATTGTCCAGCAGATTTTTGCACTGTATAAATTAAAAATCGGAAAAAAAAATTGTAACAAATTTTAAACTACATGTTTATTAGTTAAGAAATATATTTTAATATTAATTTACTAAACTAAAATGAATATTCTTGCTATAAATATATAAAATAAACTACAAGGTTGCTGCAAGCATGATATTAGCACTGGCGATTTGGTCAGATTTTCTTTTTTCCTTCAAATAAGTCGTTTTTTTTTCTTATAGAAGACCCTAAATATTATTGTCAGATTTGGTGACTTCTTGTTGATTATTACAAACTAGTAATTAAATGATGAATTTGGTAATTTTGAAAAATTATCCAGCAAAAAGCTGAACAAATACAGACATGAGATATGTCTTTTTTTTTCAAATCATATTAATTTATGCATTTGTTCATTTTTATAGATAATTCAAAATATGTTAATATTGTTCATATTATACAGGGTGTGCCAAACTCAATCGCCCATTAGATGTATTTGGGGGAATTAATAGATTACTTTGAGAATTTGGCTCAGGACCCAGAGTAAAACTAAAGTTATACTCTAAAATATTTTTAATTAGGCAGTGTGCAAAATGGATTTCTCTGTATTACTGAATTTTTGCATTTTCCTGAACAATCTAAATATCTTTTGAGTTATTTCCTATACCTAAAACAAGCTTTTTTTTCTAAGGAAATTTTCGACTATTCTAAACCAGCTTAGATTTCAAACACTGTACTCCCACACCAATTTTCGGTTTGATAGTGTTAAAGTTTAAAAACTAAGATGGGAAAGTGCAGTAATCCAATTTTGTTCCCAGTTATTTGGAAGGAGAGCTTCAAAGGATCAAAAAAAGATCAGTTTTCAGTACCATTTTCTGGAAAACAGTTCAATTTGGGAATAGAAAAGATAACAAAAAAATACAGAGCATTTCATTTAACAAAACATAAGTTGCCACTGGTTTTGGACAGACATGGAAACACTGCACAATTAAAAATATTTCAGAAAGAAAGTTTATGTGACAGAGCCAAATTTTCAAAGTAATCTATTGATTAGATATTTCTAATAGGCCACTAAGTTTAGTGTACCCTGTATGAATTGTGTATTTGATAGGGTTACCAGGCCAAAGATCACCAATAAACAGGAAATTTAGAACAGTGGTTCTACTGTTGTAGCTGTTGGGAACTTTATTATTTGCTCTCTAATAAAATATTGTTGCCATATGTATATATATATATATATATATATATATATATATATTTCTTTTTTCTGTTATTAATTTATTTTTGATAACATCTTTAATTTTTTACCAGCCTAGTAACCCTTAAGTGTGAATGTTGTATTAAAGTTCTTAATGTACAAAATGTTCTGCATTTAATGCAGTTGTAAAAAAAATTGCGAGGAGCTAAGTTTAATTTTCAATTATATATTGAGTGATCCGTCTATGACCAGTCCAATAATGGGGGCTTGTTATAAGGTCTACTACAAATTATTTAATACAAAAGTTGTACAAAACCATTTTTCTTTCTTTCTTTTTGTATGGAACACCCTATATATTTTTCCAATATATTTTCAATTATGTGTAAATTTTTATGTGTATTTATTCTTACATATTTTATATCTAAAGTTATTACCAATTTATAACTATGAACAAATGAAAAGTGATCTTTTGAATATTTTTAATTGATACAAAGAGAAAATGGTTAGAGATGGAAAAAAAATATTTGAACTTTCCTAACCCTAACTTTTAAAGGTCTGTTCGATGGTTTCTATTGTGGGGGGTAACTAAAATGGGAATCGCTAATATTTTTTGGCTACCTGGCGCTATAATTTAATTGATTTTAAAAAGTTTACATGAGAAAGTGGACATTTAGATAGAGATGTTTAATCAAATTTGCTTAAAATTTTACACATAATTAAAACAATTTTAAAATAGCGTTTTGATGAAAAAAATTAAGTTGGTTTTTCCACATTTTCTTGAAAGCCTCTGTATAATAGGTATTTTTAAAATGTGCACATTCATTGTATAAAACTTTCGTATTCAAAATGTATTGACGACCTCATAAAAAGAGAACTATTGAACTTGAAATCTTGTACAATGTTCACCAAAGTTTGTAGTGGAAAAAATGTATTACAGATTTCTTTGTTAATTTTGTTCCTGATAAAAATACCTTTTGACTAATCACATTTGAGGTGCGGCAAAAATATGAAAATTTAACCTAGTAAACGAAAATATTTCAAAATTTAAATTTCCACAAAAACTGCAAGTACGCTCTTTTTATGATTTTAAGTTCTTTGACTTTGACGTACGAGAAATGATCATTGAGAAATGTTTTCGTAGTGCCAATCACATTTTTCACAATCCCAGTATGCTACCTCAAATTCTATAATGCAGAACTTTTTAAGAATAAGATTTACTGGAAATCAATGATGATATATTTTTTCTCGATATGGTACAAACTTTACAGCAAACATTGTATATTGTCTCTGATTTTTGTATGTGATATTTTCTTTTGTTTTAATTTTCTTTTCTGGCCATAAAAATGTGCCAAAAATATTGAATTGTCGTATATTTAAATATCTTCTCATAAGATCGAAAGATTGGAATATGTTCTAGATTCAATCAAACAAACTGAAAAATTATACTAGAAATATGTCAGGGCAAAAATGTTCTTGTCTCTATACATATAAAAAATTGTTCAAATAAAAATATCAATGAGTAGCTCATTACTGTTTTTAAGGTAAACTTATTCTCATAAAGAAATTGGCATTTGATATAGACCTGCGGTATTAATGGTGAAAATAGGGGTGGGTTTGCTAAACATATATATATATATATATATATATATATATATATATATATATATATATATATATATATATATATATATATATATATATATATATATATATATATATATATATATATATATATATGTATATATATATGTGTATATATATATATATATATATATATATATATATATATATATATATATATATATATATATATATATATATATATATATATATATATATATATATATATATATATATATATATATATATATATATATATATATATATATATATATATATATATATATATATATATATATATATATATATATATATATATATATATATATCCTATGAGACCCAAAGAAAAACGGCTCGACAGAATTTGTTAAAAATTGAACCATTGATTTTAGGGCTGTCGAAAACCCTATATGAATTTTTTCAGAATTTTTGATTAACTAGTTTTTGAAAAAAAAATTGTCCATTAAAATGGACACTGGGTCTTTGTCAGGTCATATTTTCAACTCATACCAAAAAATAAAAATGCACATATAATTTTAATTTTTTATTCCAGAAACGTGAAAGTCATAAAAACAGTTGTGCTCTGACGTGATGCATAAGTAAATTTTGCAAACATTACAAAAAAATTTGGTTTTTTTATTACAATTTTTCTGCTTACAGCGCATAGAATTTTTAATTTTTACCAACTCAGGCAAATGCATTTTCTGAGTTTTTTGGGTCGGGCTGGATCTTGGTTAATCATAACCGGCTAAGTTGTTCCTTGTTTTTAATCTTGTGAAGCTGGTAGTTTCAGCATTGGCATTTGGGTCATCTTTTAACAAGCAGTCAGCAACTTCAAGTTTAAATTCAAGAAATTTTAAAATATCCTTTTGCCTGTCACCTAGTTTTTGTCGGTCTTGACAATACAAAATCCAAGAGTTAGCTATTGCTAAATCAAAAAGATGAAAGATGGTTTTCACAGTCCATTTTTTAGTTCTTGCGGACATCCTGTAGTAGCTTATCATCCTGTCTATAAGATCGATGCCCCCCATGGAATCATTGTAACATTTAATTATGTGGGGTCGCGGAACTTGAATGTATTTAGATTCTTTTTTACACCATCTTTTGCAGTTATCTACAGGTTGCTCTCCTAGTTTAGTGGAACTTATAAAAATTGGCTTTTGATCAAACCATTGCACGACGTTGATTTGGCCATCATTCCTAACCGTTTGTTCAGTGAAACCCCTAGGAAACTTTTTTACAATTTTTTCCGCAGTTAAATGCACCGCAGCAGGTATCCTTGATTTCATAATTGTTCCCGTGCACAAAATCTTTTTTTCTGTCAAAAGATGCTCTAAGAGAGGAATTGTTGTAAAATAGCGGTCCATAAACACATGAGAACCTGGCCTTAAAGAATTTGTCAAACGAATTACAGCACTAGGTCCCACTCCTAAGTCAACATCACAAGCTTGAAGTAAAGTTCCTTTGCCCTGATAAATTTCAAAGTCTAACACCAATCCTTCTGGTGTAGCACAAACAAAATTTTTGAGGCCTTCAGGATTAGGTTTGCCTCTGACAAATTGCTTAATCTTACATACACCGGTGAAAGGAATCATTTGCTCATCTATAGCTACTATGGGATGGCGTTCCAAGGATAAACAAGTTTTTTTTATTTTATCTATTAGTGGCCTTACTTTCCACAATCATTATCTTCTTTTTTCTTTTCCTCTGGAACATCATTGTCTACGACAACTTTTAAATGACTTCTGATCTTAAAAAACCTTGTCCTAGTCATATTTTTAGTTATTTTTTCTACTCTGGTGAGGGCAACCCAGTACATTTTAATTTGCGGAAACTTTAGGCATGACATCAGAACTGAAATTCCAAGAAACTTTTTAACTTCTTCAACTGTTAAATTCATAGGTTGATTGTGCTCGGCGAAATATTTGAGATTGGTACAAGCGCAAATTTCCTCTGCATCAGAATCTTCGAAATACATTTTAAAATAGTCGAAAACATTCCAGTCCTTTCGTTCAAAACTGGTGTCCCTCATCTCAGGCATATCGATATTTAATGGTTGAAATCTATCCACTTTAACACTGAGCGGCACATTCATTTCTGCATCAGATTCAGATGAATTATCTGAAAGATGCTCTTCGTCGTCTTCCATTCCAACATCGTCTTCAAAAACATTATTTTAATTTAAACGAAATGGTAATTCCTGTGCATTTGTCACCTGAATGTCTGTATTTGTATCGCTGTCAAAGTTCTCAGTGGCCTCACATTCAGAATCATCCAAGTCGTCATCAAATCCTTCAATATCAGATTCTTCCAAACAAGCCAAAATTTTTTCATCATCTTCTCCAAAACGAAGATACTTTTTAGAGCCGAAAATTGCAGGCAAAAACGGTATATATATATATATATATATATATATATATATATATTATATATATATATATATATATATATATATAGGTATATATATATATATATATATATATATATATATATGTTTTTTATATATATATATATATATATATATATATTTATATATATATATATATTTTATATATATATATATATATATATATATATATATATATATATATATATATATATATATATATATTATATATATATATATATATATATATATATATATATATATATATATATATATATATATATATATATATATATATATATATATATATATATATATATATATATATATATATATATATATATATATATATATATATATTTATATATATATATTATATAGATTATATATATATATATATATATATTGATATATATATATATATATATATATATATATATATATATATATATATATATATATATATATATATATATATATATATATATATATATATATATATATATATATATATATATATATATATATATATATATATATATATATATATATATATATATATATATATATATATATATATATATATATATATATACTTTATATCATCGGTTCTTTCCAGAATTAATTTGTTTATCCTGGTTTTGATAGTTTTCAAATAATTTCATTTTATATAAAAGTAATCCATGTATCTCAGCAACAAGTATTACCCAACTTTCTTCCACCCTTCTAAGATTATTAGATTATGTCTGTACAAATCTAGATGGGCAGTAGTTAGTAGAGTTAATTTTACACAATCTCAAGAGCACTGCGCTTTGATGTCATGAAAAAATACTATTCGTTCTTCAGACCTTTTAAATACATCGATATTAAATTTTGTAATATATTTAACAAATGTCAAATTAAAAAGAAAAATAAAAAACCGTGGATAACTCAAGGTATTAAGGTTTAAAAATTTAAGATGTCTTCACACAATGAGGAAATTTTACTTAATGATTTTTTAATATTTATCGTCGCATTTATAGACAAGTAGTAAAGTGTGCCAAGAAAAAATACTATACTGACAGAATATCAAACGCGGGTAATAGGTCCAAAGAGCAAAGGTCGATAATACTTTAAAATAAAAAAATAACCTACTACTAACCACTGTAGATTTAAATCCAAATATTCTTAATGAAGTTTATTGCTCTGTTTCAGAGAAATTTTTAGAGGAAAAGGAAGTTTCCAAAATATATATTATACAAGTTTCTGTAAAAATAAATTACTTTGTTACCTGGCAAAACAAGGCTTGTTTTATTAATTATGCAGAGAAGCGCTAAAAGATCTTCAAAATAGCACTTCAATATCCTAACTCAGTTGTAAAATATTACAGTTTGTTTTGTTGTTTTTTTTTATTTACCCAATTAATGTATATACATATTTGAAAATGAAATAATTATCTTAATAAACATGTGTTTTGGATTTTTGAGCAAAAATGGTTGTCTGCGAGTATTTTTTCTTTCAGAATATTTGTGTTTTCTTTCAGAAAATGGTTTTTCGAGCATTAGTTTACCACTAAGAACTAGACAAGATTTGCTACAAATTAAGAGATAGCCGAGAGTCACTGTCCTGGTTCTAGCACCTAAGAAAATAGTAATAATTTTAACATGTACTCTACGAACATAAAATCCAATAAACATGAGTGTATATATGATTAAATTGTCTCCAAATAAAAAAAGTGTAGCAGTAAGAATAATTAACTGCTACATCAATTTGGTGGTTTCCATTTTAAAAAATATTTGATTTTTTGATTAAGTTAATATTTACTTGCAACGAGAAAAGCTTTATCTTTTACCATAGTACTGCCTCGTGCGATCTTGAAGCGTTTACCTACAATAATTATAAAATTTCTTTTAGAACTTGGAGGTATGTAAGAGAAAGTAATAGAATTCTATTATATAATCTGCAATTTTTTATTTCTATAAAATTATATTAATAAATACTTAACAACTGTACCATGTTTTGCACTAAATATTTGGTGCCTTTTATACCTCAGAGTCCCAAAATAAGTTACCTTAAAAAAATATTTGAACTGTTTTATATTTCAATGTAAAAACATTTTAGTCCATGTGAGAGTCTTATTCATTTCTTAATATATTTGCGGTAAGACTTTGTTAGAATTAAGATATTAGTTATGGACTATTTGAATGAATGTTTATTAATCAAAAGGCAATGTACCAAAACAATAATAGTATTTATAATTTTTTGTATTATAAAAAGAGCAAAAGATTGTTTTATTATAAAATGTATATTAAATAAATTACAATAAGGTACATAATATTTTTTGTTTTATTTATTAGCACCTTTCAGCAACTTCTTACTAATAAATAAAATGTGAACACGAGGCCCATTGGACACCAGGGATATTCAACTTAAGTTGTGAAATATGACTTAATTTGTTCTATACATAATTTAATCTTTAAATAAATAATGGTAAAATAGCAGCGGGAAAAAAATTAGTGAAACTTTAACTTTTTTCTAATTATTAAAGTATTAAAGAAATAACTAAGACTACAATTACTAAAACATACCTTTAAACAATAAAGCTTAGATAGAATAACTAAAGTAAAATGGAATCTTTCCATAGACTAGAGTTGTGTGAAATAAGTGATTAAATTAGATCTATGCAAAACAGCAACATAGATGAAGTAACATGAAGCAAATAAATAAAAAAAATGCTTTTCAGACCAGCTATTGGTATATATTAAATGTTATCAAGGTGTATTTTGTGAAAAAGTGGAAACTTATAACAATTTTGCCATTTCAAAGAAAGACTACCACAATACATGGTGAAGAGTACAGATCAAAAAACAGAGTTTGACTCTATTAAATCTATATGAAAAACCAATATGTGAACTTACAGAATTAAAAAAAAAAGACAAAACTCCAAGCCATTATCAAGCAAAAACATATGAAAGCAAGGTTACACAGTGTTCTATTAAGAAAGGAACAAAATATGGTAGTATTTCAATCCCAGCAAAATCTTTGTATGGTGAAGAAACTGTTTTATTGCCAATACTTTAATTATTTTATATTATTAACATCTTTGAAAATATAAACTGTATGATCCAACTATTTACAAATTGCACTATTATACATGTTGAGTTAAAATCTATATGAAGTTACACACAATAAACTTAATAATTTACTTGACTGGTAAAATAAAATTATTTACAATTTAATATAATTAGAAGAAAAATAATGATTTAAATAATACCCTACAAAATAAACCATTAAGATTAATTTTAACATGTAAATAAATATAACTGGATTACTGGTAGGTGTTTAAATTTAACAAATTGGCAGTTGGACAACACTCCTTTAAAAAGCAAAAAAATATATATATATTAGTACACTAATAGTGACGCTAAATTTATATCTTAATAAATGAGTCCAATTTTTCTAAATTATGATGAAATAACATAAAAATTCTTGGCAGATCAAGAAATCAGTCTGCTTCTTTTCCTGAAACTTTCTAGTTTGTAGTGTTTTGCTATATAAACTCAAATTAACTAATCTTATAGCGATTGGTTTAGTAGACAAGTTAAAAGAATTTTACACCCTGGTCATCATCTGACAAAATTAGTTCACACTTCCTATCCTTTTCTAATACTTGCAAGGCTTTGACCAATACTTCATGCTGAATATCACAAAATTCTTCCCCTTGAACATCTTCACCTTGAGATAATTCAAATAAAGTTAACACTGAATTTTGCAATCCCCTAGCTGATATGTAATCATATATGATTGAGGACCATTCTTCTAATGTATGCCAGTAAATCTCCCAACGATGCTTTGCCTGAAAAACATAGAATTGAAAGGTCATGATAAGTTATATTAAAACCACATACCTTATCAACTGGAGCAGCATGATCAGCTTTGTTTAATTCAGACAAAATGGAAACTATTACGCTTTGATCTAACTTCCTATTTATACTAGAATTATTAAATAATGGGATGTTACTGGCCTCCCTTACGTCTATAAGGTAAAGTTTATTTTTTTTGCAGTAATCTAAAATTAAGGTTTTCCATGCTAGTACTTGCTTTGCCCTGGTCTCGGGGTGAGGCTGAAGGGTAAAAAATGGTGGAAAATTATATTGCCACGGCCATTCTATTTCTACCTCTGCCATCTTTGAAATTACTATTTTAACCTTAGAGTAAGTAGTTTATTTGATCCGAGTTTCTTCTTCTTCTTCATTCCTATTTAGCCTGTTACATAACAGGACTTATTGGCTTTGCTACGAGGCCGTCGCCAGATTGCCCTCCGTCCGGGGCTCAGAGTCGTTGAATCGGCGACCCTCGAAGTCGACCCTGCACCTTGGTCCAGTTTGGAGGCGTTATCGGTAGGATATCCGGATGGCGAGCTCTAGGCTCCCGAATACCCCGAATTTTTCAAATACTTTAATAATTCCTCTTTAAATTTTTGAAATGCATCTAGGCTTCCACTAGGTGCCCCTTGAGAGTACTACTGATATCACGAGATGACCCTTTCTTTCAAGCTATCCCCTTTCCCACTCCCGCCACGTAGCGGCCGTTACGCTAATATTCTATGTAGAACTGCGGCAGACGAACGGGATAGAATGCAGGAACAACTAGGCCTCACACGTTCAAGCGTATGCTCCCTTTCTAGCGGGGTCGTAAGTTTCCACCTAGTCTCCCGTTTCCCCCCGAAATAAAGCAGCAAAACCGAACACGTGGCACCACTTATGTTAACAACACAGAGGTCTGCATTCGACGAGACGAACCGGAAGACTGCGATCCGAGTTTATCTTTCGAAGTCAGAAAAGTTTGACTATAACCTCAAAATTGACTGTCAGTCACTATTAAATAAACTTAAATACATTGAAGTTAGCTTAAAATAATGTGGCGCTGAATAGAGGAACTGTAGCACGATTAGAAAATCAATTAATGGCAAGAAAATTGTTTTAATTAAATTTTAATGGTGCATTTTTAGGTCTAAAAAATAACGGAACGCAAATAGATATTAAATATTCAGCTACCTTATTCTAAATATTGGATAGCACCTTGCAATTACAGTTTTTAAAATCCAGAAACTGCGACTCAAAAAAGATGTGCAGCAAAAAGATGGAGCTCTTTATATTTTTATCTGTCCGGTCGTTTTACCCCAGGTAATACCGGTACGTAGTTTCAAAACTGGTCAGAACAATTTCGTAGACCTTATATTTAAAAAATGTCTCAAAATGCCGCCTTAACACCGTTCTCGTAAAATTTTATTCCGATCTCTAGAGAAGACTTTTCTTCTGTGTATTTACTTCATTCGTCTAAGACCAACCGCGGAAATTATACAAGGCCTACATGAAACACGTGTCCGACACACTGACTCGAAAATTTCAGAAAAATTAAATTTTAAAATATAGGAGCAGAAACATTTTTTTTTGAATGCTTCCTCGGCGTGATATTCTGATTCCAAATCTCTTTTAAATTCCCTAACGACCGCCATCTCAACTTTTCAAAAGTTCTACGCTTTCGATCCGTCAAAACGTTCCCGAAGTTCCCATTTTTCCCCTTTTTTATCACCTTTCGCAACGTCGGGCACCAGTGCGATGATTGATACAGTTTTATCAATCATTAGAATACAGTACATTTAATTAATTTAGGTGTTCGTTTCAATTTCATCTGTCATTTGTATACTAAACTTTTCTTTCTCTGTATATATTATCGTTTGTTTTGTTTTTTTTTATTACTTATTATAAAAAAAAACATATCAGGCCAATCACACCACTTTAGAGTACGCGCTTATTTCAAATCGATTTTCAATGATATGAGGTCTGATTTTATGGCTTTAATAATGATTTTATTTAAGAATATAAGCTAATATAACGCTAACGTAACAGATCCACCTAACAGTACAGATTTTGTTAAAAAATTAACCTTGTTTTGATATAGACTCGGAATTTGTTTGGAGCGCTTTCTTTACAGCATCCGTATTAAAAAGACTTCATCAAAATTTGTTTATACTCCGCGGAAACCTATAAACATAGAACAATGTGTTATGCTGATTTGCGGGCTGCCATGGAGAATTAGGTAATAATTTTATTCTCACAAATTATTTTGATTCTAGGTTATTTTACTTTTCATTGGATCCCGATGTCATGACTGCGATTTAATAAACGCCCATAAAAGAATTTAAAAATCCGTCTTAGAAAAATTTAATACTCAATTTTACTTGGTATGAAACAATAAAATTAGCATAACCATCTACAGAGAAGCAAGACAAATTTAAATGTTAGTAGCAATTTATTTAATACTTGATAATCATATTGCAACATTACGCATGTGCATTCAAAGTTCCCATAGGTCTATCACAAAAATAACAGAAAAAATCAAATATTTAACAAAATAAAAATTATTTTATTACAACTATTTATCTTAGATAAATAATCATTATGATACTAATATGGTGATGGTGGACACTATACCGTTGTCTTTATACAGTGTTCACTATTAGTAAAATTTCATTATATAAACTAAACTTCTTATTTTTTCCAGTCATCCTTTTCATAGTCCCATTTGGAAGATATACCCTCAACTGGGTTAATTTGCAAGTCGAGAATACGCCGTAACTGTGCTTCCCTGTTTTCAGGTTTGAAAGAATCTGGCAATGGAGGATACACTAGAAAAAGAGAAATATGTTTATAAATCTTTAACTTAAAGCATTTAAAAATGAAATATAGGAGAAAGTCCTAATAAGCAAAGCAAAAATGAAAAAAATAGTTATTGTTTATAAATAGTGTATTTATAGTTTTTTATGTTTTTGTATACTATTTGCTTTAAAGTTAAATAAACCGTTGGTGTAGGTCCTATTAACTTTCTGGTTTTTTATTAAGTCCCTTATCTTCAAAAGTTATGAATCAAACATAAAAAGTCCCACCCATAGTTAAATTTAACATTATTGAATATGTTCACAGCACATTGTCAGGCATAAGTTTGAACAAAATTAAATTTGCAAGTAAAGTTTAATTAATTTTTCTGTAACCATATTGGTCATACAAGTCCTTATATAATTTTTGTGCTAAGGTAGGTAAATGCAATATCTCTTAATGAATGCCCAAGCAAAGCAAAAATGAAAAAAATAGTTATTGTTTATAAATAGTGTATTTATAGTTTTTTATGTTTTTGTATACTATTTGCTTTAAAGTTAAATAAACCGTTGGTGTAGGTCCTATTAACTTTCTGGTTTTTTATTAAGTCCCTTATCTTCAAAAGTTATGAATCAAACATAAAAAGTCCCATCCATAGTTAAATTTAACATTATTGAATATGTTCACAGCACATTGTCAGGCATAAGTTTGAACAAAATTAAATTTGCAAGTTAAGTTTAATTAATTTTTCTGTAACCATATTGGTCATACAAGTCCTTATATAATTTTTGTGCTAAGGTAGGTAAATGCAATATCTCTTAATGAATGCCCAAGAAAAGGCATTTAATTTAACAAATGAAGATGTAAAATGCCAGTTAATTTTTTTTCAATTAATCTATACCTAATAAAAAAACGAAACAATATATTCGTTTTTTCTTTGACACTATTCCCCTTGTTACTGTACAAAGAATATGTTTGAAGTAGGAGAAATTTTAATTAGGCATAGCTTATTCGGAAAAGGTAGAGTTGTGTATAATTATTTTCAGCCTCTATTCGCATATTCTATAGCAGTAGTGTCTGCTTTTTGTTTCAGAGAAGCATCATATATATTATTTATTCAACGAAAACCTTTTTTATTAGAAAAAAGAAAGTCACTATAATAATTTTAATGACTCAGGGCAGGAGACGAGACGAACGTACTGTGTGGGATGCTCTCCCACAATATTTTGTCCTATTGGCCAAATCTGCAAAAAATAAAAGGTTTCCTCATTGTACAATATAAAATTTCATTAAATTTTGTGAAGAATATTTTACATCTTAAATAAGAGGTAAATTCAAATTGCTTAAATGCCAAAAAGATATATATAGAAAATATTGGCATGTCAAAAAGTATAGCGGCTAGACTTTAAAATCATAAATTAACAGTTGGAAAAGATGATATTTAAAAAAGTTTTGGCCAATGTTCTGAAAACTTCATAATCTTGAAACAAATGGTGAAATTTAATTTATTTAATTAATATGTTAAACATTTTATACTGTGTTGACAAAGTGAAATTGAAATACGTCCACCTCCCAATAATTCCTGTTAGGTCTATCCCTAACTTAGGGTAAATGTTTACCAGTATACCTTGAATTTGGGTTTTCTCTTATATGACGCTTTTACACAATATATATCTGGTTAAATCCATTATGGACTATAAATGATTAATTTACCTTGTGGTATAATGTGAAATTTTTTCAGTGTATTTATCACTGACCCTAAGTCAACTTGTTGTTATGGGACTTTTATTTATAATATTCACTTATACTATATCCAAAAATACAATATAAGATTTAATCTACAATTGACTTAAATATCTATTTTAATAATCTAATCTAATTTTTAGGTTTTGACACATTTTTTGTGTTTTTTTTAAGAGTCATGTTCTTTGTATTTATTAAGTGTCGGTACTTTTAAAAACTGAACATTCCTGAGCCATTTTGGTTCTAGTAAATTAATTTCTTAAAGTATCTCTGCCTCTAACATTATAACGATGAAAGTCCCGGAATTGTTTGATTGAACATGGCAGCAAATATCTCAAATGAGATTCAATATAAGGAGTTTATAGCAAGGTCCTAGTTCTCTCATTTAACTGTCCTCCTAATAGCCTCTATAATTGCAATTTTTTTTATCATACTTTCTGTATGAGCAATCCATGTTAATTTACCTGTTAATCATAAATGCTAATCACTTTTTCAACTTTACATTATTTAATTTTATATTTATATCACCAAATGGTTTACTTTTTTGTTATAACCATATATACAGTTTTGTTTATATTACAAGATAGTCTATTTTGACACAGCCATTTTTTTTTGTTAATGTGAAAAGGGTTAGTAAAGTATAAGTAGTTTTTTCATGAAATACCTACCTTGGATAAAATATTGGCCGAGATCTCAAAACACAAAAACATTCAGTCTAAGTACAAGATGACACTGTGGCGAGTTCTAGTGAAATAGAAAGTCCCTTTTGGTAGAAAAAGATGAGATAATTTGTTAGCAAAGACAATATTTAAGAACTCTAAGAAAGAATCAGCCAGACATTCCAAAAATCTACTACTTGGGTGAAACTTAGATAAATGAGGGATACACTGTTCATAGGTAACTTCACCAACTACTTTCATCACTGCAGCATTCTTTTGCCGATGACCTAAAGATATTTATTATTATCAACAATGATGAAGTGGCAATTGGAATGCAGCAGGATCTCAACAGGGTCTTGGAAAAATACACTCATGACACCTTTTCAATGGTTCACCAATAGAGCAAGTGTGACTTGGGTATTAGTTTTGATTGGTAAGACAACATTTGTCGATCACATTTAAATATGTTGCAATAAAGCATTGAAATTATTAGGTTTTATTAAAAGGCAAACACAAGGCTTCACCAATGTTAATGCCTTAAAGACCCTATGTATCACCATAGTATGATCTCACCTTGAGAGTTGAAGAGTGGTATAGTCCCCTTTTTTTATTGTTGTCATAGTCAATTGAAAATATCCAAAACAAGTTTTCAAACTAAGAACATCATCTCAAGAGGTGGACTATGACAATATTTGCTCATTGCTGGGAATTGAAAGGCTCGGCAGTAGAAGAACAAAGTCTGACATAATCTTTAACAACTTAGAGTCAGGTCCTAAAATTTTAAAAAACCTGAATTTTTATGTACCACCGAGGTCAATAAGACAATCTAATATGTTTGAACTTGGCAACATAGAACATTGTATGCAAACACAATAGGCCTTGATTTTTTTAATATGCTACTCCCCCTTTAAAAGGTCAATTGCAAGATTATGATCTTTCCAACAATGTTTGATACTCTGTGTTGACTGACTAGGGTTTTATTTTTGTAACTTGTATCTATCCAGAGAAATTTTGTACATGTTTTACATACTTTGTTACATTTTTTTTTTTCTAATTATGTTTATTCTGAGTGTACCTGTAAATGTTTTTTATTTAAGGAATATTGTATGATATTATTTTACATTGTCATGAGCAGGTTCCATTAGTAAACAAAACTAAATTATAAAATAGGTTTGCTCCAAACATTCTTAGAATGATGGTTCCCTAAAAATAATGCACCTTCTGGAAAAGGAAGATGGTTAATAATTATACATATTGCTGGTAAAAATTGCTTTGTAGAAAGTGTTCTTCTAGCATTTCAGTCAAAGAAAGCTCGTGATTATCGCAAAGACATGATTGCAGGTGTGAGGCTATAGAAAATGTCTACAGAAATGCCACTAGCATATCATTTTACTCTAGAAATAGTAAAGTCCATTTATATGCAAATTAGTTTTCATCCATCTGGAGTGTGCAAGCTATAAACCAACAAAACAACTTCATATTTATAAAAATATGTTTAAATTTATGACACATTTTTTTAGTTTTTCACTGTGTAAAAGACGAGCTTTCTCAAATTAACAATATTTATAACACTCTTCCTTTTTGAAATGAGGTATATCCAAGGGTATATCTTCGTCATCAGTGGAGCACTTAATATTAAAGATCCATTATAGCTTACGCTATAGATAACTCATTTAAATGGGACCCCTTGAAATGCTCCGGAGACATCAATACTCGCCGAAACTATATTATTTCGTGTAGTAACCCTTGACTCGCGAACGGGAACAAGACGTGGCGTTTCCAATCACTAAATATTAGAAGAAATCTTTTAGTTCAAAAAGAAATATTGGCTATTAATCTTTGGGGTTGAAATTAGATACAGTTGCCATAGAAAAATATAGACATCAGGGGATAGTTGCAAATTATCTTTGGCAAAATTCTGCCATCCCTACTCTCGTCTGCTGGCTTCCTCAATACGTTTGGCAACATTGCACGTTAATTTCTCGGATGGATGCAGGCTTATCAAAGCCATTTAATGGGGTCTGTGTCTTGTTCAATCTATTGGGTATCTAAATTGATCTATTGTAATACCCAACAAGTGTATGGAATTTAAACTATGCATAAATAAAATATGCATTATTTTTTAAAAACCATAAACTGATACAAATGTGTGTTTAAATACATAGAAACATAAATAATAAGTCTTAGCAACTTACCCGACTTACCCATACAGTCCATTTTCTGACATTACAACAAATATGAATTGGGACTGTTAAGGGATTCAAGGGATATCTAGGGAATAGGAAAAATGTTATGAATTTGAATCTGACATGATTTACACGAAATCAGTTCAACAAACAATAAGGTTGTAGTAAAAATAAAATTTTAGTAAATAGATCATTGACAAAATTGAAAATATTTTAAAACTTTGAAAATATATGATCATATTTCTTAATTGTTTTCATTTTTTGATCATATCAGCATTTAATGACACCACTTCCACATACTCAGGCAAAAAAACACTAAATTTTAACTAAACATGTTAACAAAAAGTCATTAATATGAAAATCAATTTTTTTGCCTCCCAAAGAAGTGTCAAATATATGTGATCTGGAATGATCAATTTCTGAAAAAATCTTTATAATTAGCACAATTATTATCTTACCAAAGGTTTTCAAACCATAGAAGCCCCACAGAGCTACTGAAATGAGGGTGAATGTAACACCAACCACATATTTCCATTCACCAGTGGGTGCTTTGAATTCAGCAAAAGTCTGCCTGAAAGATGCTCTGTACAAAGCTTTTTTCTCTTCAATAGAGAGTTTTTTCCAGTCTCCCTTCTCTTTTTCTCTGAGTGCCTAGAAAAAAGAGTATTTATAATATTTTTAAAAAAATCTAAAATAATGAAGAAAGTTCACAGAAAAAAAATTGCTAGACATTAATCATTTGAAACATTATAAACTTTATAGATTATTATATTATTATTACATTATAGATTGAACACTTAAACGCATACAAAACAGATGCATTTAATTTTTTAAAATTAGCAATATAAATTTTTGCATAAATATTATTCCACTAATAAATTGGAACTTGAATGAATGTCACCTCCGCAAATATTATGACAAAACAGTCAAACATATGCTATCTATATATCTAGCAACTCAAATTCAAATATTTATTCGTTTTGGTAACCTTAAATACAGGGGTGCAATGTAAGGGAAAAAAGTTGGAGGTGGTATTTAGAGGATTTTTTTTTGGGGATAACTTTTTTCCAAAGTTTTGGAAAGGGCATAGATAATCATTGAAAATCTTTTTAAATTAAATTTTTCTCTTTAAAAATAAAAAAGTCATGGCCTGTGATGCTAATTTTGAGACAACCTGTATATGTTATAGAAACGATTTCATTTTTCAAACACAATACTTGGCTACATGCTTACTCACTTTTAATTTCTTGTATATAATTAAATTTAGACAATCTGATACTTAATTTAATCTCAAAGAGTTTCCGTAAAGCATTTATTTTTATTTATTATTTATTTTTAATACTATGACACCCTCATAAGAGCAAATTATGCAAATAATTCATCAACCCTTAAGAGTAAATACTACATCTACTTCCATTTTGCCAGTCCAGTTAAATACTCTGATTATATTACGATTGTTTTACATTATCTCATATTTAAACTTTTAAACTGAATTTTAATATAAGAAATTGTGGAAGATGGAGAAAGAAGCTTTACCCTTGATATTATATATATTGGCTCAAACTAGGGTATAAGACATTGTTTACTAATGGTCAAAATGTCCGTATTGTCATTTTGAAAAAAAGTTAGAATAGATATAAAAAAACAATATAGGATTAACATTCAAGCACTAATAGTATTAATAATCCATTCATTTCTTGACTTAAAAGGTCTATATCAATCAACAATAATTTGCAATGGCAAATATGTCATCACTTGTGAGCCTTGTCTGAATCTGCAGACCTATTTAAACTGTTTAATAAATTTCGTACATCATTTGAAGTCTTTTTTGCCCTTCTATCATCCAAAGTGTCAATTTCATAGTGTGCTTAAACTTCAGGAAAAAAGGTACTATATGATGTAACACAGGCGCCTGACTTAGCCTACTTTTATGAATCTAATAATTAGTGGCCAAATAGAGGGAACCTAGGTATCCCAAGTGCTGGCATACAAGATTTAGAAGATACAAATAAATAAAATTCTGTGGATTTTTTACTATTACATTTTAAAATATAATAAATGATCTATATCAATATTTTGATTGATGCATGATAATAATGAAAATTAGACCTAGAATATCTTACCAAGATATCAGCATTGGGCTCTTGCCATCTGATAGCAGGAAAAGGAAAGTCAACACGGTCAATATAAGAAGGCTCTCCATTCAAACCATATCCAACAACTTCTCTTTTACCAATAAGCCGTTTGACATAGGACCCACCTTCACTCATGGCGGCTACTTGCATAAATGCCGGTTTGGCTATGGCATTTTTAATTAGTTGCTTTGTGGAGAGAGCTAACAATGTGTTAGCCATAGTGAATGCTGTAAATACAGAAAAGTATTATATAAATGTAAAAAATCTATTACATAGATAGATAATAAATTGCGCATTGATGCACAGTTTTTAATACAAAACTCTTCACCCACCTCACTATAACAAATTAATTTTTTATTGATCGAGTTAAAGGATGAACAATCTGATTATCATGATACAGATGGGTATTAGTATCAAACTGGATTATGTTTTTAAAGTTTTAACACAGATTTCTCTCTACTTGTACTTAAATTAACTTTCTGTAGGAATCGGAGTTTGTCTGTTTTATTTTTATTATTTTGTTTGGATTTTATTACTGTCAATAATTCAATTAAAATATCCACTTTTATAAACAACTTAGATTAGAACAAACTCAAATTATTTTAAAATATTGTTTTCCAGTTTCTGCATCTCTTTCTCTAAATTGCTTGTTTGTTTATTATAGTCAATACAAATTTTGAATTTAGAAGTAGCTTTATGCATCAAATTTAATGGCATAATAAATTATAGTTTCATTCAAACCTCTTTGAAGCTGATCGGTTTAAGTGGATGCGATTTACGCGATATATACCTACGTACTTATAATACGATAGTTGTGTTATTTGGTATCCTCCATGTTATATAAAGATAGAAAATGTCAAGTACTGAAGTTTTCAGGTTAGGGCAAGGAAGTATTATGTAATATAAATTGTAGTAATTACACGAAAGACTTCTTACTTAAACTAAACCGAAATAATTGTGAAGAAAAAGGCTCAAAATTATAGCAATATTATGATTACCTAATCGGGTGGGCAACTACAAATTCAAGTCAAAGACACTATATACAAACATCTAAGAAATGTTTAGAATAATAATTATCGCATTAAAGAACCCTTTGCTATAAATATGAATTGTTACAAAAATGATAAACTAAAAAAAAACGTGAATTTATACTAAATACTCCTACCTTTACAAACCTCGAAAAATGGCGAACGGACTGCTCTGAGCTCTGCGGCTGTAAAATGTTAAAATCGTTTAAATGATTAGCTATTCCGTGATTGTGGCGCCGCTCTAATACGGTTTCCCTCCTTGTTTATAGAGAAACAAGGGTTTGCCTAGATATCTCAGACATCATCGGTTGGCTGAGTTAGCTCATTGGTGGGGTTCCGGATAAGCATTCAAAGGTCCTGCATTCCGTACCCCGTTTGGGCAATGACTTTTTTTCAACAAAACTTATAATTAATCAAAATGCAGCTTAGGTTAGATTGGAATTGGTTTAATTTATTGTAGAGAAAGTGGGCGGTAGAGTTTTCACAAAATGCAAGGTCTAAATTAAAACAAGAATTTTTTAATACAAATTCTGATAGAATAACTAACTATTTAACGGCTCATAGTAAGTTGAACGGTTGAACGTCACACAGCTGTCAACGCAAACGTCTACCTTCGTAAACAAATGACCCGTGATTTTTACTTGTCTTAGGGCTGGTATTTTCATCTACGTATAATTTTATTCGGTGAATATTTTCCGTGGTTACAATTACCCCAAATTTCCTTGTCTAAGGCCCCAACAATCGTTTCCACTGTAAATATTCGAAGAATAGTTATTTGGGGACGAAAATACTGGCCCTAAGGGTGATTTATAAACTGGTAACTTATAAAATTTATGGTTCGGTCACTTATGGTCGTTTATACGGTGAGTTTTTAAAAAAATTGAAAGTCACTTTTGAAAATGATCGACCATTTATGAATTTGACCCGGTCATTTAAGGGCACTGATGCGATAATTGAATTAAGGGACGCCCAACACTTAGACTAGGGGAAAAAAGAGGGCGCGTAATGCCCGCGCGTTTTATGTTACCGTTTGGCAACAAAATAATGGCCCAAAAATTCAAGTATCGGCATATCGGTTCCAAGAGCCGATATTTTGCCATTACTATAGAAGAGTAGGAGCATTGGTTGTTAATCAGTGGTAGAAGCGGGGTTAAAGGTAGTGTTGGGGATAACTCATAGATTTTAATAACCGTGTGCTCGGTGTTCAAACGGTTACAATAATCGTCAGAACGTTCGAATTAATTTTATTTTCGTTTAATTACTTTACTTCTTACTTTCAGTACGAACTAAAACGTTGCCAGGAAAGCGCAGCAAAGTGTCTTTACAAGAAATAATGAAGATAAAAATTTGATATTTGTAATTTATGCAAAAAAGCTTTGCCGCATACGTATAATACATCCATTAAATTTCTAATTACTCAAAGTTTGTTAAGCTAGTGTTTACGAATTTATTATAATTTGTGGTTTGTTAAACCATTAAACTGAAGTTCATGCTTCTATTATAAATTCCTACATAAGTATTTTAGTTTTATTAAACTTTTATGGAAACTGAAATTTGTCACTATCTCTTTCTTTTTACACAAACACATATTTTTTTCAATTTATTGGGTTATTTTGTAATTTTTAACCAAAAACCTTTAATCACTAATAAGGTAACCGGAGTAAAACAAAATGCTATTTTTTCAAACAACGTTAAAAGATGCCGTTGGTTAAATCGTTGATATATTGCATTACATAACTGGTGGCCTAACAAGTGATTAACTATATAAGCCTTCCAATACAAAAATACCGCATTAAACTGAGAAATATATATATATATATATATATATATATATATATATATATATATTTCCGTTTTATTTGCTTGTCAGCCTGTTGAAAATTACTGCTCAGAAAAACTGTAATAAAGTCAAACTAAGAATTTTTGAAACCATGCTGGAATTTAGAACACGTATCTGTAGAGAGTTGGGTATATCGTCGTATCGTTGCCAATAATCGTGTTATGTCAGTTTTTTCAATAACTGGGTAATCAAGGTATATTTCCGATCGGGCGTTCCCTACTACGCCCTACGTTACGTTGAACAATTTGTGTTCTGATTGGCGTATACGGCCAAGGATCCGTGATCTGTGACATTGATAGGCATGTGCGGTTTCTCGATTTATTTATTGTAACTATTATAAAAATCCGTTATGAACTGATCTAGACCAGGTTTTATTGGAATATGCCACGATAACACGCATACAAAATGACGGCTTATGATTAAATTTTTAAATAGGTAAAGTATTTGACTTATTTATTGTAATTTCCGTAAAAAAATCCACTTAAATATCAATAGGTATCTATTTTCATTTCCCATTATATATAAAAAAGAGACATAGTTTCATATTACTGCCAAAAATAAATCTAGTACGTTTTTACTCTAAAACAGTCGTTTTCGAAGCCCTTACCCAGACCGCAAAAATTTGCTTTTTATTTTGATGCAATATATTAAGGAAACTAACCGGCAACGCCGCGGTGTTTCTGGTGAATTTGCTTTTGCAACAGCGTTGCCAACAGTATTTAAATTGCAATTATGCTGCTGCTGGCTGTTTTTTTTTATATAAACTGTTAAGTGGATCTGTTTCGTTAGCTTTAGGTTAGCCTAGGTTCGTCGATAAAACCATCCTTAAAGTTATAAACCACCAATAAACTCATAAAATCGCATCCTAAATAATCGAAAATTAGATTTGAAACAGGCGCTTTCTCTAAGGTGATGTAAATGGTATAATCGACACGCGAGTTATATGATGTCTTGTAGATATCCCCAGCTATTAACGCGTATGCCTATGGATATCGGAAAAATCTGCCCGTCAGCAATGATTCGGGAAAATCCCTAGTTTTTATTTATTTCTTGCAAATATGGTCCTTTATTCTGTTTCACTTTAGTGGTCGGTAGCTCACACCTTGTGAAAAAGTGTGAAATAAAATATTGTTTTATTTGGCATTATTTTAATGTGAATATAGATGAGTAAGTGTGTTTAAGGCAATTTTAATAAGCAAGCCGAAAAAAAAATATATACTGCTCCATTTTCAAAATACAGGGTGTGTTAATGGGAAATTAATGTTAATGCATTACTTTCATATGCATGAACGGATCATACAAGCCAGCAAGCCGCAACGTGCATCCAAAAAAAAATTAGAACTTTGACATTCTGTTGATTTGAGTTTCATTTATTTTATTTAAGTTGAACTTTTATTTGTAGAATTTTAACTTAGTTAGTTAATAACTTTGGCAAATTTAAATATGTGTATCAATAAAAAAAACTCAAAATTAACTAACAAATGCTGGTCTGATACGATTTAATACATCTCGATTTTTTACGTTTTTTTGATTTTGTTAGAAAGCTTAACTTAAATTTACTATATTTAAGCAAAAAAAAAGGCGTGGATAAAACCTTTTTTTTTTATTAAAAGAAATCAGAAAACTTTCCATAAATAACCATGAAACTTCAGAAATTTCATTATTTTTCCAATGCTAAACTCAAGGCCTTTAAACTCTAGAGTTAACAGGCCTTGTGCTAAACTGTCTCAATTTCAATTATGAAGTTTTGACAAAATACAGATTCTAATTATATGCACTGTTGCCAAACTTACTTGTTTTGTTTTCAAATATAGAACATAATATTCCTAAATTTAAACAAAACGGTTTAACAATAGTTTTATTAACAAACCTGGTGCTAACCTAACCCAGTATGAATCACAGGACTCTAAATCGCTATCGTCAATCACGCTACTTTAGAGTGCGCGCAAATTTCAGATATGATTTTATCATGTGATTTTATGGCTTTAATGATGATGTTATCGACGAACCTGGTCTAACCTAACGCTAACGGAACACATCCATCTAACAGTTTTGTTAAAAAAAACAGTGTTTTAATGCAGACCCCGAATTCTGTTGGTGCGCTACCGCGCGCTTTCTTTACAGCAACCCTAACCAATCCTAACATAACCTAAACCGCATTTTTTTAATTGTAAGTCAAAAAATACTAAAATTACTAACGATAATAAAACAAAATAAATGCCCAATTTCCCTTCCGACACAATATGTGTAGAACTCCCTACTTAATGTAAAACTGACCCTAAATACTTTTGCTTTAATGATGGTGCCTCTGAGCTAACCCATCTATATAAAAAAAATTATTACTGGCACATCAAAGAATATAACAAAATTTACTTTGGCAACAATGCTTACCATCTGATTAAATGACATGCAGTTAAGTTAGCAGTGTTTAGATACAAAACAATCCTCATTTGTTAGATATTCTGTAAGAGAATTATTCATATTCGTAATTTAAAAAAAAAAACAATTCTAATTTAATAAATATATACTGGAGATTAACAAATCTTTCAAAGTACACATATATTAACTAGTAGAAAATGTAACAGAATTTCAAATAAAATTTAGTAAAAGTGCCGTAGCGCAGCTTGACAAATCAATTCTTAGTGTTATTTTTTATTTTGTGAAATATTGTAATGCATCCACCCTTTTTTTTTTGCTTAAATGTAGTAAATTTGAAGTGGACTTCCTAATAAAACTCAAAAAAGGTCAAAAATCGAGATGTATTAAATTGTACCAGAACCAACAAATGTTTCTGTTATTTCATTAAAATAAAATCAATGATTTTTTATTGAATAATATCTTTTAAGTATTTATTTCATTTATTATCAATTAAACTGATTTTTTTCTTTTAGTATATCGCTTTCACTACCAGGGATCTTGCACACCCTTACAGAAAAACACAAAAAATGCTATTGCTGAAATATTGGCTAAAATACTATTTTTGTCCTATTCCTACGATCTCCCCAAAAAATGGTTGGCAACACTTTTTCATAATTGTCTTACAGGCTGACGGCTGTCAGATCCCATTTTTTTATAGAACTATGACCTTGGTTGGTTTTTGACGTTTTTGAGAGGTTGTGTTTCTGTTGTCTGTCTAAGCTATTTTCAACTTAAAGTTCCTTTTTTGTTTGAAATTTCGCATGCAAATAGACTTGGTTTAAGTCGCCCAAGACCTAGTACGCAAGGTAATTATATTTAAATCATGTTTGTATATATTATCTTAGGGTTTTTGGACGGCTGTCTCATCTGTTTATTTTATGGATGGGTTTCCTTATCAGGAGTTGACAAATAAAAGAGCTGGTAATTATGTATTTTATCATCATAATAATCTACTAATAGAATACTTAATTAAGCCGCAGCCTTAAGACAGAAGGAAAACACGTTCGTTTTGTGTGCAAGTTTTCCTTGTATTAGTTTGAACTTTGAAAATATTGTCAGAAGTGCTGTATGCAGAAATCAGTGGTAATTCTAATTTTGTTGGAATTTAGTGTTCCTAGAAATAATCTACTTAAAAACCAGTATCACGGCCGTTTAGTTGTACGAAACTTAATTTCTCTGTTGAAAAGTAAAAGTATGTGTTTTACATGATATTTAAAAAAGAAACAAGAGTTGGTACATGTCTTTAACAAGTCTGTTTGCAGTATTTTTAGAATGGAACAGAATCTTTAGTAAACGCTTTCTTAGTTGAGTTTTTGTTTTGTGATGGCCTAAAAGTGATTTGTAAAAGAAACATTAGCAGTTTAATTGAAAGGTCTTTTATATATAGAATTCAACACCAGGAAAGTTCAATATACTTAATCAGATAAATGAAATACTTAAATAATTAAAACTTTTTTGCACTAGGAATAGGATTAATTTCTAAAATTTCTAATTTAGAAATGGTTATTTCAAGACTAGTCCTTTTTTAATTTGCATTTTTTCCTTTAGATTCACTAATATACCTTTTTGGTAAATTAAGTACTTACTATTACACTACATAGTAAAAAGTATAACTAGGTACGTTGACCTTTTGTATATTAGTAAATAGAACAGAATATTTAATATATTCTTAATTATATTCAATTATTTATTCAAAAAATACAGTTTTGACATGCAAAAATCCTGTTTCTGAAAAAAGGACACCTCCCAACAATATAGTTAGAAAAAATAGTCTTAAATATGAAACACAAAAAAAAACATTCTCTATGTTTTCTATTTTGAGAATGTGGTTGTTTATGTAAAAAAATAATAAATCATATATTTTTTAATAAACCGTATCTATAAAAAAGTTATCAAATTAAGAAAAATCATGGCTACAATTATTTTTGTAACGAAGCAAGATGAACACAAAATAAATTTTCTTCAATCTGATTTTTTAAATTTTGTAATTTTATTGTTATTCTAAGGCCGTATTCTGTTTCCAATCTTGGTTTCGGTTTCATGTTCCGTATTCATCAGTTATCTGAAAAGTCAGTGATTTACGGAACATGGTTCCTGAATGACCAATGCCTCAACTGACAATTATTTGATGGGTGTTTCATTTGTAAAGGATTTTTCAGAAACTGCTGTCAGACTTCTGTCAATTAGACTGGTTAACCAAGTTTGGAAATGGAATAGGCCTTAATTGTATTTGAAGCAAAAGTTAAATATTACATTTTCAGACAGATTGCTTGTAGAAGTTTTTAACTTGTGCAAATAAAAAATTGGCAATGTGCCTGTCAAAAATGCCATGGCAGTGGGTGTAACCCTGTTTAGTCGACACTACACACTACAGGAGATAAATCAGGCATAGATAAATAATCTATTTTATGAATTTTTAAGTATCAAAGTGCAGTTTCATTATGAATTTGTTATTTTACATTATTGTATTCTCTAGTGACATATCTAATTGTGTAGTATTTTATTTGAGAAATTACTTTATGTGAAATGGTATTCAAATTACCATACCAGCTCTTCTCTTGCGGACTACACAGAACTCTAAACTATTATTTTTTAATTTTTTTTTAATGTTTTGCAGTAGGGTATTTGAATTGTTTGTAGGCTGAACAAGTTTTTAAAAACCAGTTATCTATAAATTTGTCGAAAGATTTTTTATTTTCAAAATATGAACAAATGGTCTTTAATTACATTTTATAGCAATACAATATTCAAATGTCCAAAGCTAAGGCATCAATCATCATTCAATCATTACATTTAATTACCCAAAATTTCGTATTTTTTAATTTTCAGAAAAAAAATATCTGAATTATCAATTGAATTTAGTATTTACATTATTTCTTTTTTTATTCTTTTTTATGACTTAAATACTTATTCTTTCCACCAAACAGATAATCTTATAATATAGAGTTAAAAAAAATTATTTAGTAAAAAATATTGGTACCTACCTAGGTAATATTTTTGTTATTGTGGAATGTTTCAGAAAACAGATACCAAACTATTCGTAGTGATAGTTTTCACTCCCAAAAATAAAAGGAAAACTTTCTATAGCAATGATAAAGGTTCATTACTGAGATACAGGGTTTTTAATATTTTTTATTTTTATTCAAATATTAAAAACAATTCCACTTAATGATTTGAAAATTTAAGTGTTATTTAACCTCTAGGAAGGATTAATTTTAGTGATAACAAACATTGATATTTTAAACAGGGGCTTACATGCAGGGTGGTACTTGCATATATTTTGAAAATAAGTATGTAAGCCACTGATTTATGTTTTTATTTACTTTTATGGTGCCAAAAACCTAATAGTAACAAAAAACAAAAATTCATTTTTAAAAATAATTTTAAATTTTTATATAGTATGTTTTTTCTTGACTTCATGTAATAAAGTCATTAATATATGGCAGACCAGTTTTAAAATTTAATAAATATATTATTAAAAGTGTAAATGTTTGTTTCTTTTTCAGATGGCTGCCTCTGTAAATGACCTCTGGGTATCTTGGTTCAGTTGTTGTGTAACACAACCTCAAAAAAGAAGACATCGGATTGACAGGTACATTGAGAAATAGATGTTAATCAAAATCATTTGTGCCCCACATGGTGAAAAAATACAAAATATTGTAATTTTAATATATATGAAGTGTTTATAAATAAAAAATAAATAAATTTAGTATTTTAAAGTGATATAAATTCATTTATTCGTTTAATTTTCAAGTTTATTCATTCTTTCTTACACACTAGAAATAGTAAATATGGAATTAATGCACCTATTTGCAACCACTTGTGTATTAATATATATATATATAAAAATATATAAATATTATATATATATATATATATATATATATATATATATATATATATATATATATATATATATATATATATATATATATATATATATATATATATATATATATATATATATATATATATATATATATATATATATATATATATATATATATATATATATATATATATATATATATATATATATATATATATATATATATATATATATATATATATATATATATATATATATATATATATATATATACATTTTTTTTATGATAATTAGGTAAATTTACACTAGCAGACAACTATAGTAGAATGAAATGTTTTTTTTTCTATGTTCACTCTCTTCCAAATTCATTTTGTAAACAAATGCAACAATAGAATTTGTCATTGTTGGAGTCAAAACAGATTTATTAATCTAGTGTAGTTGTAGTGAATAAGTGTTTTATATTGTTTTGTGAAACTTTTTGACATCTTGGTATTTCTTAAATGATCGAGCATTAAATTATATATTGTAGGGGCAAGAAATGCTGAAAATCTAATGGTTGCTTGATTTTTGATGATATTATTGTTTACTTTATCTCTTGTATTGTATTTATGTGATATGTAATATTCTGTTTTATTGATTTTATAATACTTAATATATGTATATTGTTTGCAAGAAAATACAATGAACTTACATTTAGTATATCTTGATCATACATGTCAAGTGTCAAAGATGATTTGGTTCTAAAATTAAGGAGTTCAAGCCAATAGTTATATATTATAGAAATAGATACCTAAAGTCTATTCAAATTCAAGATAGACTGCATGTAAAGAAAACTTAGTGTGCATGCAATACGTCTTTAAATAACGGTGGTTGATTATGATATAAGTTTTTAGCAAACTTTTGAAAGTGTATTGCAACCACAATAACTTTTCATTACAGCCAGTCTATCTTGATTTTTTAAGACTTTAGATATTATTTATTTTTTTATTTTGCCATTTTACATTTCAAGTAACTTTCTTATTTGTTGATAGGTCAATGATAGGCAACCCAACTAATTTTGTCCATACTGGGCATATAGGTAGTAGGGATGTAGAGCTACCTGGTGAGCAACAGATAGCTTTACAAAATCAAATGAAAAGTAAAGGTGGTTATGAAACTACGTTTAAGGTAAGATTTAAAAACATTTTTATAAATATATGTGCTGGTTTGTATAGAAATGGTAAATTATTTCCAAAAGTAAGAGAGCTAGCAAAAACGTTAAACATCTGTTAGAACAAAGAAAACTAATTATACAGGATTGGTCATAAAGTCACAGCAAATCAATATTAATTTTTTTTTAATGAAATACCCTGTATAGTATTTATTTATTTACTGGAAAATGAATGGGATAACAATATCACATTGTATCATACATTTTTCATGTATTAACTATAATAATATAATAGTTTATTAATAGGAAATACTAAAACAAAACTTTACACTTAATTACTTTAATTACAAAGAAAAATTTAAAATCTTAATGAGTCTCTTCTTCCTGATTATAAATATACTAGGTTTGATACCTTTATCTTTAAAGAGAATGGAAATTGACATACACTGTGCCTTGATAGGCATTGTGTTAGAGGGAAACTGAAAATGCTCTATTACATAGTGGATTCAATAGGAATTCAATGCTTTTTATGTCATGGGTTTTCCCATAATTTCTCTAATATCTTTTATTTCATCTTTAGGTATTAAACCTTTATTGATATTTATAATCAGCAAGAAGATGCCAAAATATCCAAATTTATTTTGTTGTGACTTTATGACCATATTTGTTTTTCTGTGCCTCGAAACATTTTTAGAAACGCTAAAATTTCCCTGTTTAACTTTTTATATCAGCTTTCCTATTTTTGGACTGTTTCCATACATGTCAGTGACCCTGTAGATATTTATTTGTATTTTAAATTTTTCATGCCAGGTATGCTTTATTAAAAATATAGTTTTGTTAATAAACATTTTTTTTCTTACGTATATACATGGTGTTTCAAAAAACATGCGCTAATGTTTAACGGGAGAGTCTTGGTAACAAAATAAGACGAAAAGTTCATATAAATATTAGTCCTCAGATGGTTAATTTATGAGAAACCAATACGTAAAGTTTTTAAAAATTGAAGATTTTTTTTAGTGATTCCAAAAGAGGAAGTTATTTGATTAAGATTTGGCAAAACCTCATAGGTATTTAAAGGATATATGTTGACAGTATTCAACAGTTTTTATTGCAATTATGGATGTAGGAATGGGTAACCATCTATGAGTTTTCTAATAACTGATTTTTTAACTAGCTTTATCGTTGAGGGTAAGTAAAAATACACAAAAAATGCCTTGAAGTATTTTGTGGTACGACAAGTCATTTTCGAAAAAAAAAAGCAAATTCTACTTTGATGCAGGTCTCTGACAAGGCAGCTCTGGTTCAGTTTTAGTAAGAGTCAGAATTACTGAAAATTCTACAAAAGTGATTCATTTTAAGAAAAAAGTTTTAGTAAACAATGGCTGCAAATGCCTTATTTCTGAGTACAGGGTGTTGCAGTTAAAAAAAGTTAATATAATTTTTTTAACTTTAACACCCCTTTATCTCAAAATTAGAAATTTTTTTTTTCTTAAAATGATCTCTGTTATTAATAATTTTAATTTAATGTTGAAAATAGATAGAAAAAAAAAAGATCCAAAGAATCATTTCTGTAAAGTTTTGAGAATGATTCAAATTAAAACTGGACCAGAGGTTTCTTGAAAACGACTTGCATCACAAAATACTAAGAGACATTGTTTGTGTATTTTTACTTGCCCTAAAGGATGGAGCTGGAAATGTTTTAAAAAATTAGTAGTGTCTATTTTTTTATTAAGAAAGTCAGGGATGATAACCCATACCTACGTCCATAGTTAAAATAAAAATTGATTAATATTATCAAAATATAGCCTTTAAATACCTGACAAGAGAAAAACATTGACAAGAACGTCGTTTAGTATCTTAATTAATTTAGAAACTAGTAGGTATTGTGATTAAAGGCATGCTTGAAAATATTTGGGACTTTAAGAAATAATGTGATAAAGCTGATACTCTTAATTTTAAGTCTTGTAACGAAATGTATTTCTGCTTGGGCTTTAATTCAAAACATATTTAATATTTGTACTTTTGAGAGAAAATTATTAGTGAGGTATGCTTTTTACTCAAAACAACATTTTTGTATTTTTTATGCCCCCCATTTAAAATATTAAAATTTGATAACGCGAACCTTATTTATTTTTGAGCAAAAACTTTTATCAAGAGTGACTTTGTTTCATATCTTGCAAAATGTAATTTTTGCATAAAATATGCAAAAATAACATTTTTGTATATTTTATGCCCCTGTATAAAAAAAATTTTGATAAGTGAACCTTATTAATTTTTCAAGCAAAACCTTTTATCAAGAGTGACTTTCATATCTTGCAAAATGAGACGTTTTTACTCTTAAGCAAAATAACATTTTTGTATTTTTTATGCCCCATGTATAAAAAATTTAATTTTTTATAACGCGAACCTTTTTATTTTTCAACAAAAACTTTTATAAAGAGTGACTTTTTTTCGTATCTTTCAATTTTTATTCCATTTGTCTTCTTGTAAAATCAATCCGAAGACATACTATGTAAAATATAATTTTAAAAGATTTATCCAGAAACTATTATGATTAAGCTTTTGCAGTTGAAGGTGCACACTTCCAAATAAAAATTAATATTATATTTTGATGAATACTTATTTAAAACAATCTTTGCTTTGAGATGTGTAGATATATTTCGTTACTGGGAATCCAGCACTTATATGTAAAACAGACTGTGACTCTGTTTTTATCAACACCTCGCACCTGTAGCTAGTGAACTGCTATAACCTCGAAGATAATTTGCGCGTGAAAATGCACAGTCTAGATAGTGTTAATTCTTGCTACTGCTAGTATTTGGAATGATGTCTAAAAAAATGCGCAAAAGTTTCAAACCCACGCATAAACAATTTCGAAAGTTATTAATAAATCATGAAAAAAAAAGGAGTTAAGTTTTTTTGCAAATAACTCGGCAATTATTAATATTTAAAAAATAAAAAAAAAAGGTTCTTAAGGAGAAAGATACTTCCAAAAAAAAAGTCCTGACTACCGGAATGCTATCTCTATTATTAATATTTTTAATTTAATGTGAAAATAGAGCTCCCCGCGATGAGCGGTGAGCCGTTACGATAGCCCAAAACCGGCCATAACAAGTACATTTTTTTTATACTATTTATTATATTTTTTTAAATTAAAAAAAATTATGAAACCTAATATAAATTCATTTCACTGATTTTTCATAAAATGAGACTTGTGAATTAACCATTTTTTTACATTTTTCGTTTGTATTTCAAGTCGGATAACTGTTAAACAAAAGCCACTAAAATTATTTTACTTCTTGGAAATCTTATCACAACTATACTATAGAAGATTATGACATTGTTTTTTTTTAATTGATTTAATCTATTAGCTATTAATTATTGAAGCTAACAAAAAGCTAAAAAGTTGTTAACTTCAATAATTAATATGTAATAGATTATAACAGTCAAAAACATCGCAATGTCATAATCTCATTAGTATAGTTGTGATAAAGTCTCCACGAAGAGAAATAATGTTAGTGGCTTTGGTTTAACTATGGTCGGACTTAAAATATAAACGAAAACTCTAAAAAATATGTTAATTAACAATAGGCTCATTTTATAAGAAATCAGTGAAAACATTTTTTCAGGAGGATTATTCTTTCTTCTAGCGTCTAGTTAATACCATTTTTTTTTTAATTTTTAAATTAATGTTTAATAGTAAATAAAAAAATAATTTACTTGGCACCTCAAATTAATTGTGCTTATTGTACTTATTACAACTTAGAACCACAAAGATGTAACAAATTGCGAGTTCATATATCAATATCAAAATAAGACAGAATTCCTGGGAGGGAAGCCGAAATTTGGCATTGGCTTAGCTTCGGCCAATAAATCACCTTCTCTCGGAATCGTTTTATTATGTAAATGTGAATTTTTAAATTTAACTTGATATGTTCTAAATGTTGTGATGAAAGTCCTAATTTTAGTATTTGATTTAAATTTTAAAATTGTAAAATGTCTTATTAAATTATTTTTTATTGTTATTTTATTTTTTACATTTATTTGTATATTTAACATATAGACAAAATTATAGGTTTTACTAAGAAAAAAAAAAAACATCGCCCGTGGGAAATGGAACCCAGACAATGCAATTCCAGTGCCCTACAATTAATTTATCCGATAATTTCACATAATTCAACAGTGATTAGTTTTTGAGAACTAACTGCTGCTTGTAATTATTATCTCATAACTTGAATGCGGTGGATATGAGTTTGAATCAAGGTTCAGGCAAATGACTTAATTTTTTTTAAAACCTGTAATTAATAAAAATACGTATTAGGTTATGTTAGGACTGGTTAGATATGCTGTAAAAAAATCGCGCGGTTTGGCGCTAACAATTTCGAGTATATATATTAAAACCAGTTTTTTTTAACAAAAAATTTATAGTGTTAGGTGAATCTGTCCCGTTAAGCACAGGTTTGTCGATAAAACCATCACTAAAACCCCAATAATAAAGTGCATTTACAATTAAATAATAAATTTTAACACTACATTAGTACAACGAGTCCTCGGTAGCGGCGCTAATGTAGGAACCGGTCCTCCCCCGACCGGCTCTTCTACTTGCAGCTTTATAGCAAGAGTCAAGACCTTAAATCCGTCCCGTCTTCCACCAGTTTCACCACTTTAGAATGCGTGTATTTTAAACCTAATTTTCGATGGTTTGAGTTGTTATTTTATGCCTTTAATCTTGACTAGCTGGCCCGGCAGACCTTGTTCTGTCTTTTTCGTTAGATGGCGTAATTAATTATAAGAATATGGGGCGCAATTACCACATCATCCAGAAATGTTATTGAAGAAAAACATATTGGTTTTATAGAAAAAATACAAAAAATAGTGTTGAAAGGTCTTCGTAACCAGATAATCATTTAAAAAAAAATCATATAAATTGGTGCTGTACAACTCTCTCACGAACTTGTTGGCCTAGTGTTTTAAATATAGAGATTTTATCGACGAACTTGGGCTAACCTAACGCTAACGGGTCAGCTCACAAGACCTTAACTCCGCCCCGTCCCCGGCCCCGCCTTCCAATAATGATACCATTTCAGAATGCGCGCGTATTTGAAATCTGATTTTCGATGTTTTGGGGTGTGAATTTATGGCTTTAATGATGGTTAACGGGACAGATCCACCTAACAGTATAGGTTATGTAAAAAAATCCTTGTTTTAATGAAATTTGTTGGCGTGCTCTTTCTTTACAGCAAACCTGACCAATCTAACCTAACCTAATTCGCATTTTTATTAGTTACAAGTTTTCTCAAAAAAAAAAAACAAAAACTAAAAAAGGTATCCGCCAGAACGAGGATTCGAACACATACGCGCTGCATCCAAAGCCGAGAATTGTACCACTGAACCAGCAAGCTCGCACTGAATATTAGTGAAACTTGTGTATACTCCGCGGAAATAAACGAAGAATCAGTAGAAAGCACATTGAACAATATGTGTTTAGATTGATAGCAGACGAGGCGTATATAAGTTTTTGTGTTAGAGCCATCTAACAGTATAGGTTAAGGCTATGTTAAAAACAATCGTTGTTTTAAAATAGATTAGGAATTTTGTTGGTGCGTGGCGCACTACCTCGCATTTTTTTATAGCAAACAATCAATCCTAACCTAACTAATTATAAGTTTTGTGAAAAGAAAACTTAAGAAAACTCATTCGCCTGACAGGGGATTCTAACACATACGCGCCACATCCAAAGCTAAGTATCCTACCACAGAGCTAGGAAGCCCAAGCTGAACATTCAACAAAACTTTTTTATATTCCGCGGAAATAAACGACAAACCAATAGGAATCACACTGAACAATTTGTGTTGTGATTGGCCGGAGTTGAGGCGTATATAAGGTTTTGTCAGTTACATGATCAAAATGTGAACAGAAACAGAAATAATCAGTGGGATTCGGTGCTAAATCTACACGTTATAAAATATTACTAATATATAAAAAATACAGGATGGATTTTTTAAATGAAAAATATAAAAATTCTATATTTTAAGGATGCCCAGTTTTCCAAAAAAAAAACTAAAACCCATCATTATTGAGGTTAGCAAGAGTTGTTGTTGTTTGTTTTCGTCGTGTGATTTGAGTTAAAATATTAAAGTTAAGTGCTTTATATTTGTGATAGTAGTATTTCATGACGTTGATAAAAGTTCATTCCAACCTGGAGAGTGTTTGTGGCGCCTGGAATTGTGAAATAATAACAATAATTAACTAATTATTTTCGGCAAAATATCCCGCTAAAATTATAAACAAATTGACAATTGCATCTGAGCTTAGGAAGTACTTCTTCTTCATAACCTTAAAAGGTGACCGGAAACGGGAGTGGCTATATACCCATAATCCGTAAAGCAATTTCACAACCAAATGCCCGAACAGGGAAACTGTTCAATTTGTGAGAGAACCCTGAGATCAAATCAGCACGCAGTAGAATGCTCGCGCTGCTGCTCATGGATTCACAAATTTGCACCCAAAACAAAAAATCGGGATCACACTCTTGGGTATGCAAAAACTGCTTACATAGTGAAGTAAAACGCGTTTCCCTCGGTGCTCCTCTTTCGGGCAATACTTCTAATAATGCCCATGCTGATCAATGCGGATCTAACCAGAATCGCTCAAAGAACAAGGCAAAAGGACCTTAATGCCGATATTCGTGAATTAAAGAATGATGTAAAATTCTACGCTGAACAATATGAAGAACTAAGATTGATTAATACAAACTTTAGAAGAGAGATAGATATACTCAAACGAGAAAATGAAAAACTGAGTGGTGAACTAATAAAACTAAAGAAGCCCATTCAAGAACATGATAATGAAAAAAGGAAAAATAACTTGCTTATTGTTGGCCTAAAATTCAAGACTGATGGTACAACAAACGAAATTATACAGAATGCTACAAAGGCACTGAAATAAGTAAATCCTGCTCTAAACTCTGCAGACTACTCAGTCAGGGTAGCAAATAAAAATAAACCCAACTCTCCTATTATAACCGAATTTAAATCAGTAGATTTAAAAAATAAATTTATGATGTGTCGAAAAGATAAAGGAAGAATCAAGTCTACTGATTGTGGTATACCAGGAGATGAAGTATATCTGTACTTTAATGATGACCTGACTAAGGAGCAGAATGACCTTTTTAGAAAAGCCCGTGAATTAAAGAAAAAAGGATATAAGTACGTCTGGTGTAAGGGAGGAAAGGTTTTTATCAGAAAATGCGATCAAGGTGAGGTAAAAATTGTAAAGCAAGAAAGTGACATAAATATTCTACTATCAGACTAATTTATTGCAAACTTTTACTCCTCATAAATCCAGTAGCTAGTGGTTATAATATATAGTTATAATATATACTTATTTTTAACAATGGCTGTGTTTAACATATTAGATGACTACCAGCAACCTGTACTTAACTATAACTGTGATGACGTTAGTGAGATACCATTTTTAAAAAATAATAAAACTAACATTAATCTTGTACACTTTAATATACGTAGCTTAAACAAAAACTATGATAATTAGGTTGCCTTCATGCAGTTTAGTAGTATTGACATGGAGGTTATCATACTCTCAGAGACAAATAGAATTGTGAATCTCCAGGATTTTGCACTGGATGGTTTTGAGATTTTCTATAATGAAAGTCAAATAAATAAATGCGACGGTACTGTTGTGCTAGTTAGGTCGGAGTTGTTCCCGATCATGGCAGTACTACAGTATGGTCAGACTAAGTTTCTTAGAATCTCGCTGATTAAAAACGATGTTCGAATAGGTCTTATTGCAATTTATAGACTTCCTTCACTGGATGCAAATTCTTTTATTAATGATCTGGATCAGCTCCTACATAACCCATTTGAAAAGTATAGCCTAGAAGTCTTCTGTGGTGATACAAACATAAATATCAAGGATAAAGAATCAAGAATAACAGTTGATTATTTAAATTGCTTAACTGGACACGGTTACATCAGTCACATAAATGCATGTACAAGGATTGAGGGCAATTCTAGTAGTTGCATTGATCATTTTTTTGTCAAGAATAAACTTGAATATGCTGTAATTCACCCTGTTGTTGTGAATTGCGGGCTCTCTGATCACCTCCCAATAATTCTAAATATAGATTTAAATAGTGAAAATAAAAAGTATAAAAACAATGAAATACAACTAAAAAAACTTGACTATAAAACTGTTAGTAATGCTCTTAAGGCTGAATGTTGGGACGATGTACCAAACTCTGAAGATTAATGTTTGTACAGTAACTTTAATGAAGAAAATTTCGAACATCATTAACTCTGCTACTGCTATCTCTAAAAGGAAGCGAATAACAAAAAAAAAACCGTGGATCACGCAGGGTATCATAATATATATAAAAAATCGCGATAAATTAAAGAAAAAATTAATTAATGATCCATTGAATACAAATGCTCAAGAACAATTTAGGATATATAGAAATTCACTTACCAACCTAATAAAAAAAGCTAAATATAGTCACTATAAAAATAAATTAATAGAAAACAAAAACAATATTAGGGGTACATGGGGGGTGATTAGGGAAGCTGGCAATGACTCAAAAAATAATAATTCTGACATTAACTATATTGTAGATAATGGGAAACAGGTTAAAGACAGTAATATGATAGCAGACATATTTCTTGATTATTATGTTAATATGGGTAAGTCGCTAGCAAATAAAATTAAGGGCAACGACTATAAATTTAAAAAGAATATTATTGTTAACTCAATGTTTCTTGCTCCAATATCTGAATCTGAACTGCTTGATCAAATAAATAGCCTAAAAACAAAAACATCCTGCGAGTATGACAATATTCCCTGGGTAGTGATTAAAATGAATCATGTGGAAATAATGAAGCCACTCTTACATCTAGTGAATTTAATCTTTAAAAAAGGCATATACCCCGACTCTTTAAAACATTCAATTATTACTCCGGTGTTTAAGTCTGGTGACAGAACAAATAAAGAAAACTATCGACCCATAGCGGTAACAAATTCTCTGAATAAACTATTCGAAAAATGTATAAATTTAAGACTATTCAAATTTCTAAATGAAAATAATATTCTATCATCCTCGCAGTATGGATTTCGTGCTGGTATTAGCACTGAAAATGCGATTCAACTTGTAACAGAGTATCTAATTGAAAATTTCAACAAGGGTTATAAAACTGTAGGCATATTTCTAGATCTAGCCCGTGCCTTTGACACTGTGGATCACCACATTCTACTTCAAAAAATGGAAAATGTTGGAATCAGAGGAATTGTACTAAAATTGTTTGAATCATATTTAAATAATAGATCTCAATGTGTAAAAATAAACAGGATATTAAGCAAAAAGGATGAGGTAGAATGCGGTGTGCCGCAGGGCACGGTACTGGGCCCTATTCTCTTTTGTATTTATAGTTATAAATGATATAACAAATATACTGCCTGTGTCAGATTGCTCCTGTGTGGGCTATGCAGACGATACCGTTATACTGATAAGAGATGTAACTTGGCAGCAAGTATTTCAAAAATCTGAAAAATATATCTCAACCATTAAGCTGTGGCTTGATCAAAACTTACTAACCCTAAACCAAAATAAAACACATTATTTAGCTTTTTCAACTAAAAATAAGTTCACTGAGACTTTACCTTATTTACGGATCCATGAGTATAAATGTTTGTTGAATGAGAATCACTGTTCTTGTAATAGTCGCATTGAAAGCAAAAAAAGTATCAAATACCTAGGACTGTATATTGACTTTAATTTAAAATATAATGTTCACATTGATTACATTACTCAGAAGATACGAAAAACCATATATAAATTTTATCAGTTGAGAGAATTCTTATCTCAAAATCTCTTAAAAATGATCTATCAATCATTGATTGAATCAATTATTACTTATGCAATTAGTGTCTGGGGTAGTACGCACAGTGGCATTATGGATCATCTGTTTATAACTCAAAAATATATATTGAAGGTTATTATGAGGAAACAGAGACGTTATCCTACTGAGCAACTATTTATTGACTCTGGACTGTTAACATTAAGACAGCTTTATATAAAAAATATAGTAAGATATATGAAAGTATCCAACAAATATAAAAACCCTGTTCATCACAGTATTGTCACCCGTAATATAACTAGTAAAAATCTTATGATTGCTGGCTCCAGTCATGCATCAACACAGAGACACATATTATTCATTGGCCCTAGAATATATAATTTGATTCCAAATAATATTAGGAATATAACTAATGTAAAACATTTCATGTTCCTTGTTAGTGAGTGGGTTAGGTGCAATTATGCTTTTATAGTTGGCAAGCTACCTCTACTGTTATAATTATAAGCAAAAAAAAAAAAAACTACAATTATATTGTTAAGCAGAAATTTGTTACAATTAAAGAATAGATAGCACATATTTTAGTACTGTTTTGTACCCTAGGCAAGTTACTTTGTAACTTATAGTGTACAGAATTGTAATAGGTTATACCATATAAGATGTATTTTTTTTTGGAAATAAAAATATTATTATTATTATTATTATTATTATCACGTTTGTTTTTATTGTAGCTGTATTTTAGTAATACAGAGTTTTAAAAAACCGGAGCACGCCTTTTGCAAATTTTTAATTTAGGGAAAATTTGAAGTCAAATGTTTTGAAAACCAAAAAGATATCAACATGAGGCTGCTAGCCTGTGATAGAAAAAATATTTGTGAATGAACTAATGTCATAATTTTTTTTCCACATTAATAGGTGAATTTTCTATTGGGTGTATAAAAAAAACTTGATTTTTTTTCTCCAATATTCCTGAATTGTGGGTTACTACAAAATTATATTAATTATAAGTAACACACAGTGATTTAAAAATTCTATTATTTTAAAGATTTTTTTTAATTGACCTCTACGTATGTATATATGGCTCATATATGTATTCGCTTTTTTGCAAAAAATGTACTTAGATTTCATTTGTCAATATTATGTAAGCTGAAAATATAAGAAATTTGTAATAGAGACTGCTTAAATAAAAACAATATTACGATTTTGATAAGAATTGCTTTGGTCATACAAGATAGTTTCCAAGATTTCATTTTACTTTTTTTTAAGAAAAAACTGCAATCTTCAAAACTACTGAATTTAATTTTTATTATACTTATTCTGCTAAAAAAAACCTTGGACGACTATAACACAGACAGGTTTTCCGTATGATTGTAGGCATGTGCGATACTTATCGTGTAAACTGATTCTAAATATGCTGAGTAGCTTTCTCCCTGAAGCAGCTTTCATTAGTAAAAATCGTGGCTTCTATTTTGTGCCGCAGTTCATTTAGAGTTATTACCTTTTGTTTACATGTAATCTCTCTCAAAGTTGCCAATAGGAAATAATTCATAGAAGTCAGATCAGAACTCCTTGATTGTCCCGCAGTATTTCCATATCCCCTAATTAAAAATATTTTTGCTTTCTATATCTCAAACATTTCTCGTTGCGACGGATTACAATATAGTGATATGTCGTCTAAAAACATTATAACAATTACCGTAAAAGTATTTGTAAACAGTATAATATGAGGGAGGCTAAAGAGAAATTTCATGTTAAATAATTTTTGCGAAAAAAAAAAACATTAACTTATGTTTTTAGGTATTGAAAATTACCTCCAATAATTCCAAAACGGTAAATCACAAACCCTTATTGACATATTACGTTAAATTTAATTAAACTAAAATCATTTAGATATGTGTTGATATACACGGTGTTTTATTTAAAAAATAAAATTAGAACCTTTTTAAAATAATAAAGGAAATTTTATTTGCAACTCTCAGTCCCTAGAGACAAGATGTTATAAACCTGAAATCCCTAACCGTAGATTCATATTATTAGATATCGTTGAATTTTTCTTTGTATTTTTGTAGAAACGCGGAAATCATGAATATTGAAAAAAATCATGCTTTTCACATATTAATTAGAAAAAAATTGTGACATTTGTTCATTTTCAAATAATTTTTCTATTAAGGCATATGCTGATACATATTTTATTTCAAAATTACCTGAAAAAAAGCTGATCCACTTCTAAGCAGCAGTTCAGTTAAAATTAAAAAAATTAAGATAAAAAAATCACACAATGTCAATGTTTACGGAAGTTCGCGGTAAACTTTGACAATATTAAATACAGCTGAATTGAAAAGAGTGATATTAATATTGACAATATTAAATACAGCTAAATTGAAAAGAGTTATTTTAATATTTTCAAACATTTTCAAAAATTTAAAATTATTAAGGGAATACAATAGTTGATTAACAATGGGTAATTTTTTAGTTTTGATTTACTACAGAAACCGTTCTTGCTTGCATCGCTAGGGTTTACCATTAGTCGTGATTCGTCAAATAAAAAAAATAATCCTTTTTACTTTACCATAAGTGATACACATAAAACAATCTCTCTTGTTTCTAAGAAAACTACCGGTTTATTAGTCTGCTGCTGATGATTAAGTGTTATTGTAAAAAGAAGGTCAAGGTGATTGTATTTTGCGAACTTATTCATGGTAAATGGTAATAAATTTGAACAAAAACTGATAATTTTATGTGAAGAATAATTGGTTAAATCGATACAAGTCTGTTGTCAGTGACATTGCATGATAAACTGCGGTTAATTGAATATCATTTAAGAATGAAATTATCGAGAATATGGGAATTTTGTTTTTTTCGGTGATTGCTGGAAATAACTGAGATAGGTACATAGAAGTTCAATGAAAAACAGGATATCTGGCTTATCCGCAATAAATGTTTTTATTCAATGGTTATTTCGAAATTTATGTATATATACATATACAATTAAATTTTCCTCTGAAAAGACAATTTATATATTTTTTAATAGGTTAAAAAAATTAAAACATTTTTCAGCTTGCTTCTCATATCATCCCTTAACTTCTAGCCTCTCTGACTCTATTAATTTTAATAATAGCAAAAGAGTATCAGAGTATGTAGATCGTTTATATATAGATTTTTATTGGAAATTTTTACTCCCATACCCTCAGTAAAAACAGTTTTCAAAGACTAAAAGCAAAGACCACAAGCCGAATAATGACTACTTAAAAAAATCGGAGAATGAGGAGACAAGAACCTCGTTCAGATCAACGTCATGAAGACACCCTATTCAAATCAATTAAGTCAATAATAAAATAATTTCTGAAAAATTAAACATTTTACTTCGTCCTTATTGACCGTAAATTTTGACTAATAAAACACATAGGGAAGTTTGAATGGAAACTTTGAAATTGTCTTTCAATAGTTGTTATTATGAACTGGAAGCTTGAATTTTAAATTGGGAAACTGTCTACTGTATTAGTGTTAAAAAAAAAACAGTATTTTAAATTAAAAAAAACTAGCTCAATTCGGAAAAATATGTTTATTAATATTATGTTTCTGTATTACAAAAATTTAATTTTTTATGTAACCCGTGTTATGTATTTCAAAATTTGTATAAAAAGTTCTTAACATAATAACAAAACTAAATCAGTATTAATTATACAAAACATTTTATTAGTTAAATTTAAGCAAAGGTAAATTGTGATGGAAATATATTATCATTTTATCATTTAAAGTTCACAATCTGTTTGTTTGTTCTTTATTTATTTCCAACCTAATAAAATAGCCATTCATCTCTCGATTCGCTAAATATTGAAAAAGCTGATGCTTTAATTCGATTATTATTATTAGTTTAATTATTATTTATTTTTCATAACATTATTTGCATAGTTTACAAAAAATACATCATACCCTTTATTATTGTATTCCATAAAGAGGTTTTATTCCAGTAAATAGAATTTTACGAATATTTAAACATTTTATTAGACCACCATTTTGTTTTGCCTTATAGGATTCCCACTAAAAATGCAGTTTATCTGTATATCACATTTTATTTTTGTGCCAATTTTGAAGTCCTTTCGATAAGTAGTTTCAGTTTGTGAGGCCGCCATATTGTTCCGCCATATTGGATTTTTACGAAAATGTAACCAAGTGAGGCAAGATTATATATTGTAATATTTTTTCCTTTAAAGAGGAGGGTGGTTAAAGCTTATATTTATTTATTTGACTACATAATTCAAGTAGATTGTGTAGCATGTCACAAATAATGTTAATTAAAGTAAAACTAGTATTAAAATTTAATGAAAATACAACTTACAAAATAAGTACATGAAATACACAAATAGCGTTACCAGATGTGTCTAATCGCAGGGAGGGAGAGAAAATTAGAATACAAAAATATAGTATAAATAAACAAATGTATTCTTGTATTTGATATAAATTGAAATTTTTATGTTGTGCTGGATATTGTAGCTTTTTATTTTTCATAATGAACTCATTTGTTTCTATAATCGGTTTAAAGCTCTTGCATTAGAGAAAACAACTTTTTCAACACTTTTACTACAGAAACCAGGGGCAAAACAGGCTGAAATATTTTAGACTTATTCATTCAACATTTCACAACAAATACTCTTAACTTTATAATTAAAATATTCTATACTATAAAAGCAGGCTTTCACAAACAGACGCTTGAGTGTGAGCTTGAAGCATTTATTTTCTATTTTCTTAATGCATTTGGGCAATATGTTACAAAATTTTACATTTAGGCAGATTTGGACAATCTGTACACATAAACGCTCTTACCTGAATTATTTAAATTAATGTGTAATAAATGCAGGGGCGTACATAGACGTTGCTTCTGGGGGGTTTTGAAGCTATTAACAATTTCAACAAAAACAGGTCTTTATTTAAACTGTAGGTAAACTGAATCTGGGGGGGTTTTTTACCCGCCAATCCCGAAAAAAGGTCCTTATACTATTTCTGTCATTTTACCTTAAATAAAAGCGGCTCTGGGAAGGGGGTTAACCCCTAAACCACCCTCTTATATACGCCACTGATAAATGTAGAAGCAAGGGACTCGCATATTTCGTAATACAGAAAAATGCTGTTTGCACGATTCCCTGAGTCCCAGGTTACAATTTGTTTCAGAATTATTCCTTGATATCCTCGTTGATATCATAACTGTAATAAAATATACCTGGTAGCCTAAGGCCCGGTATTTTCATTTTTAAATAAATCCAATTTATTTGTCAAATAAGTATTTGCCGGATAAGCTAATTAGAGCTCGGTATCTGTCGGATATCTGTCTTGCGTACTTTCACTCAAACTTATTCTTCGGTTCCAACAACAGATGTGAAAGAGAAGGGTATATCCGACAGTTCCATGTATTAGACAAAATAACGATACCACTGCTGCTATCAGGGCGTCGGGGTCGGCGGCGTACTTAACTATTTAAAACAGGTTATATTGAAAACTGGGAAATCATGGCAACCTCGATATATCCTGGAAATATTTGGTAAAAAAAGAATATTTGATTAAAAAAAAGGAAAAAGGTATATGTGTGATAAGATATATACCAAATCAATAAAATAAGCTTGGCCGAAATGTTACCAAATAGTGTATCGTTCCTTTGATATAAGCTTTAATACGGGATCATATTTCTAAAATAAAAATACATACGTCCTTAATCGCATTTGCGCTTGGTCGCTTGAAGGATAACATGTATAACAGAATTGTTCCAGCTTTGTACAGAAATATTTACACATTTTTTTATTAAATCTATTACAGAAGTAGTTAGTGTGGGAGAGGTGTTTTCTTTCCTAATTGTGGCTTTTAATTAAAAATACAATAATACTGGGGAAGACGCAAAACTGTATGACCAGATGCACTAGCAAGATTGTCACAAATATATTCTTTTTAAATATACGATTTTAAAACATTTAAAAAATCATTTTTTGTTATAAGTTTCTTTTTTTGTATTCTTTGAATTCAGCAGTTTATTGATTTGGCGTTTGTGGTAGCTAGCGTTGTCCATTACAATTTCACTATTTTTTGGAATATTTGGAAGAAGGCGATTTTGAAGCCAATCTTCAAATACTTTTGCATCTGTATCTTGATGATAATCCAAAGATGAATTGGCTATGTTCTTCAAAGATAGTAACAAAGAGTTTCGAATAACATCATATTCTGAACCCGCATGCAAAATTGTAATCCTGTCCTTTATTTAAGCGAGCTTTGGTTTAGCAATTACTTGTTAAATCGTTTAATATTTTTTTGGGGGTCTTATGGGTATCAAATCATGTTTCGTCAAGTTATATGAATGGACGATTTTCTGCCCTCTATTGCTGTATGGAATTTAAATAATCCGGACGCCATATTTGTAATCGTTGGGATACCATTAACACTTGTTTATGGTCCGATATTTAAAACCCATTGCTTTAAGAATTCTCCAGATGCTTGTTCTGCTACATGAATTGTTAATGTCGTCTACTGTAAGTACCTTTTGTAGAGAATCTATTGTAGGAATCATTTGTATATCATTCATGTCAAATGTTTCTTCGAATTAACTCTTTATGAGCTTCTTCAATGCTTCTAATTTTGCCGATGTAAGGCCGTTGTTTCCTTGGTGTAATGGTTTTGATTACGATATCTTTATACCTTTTCTTTAAAAGAGATAAACATTTTTTACAATTTCCTTGCTATCAAAGGGTAAATTTTTTTTTAAATACCAATTTCGGGTGCACAATTACTATCATTTGTCCATGGACGCCACATTTTTTTTAAACTTGATAACAGAGTAATATAGCTTTAATATTTTAACATTCAGTCCTGTATTCAGGTGGCCAATACCTATAAGGTTTTACGGCTATGAATTTAGTATGGAGGAGATCCAGGTAAAAAACTACCTGGCAACGAAATAATATTAAATTATTACTCAGTTTAACAGTATCAATGCAAAAGTTAAATAAAATTCCAGGATTACGCATATTTATATTTTCAATAATTATATATAGGTTTACAGTAAGTTGGCTACCAACTTTGTAAACAAAGTCACATAATGATAATATAAAAGTTTCTGTTCTTAAATATGAAAATAACAGATAATTTTTTTTCAGGAAGCACAATGGTGTCAATAAAGTACTGCAATAGTGGCCTAAGAACATACTTCCGTGTCATAGCAGAGCAACGCTGGCTTATTTATTTATAATTAATAGAACTTGGTATATTGTTACAGAGATATTTATTTCTATTTCCAAGTTTCCTAGAAGACGAGACGTTTTTATCACTGCGCAGAATAGATCAAGATTTTCCAAGATTCCAGGCGTTTGTAGAATCTTTGTGGCAACCACATATTTGGTAAGCCCCCGATTTAAGTGGAAATTTCAAGGCGGATTATATTTGTTTGATCTTAACTTTTAAAGGCATAATCTAAATATTGCAAGGACAAGGAAACTCCAATTAAATACAGTTTGGTGATGTATAATCAAGGAACATTTTAACTGACAAGATAGTACGAGTGACGAAGTACAGTTGCTCTTTACAAGGGTGCATTTAAAATGGTAACTAAGTGTGATACTTTTCTTATTAGATATCAAGTATATACAGGGGGAACAATATGTAATACGCTACAAGAAATAACATTGCCTTTTTGACATAAAAGCATTTTGCTTACATTAGCTTTGTGTAAAAGTTACGTATAACTTAAAATACATACATTTAAAAACTGGTATGAAATTTGCTGAACTGTGTTTTCGGGTTCCTTTTGTAGAAGGCCCGACCTAGGTGCTCCCTTTAACACACTAACTTTATTTAATTTTTGAATACAATATATTTATATCAAATCTTCCTGGACATAGGTCTTATAGCTTTTGATTGGTGATTATTTGAATAGAAACTGAAAGTTACAAATCGGTTGGAACTTTAAGTTAATATATTTGTAATTTTTGTGAAATTGTACAATCAGATAGTAATTAAAACAACTATATCAGAAGTCTAATATCAGAGCAATATTGTATGAATGTAAGAAACATTGTATGCTTATAATACACTTGAAATTCTAAATATATGGTGACAAAATGTTTAACAACTTTCTGGTATTTTGCATAATATAAGAATAATCTGGTTCTTAAAATAAAAATTGGTTTTTCTTGAATTTACATGTATAAACAGTTATGAGTATGTGGTCTATTTTTAAAGTATTTTGATGACAAGTTCTACAAACTATGTCCTGCAATTTTTTCTAGTTGTATTTATATTTTTTTGCGTTTCAGTGGTATTATTCAATCAAAGAATGTAGATTTATTTTAATTATTGATTAAGTGTAATAAATTATTTATTTTAAGCTTGAGGCTTGAATTGAGTTAGTTTAAGACTAGAAATGTAGCTTTAAAAGTTATGTATGTAATATCAATTTAACAAGTATCATCTTGAAGATTTCCAAGAAGATGCTATATTACAGGGTGTTCCAATTTGATTTGACTCATTCTATATTAATATTTGAGTTTTTATGAGAAAACAAATTAAGCTTAGAATTATTAAAATATTCTTACCCCATCCTGTGCATTTCTTACACTTGTTTTGATACGGTTTTCAATTCTCTATTAAATAGCTTTTTTTCTGAGGTGAACCAATTTCTTTAAAAACACTTTCTGGAAATAAACAGATGTGGGATTTTTGAAAAACTTGTTTATTTTTGAAATAATAACATTAGAACAAATGAACAAAAACTAAATATATCTTGTATAGCTAATTCTTTAAAGTAATTTCATTTGCATAACTTAATAAAAACTGTATTACCTTAGCTCATTCAGTAAGTACAGCTTGATCAAATCAGTCTGGGACAGACAATTTGTGTTTTTCGCAGCTGTGTGAATTCAGGGGCGTCACTAAGGGAAGGGGGGGGGGGGTTAAATTGGGGTTGAATTGACTGTTAGTTGTATTGTTAGTATCCAATACATTTTTTTGTCGTTGATGATAGTTTTTTTTGCTACACAACACAAAAACGTGAAATTTATTTTTAGGTAGTTGGTTTTTCCTTTCTTGCCTCCCCAACAACAAGGGCCTGGAGACGCCCCTGTGTAAATGTTTATAACTGCATGTTTGCATTACTTGATCCAGTACCATATCTAGTGTAGGCAAAATGACCTGAAAATCTCGCCAAAACAAACTGTGACGAGTATTTCGTTTTTTTTTAAACAAATTTCCTGTAAAAACCGAAAAAGAAATTGTCAATGCCGAACGTTTTTGTGAACCGTTTGAATTACACATCAATAATCAATAATTTCATAGTTAATGCGTGAAATGTTGTTAAAGAAAATAAAAATCGTAATCCCAAACTCAAATTCATCCCCGTTCAGAATGTAAGACGAATTAGTTTACAACAGTTTAATATGTAAAAATGCGTACAATGACAAGATATAGACACATTTGAATTCTTATATTATTTTACATAATGAATTGTCTACGTTGGTAATTTTTTATTCGGCTTCGTATAGCAGCTCTTAACTGTTCACTTTGTCACATGTCAGACTCTTGGTCTCAGGTTCTTCCCTATTATTGATCAGAGGTAGAGGACATGTACTTAGTGATACTTTACGTTATATATAACATTTTAAAAAAACACAATATAAAACAAATTCGAGACTCTTCAACTTTGTGCCTTTCCTACAGTTTAAGTTTAGGGTGACTTGGTTATAACAACTTTTTTTTAACAATCAGTATTATCAAACGGCTCATAGAAACGATCAGCCTTGCAATTTTTTAAAAATTTCCTTCCCAAGCTAAGCATTCAAAATTCCCGTAAACGTCTCTCCTCGATCAGTAAAAGGTTTTAATGGGTGTGTTTGGCTACACTATTTGTGGATATAATTTGTTACACTCGAGAATATCTCGTATAGTTTTTGCTTGTACATATTATTTATGTTTTATTTTTTACGACTAACCTATTTCCTATTATTGATTATTTGTATATATTATTTTGTAATGTTATCGCGTATTTTTTTTATGACTTCAGAAGATTTTTTGATGTTTGATATCATGATACTGATTTAGTTTAATTTGTGCTATAATATTTTCGTTTTATAACTTAAATTTGGCATTTAGTGACACTTCTTATATTTATTATTAATTTAATAAGTACTACACCGGGTGTCATCAGCACGTTGACACGGGGTTTTTTTATTTTATTTATAGCAACTATAAGAAATCATTTCAAAATAGTACAAGTTTGTTCTGTTATAATAATATAACAATTGATGACTAATGGTCTAAACGCAATTTTAAGCAACTGCCATCTTTATTCTTCCGAAGAAAAAGTGTATACATTTTGAGAATTTGTTTTTATATTTAGTGTTAAGCTCTTTATACCTTTTTACCTTTCCTTGTGTATACAGAGAAACTCACTCTTGAACCAAATCCGCTGGCGCGTATAATGTATATAAAAATGTTTTACATATTTTTCCGATTTATATGGGCTAGAATGGTGTTCAAATCTTTTAATTTGGGGGGTAAATTTACATTAACATCATGGGGAAAAATGTATAAATACAATTTTATATCACATCACATCCAAAAAAATCGTTACTTAATACTTTAATTAATTTTCTGCTATACAGATTGGTAGAAGTGGTAAAAATGCAAATCGATAAAAATGGTAACAATGAATATGTAAATATATCCCAATAACATATCAAAATGTTTCCTCAAATTTTCCAGGAAATTATTAATATTAATTTTTTTTAAGTTTCGATTTTTTTTTCCTATTTTTTTTATCTATGCTGGTAACACATTCTATAATCGGGACACTATAATAATAAAGGTGTAAACAAAGTAGGAGGTCCTTGGTCTTTGCAGTTGAACGATAAACAGATGCATGTGGATCGATGCTCGTCTCTCCCTGGCTTTATGACCAAGGAAGGCATAATGGATGATAATTCATCAGAACAGCTTCCTTGTGATGGAGGTTTGGATCATCAATCAGACGAACAGACAGAGTAAGTATTTTCAGCACTGAAGGAGAGGCTGATCATCATATGTGCGAGCAATACTCAAGGCTGGGTCTGATTTGCGAAGTGTAAAGGATATACAAATTGGCAGAAGAAAAGTATTTTCGAGTTCGCAAAAGGAAACCCAATTTCTTCACGGCTGCTATGGAAATTAAGGTGATATAATCATGTCAGCGAAGGAAAAGTGATACCAACTAGACTACAGGAATCTTCGGCTTCAATCATCTGATTACTCACGTGAATGGAGTGGGTATTGGAAGATAATTTCTGAGATAGCAGACATGACTGTCTTAGTGGCGTTAAACTGGACAAGGTTCTTTGCTCCCAATTCTATGATTTTAATGAGGTCTTGGGTTAGGTATAAAGTCATTACTATACGCCTATCATCAATTTCAGTATTTGAAAAAAGTTTGAAGGAAATTTAAAAGATCAGTATTGATATACTTTTCTATTGCCTTACTCATAATTATTGGGATTTCGGATATTGGTCTGTAGTCAGAGGAAAGAGTTTTGGGAACAGGCTGTACAGTGTACTTGAGCAGATTTCCAGCTTTTAGGAAAACTGTCCTTGTCACAAGACATTTGGAATAACCAGATAAGGATAGGGGCTAGTTCAGAAGGGCACTTTTTTAAAACTATGGTCGGAATACCATCAAGGCCAGAGGACTTTTTGATATTAAGTGTTCTGACGATACGTCGTAGGTGCCTTTTTAACTCTGAAGGTAATTTCATGCATTCACTTCCACTTGATCTATGACTTTGCAGTTTTTTACATATCATATATGTCTGATGACAATAAAATAATTGGACGGCCTTGACCTTCTTGTTTTTGCAAATAGATTTATATCCACAATAGATTTATATCTACTGAGATATCCACTTTCGCCAATGACCTATCGCTTTAAAATTTTGTACAAATACGTTTTGATGACAGTACAATAATATGATGATCTTGACCTTGGTAATGCCAAGTTTTCATCTATTTCTGCCTAACAGATTACTTGCTACAGGAAAAAGGTTTTTCGAGTGTCTAATAACATAGGCCGTATTTCAAGTATAACATCTTCCTTTCTTAAATTTACCACCATACAACCATCAAATTTAAACACAATGAATTCCGTTCTGTATCTACTGTTCAAGAATAGTAAAATATTGATCTACCGTTTGACTTTAAAGCTAAATAAATTGTTTGCAATAATAAATAATTGGACAAAAATAGTGAGATTTGGTTGATTTCATATTGTAATGTTGAATTGACATAAGCCCTACAGGGTGCCCCAAACGCAGTGGCCTATCAGAATCAATAAATAGATTATTTTGACAATTTGGAAATAGATGATCATAAACTATATTTTTAAAATTTCAAATTGTGCGTTGTTGCCGATTTTGTATATTGTTGCATTTTTGTATTGCACTGAACGTTTTAAACACTGTTTGTGTTGTGTCCTATATCTAAATTCAATTGTTTTCGAGAAATTGGCATTTTTGAAGCTCTGTGACTCCCAAATGACTTAACTTGCAACAAAACGGATTTCGATTTCCTATACCGGTTTTTAATTAACTATTTCCCCACACCAATGACAGGAGGTGACATTTCCTGTCAACATGGAGATTGGTGTTCTGTGATAGATAAATAAAAACCAAGATAAGATAGTGCAATCCATTTCGTTGCAAGTTAAGTTGTTTGGAAGTCACATAGCTTCAAAGAGTCAAAAATGTCAATTTTCAAGCGCCATTTTCTCGAAAAGAGTTGAATTTAGGTATAGGAAACATAACACAAAAAGTGTTTATAATCCTCAGGACAATACAAAAATGCAATAATATACATGGCATTCAATTTAGAAAACGTATGTTACCCACCGTTTAAGATAGAACACCGCACAACTTAAATTATTTTAAAAAGGTAGATTATCTTTATCTATGGCCTGGTAGAGCTAAATTTTTAAAGTATTCTGTTCATTGGTTTTCCAGATACTTTTAATAGGCAACTGAGTTTGGAGCACTCTATTGTGTGAACAAAGTAGCCAGACTGAGGCAGCTTAAAAGCTACTTGATACATCAAGGTATCAGATTATTTATTGTATTGTTATATAATACAGTGCAACTCTCTAATATAATTTTTTTTTAAATTAATAATTTGAAATTCGATACACTTCAATACCAGACTAAGTATTAATTTTGTCTGTATGTTTCCGTATTCAAAATTCTAAGATGGTGGCTGGGCGCTATTTTTAAGATTTAAATGAGAACGGTGATTGATTACAGATTTTTTGAAACTAATTTTAATTTATCTCCAAAATATGAGGACATTAAAAACTTTTAATGATCGAAAATTTAATAATATTTTGAGAATAAAAATTATTGAAAACTTCGAGATCTCGAGTACTTTATTCCTCTGAGGGGCTAGTAATAATCTGAGAACACAAGCCCAGCAACTAGATGTAAAAGGCCCTTTCCGTTATTCGTTAACCCCAGTTCCACCATTTTCACTCCACCGCCAATTAGGTCCCCAATCACCTGTCGGCTGCATTAATTCCACATGGGTTGGATAGCATTTCTTTTGCCCACCTGCAGTAGTTTTTCTTTGGCCAATTTTCCTTCATCATTCGGGATCTGGGAGCAGTATTGTTTACTTATACACAGACAAGATTCTGGGGCCCGACAACTAAATAATATTTTTATTTAAAATTAAAATTTTCTATAAAATACCCTATAACTAGAAAAGTACTATACCTATAACCAAAACACATTTAAGAACATTTCAATTAAGAATCACATGAGGTAGTTGAGTGTTGATTCTCCATTTTTTAGGTTTTGTCACATTTACGAATAGTCGCCTTTTTTAAATGGGTAGTTTCAATATCCCTATATTTTGGGGATAAATTAAGATCTCTCACTCGATGCTCCTATCCATTTAATTTTTCTATTCAAAATGACGTTCAGCCGCCATCTTGAAATATTCATTCACGGATAGGGATGGGCGATAATAGATTTTCCATATCGACAGTCGATATCACCTTAAATATATTACTCATTTTAGCAACTATTGGTATTATTGAATACCCATGGGTACTTATTGGATAACTATCGATATTTTTTTATGTCGATGTATTATCCATAAAATGCCCATTTCTAGTCACAACGTATATACAAAAAAGAAGTAGTTAATCCGCTATCAAAGTGTGCGAAATTTCAAATTTTATCTAGGCTGGTTCAAAAAATAAAAAGGGTGACATCATAGAGCTTTACTGGGTAGCAGGACAGTTAGAGAGTGAGTAGTTCTCTGTAGCTTAAAATAATATTTGACAATGGTCGTCCTAATTTTGTGTGCTTCCATTTTAAAGCTTTTTAGTTTCTTGTGAATGTATGCTTTATTCAGAGGATAGTATAATTTTTATAAAATTTTACATTTTTTTATTGATTTGTACTTTCTAAGTCTAAATTAGGACAGTGTCATTATTGAGGTACAAAGCAAATCTGTATCTGAAGCTTACATGTCCCTTATAAACTTTTGGATCAGATAGTTTGTCCAGTAACAACTAGCCTTACTGCCGAGAGTCGATTTAATACCATTTCAGCGTTCAAATTCATTTGTTCTTATTTTTTGTAATGCTACATTATGCGTTTTTCTTTCTTCTTCATCTAATAAGAACCAGAGGCTTAGTGAAATAATAGTGATTTGAGAGAAGACCAAAAATTACCAACAGAAAACAGCTCCTCTTTAAAATCAACTTTTTTTTATCGGTCATTTCGGTTATAAACCATGTTGTAAAATGAAAGTAGATGCTATATGAAGGGGCAAAAACAAGGATTTTTTTTATTAAGCTAATTTTTCAGTGGTTCAACAAACATTTTCGCATTACAAAAATTCGGCAATGTAGCGGCCTGACATACCGTAATGCTAATGCTAGATGTCGAGCACGACGTTTTTCCTTAATTAGAAGTTATGTCGAAACCGTCAACAAAAAATTATCCTCAATTTCAAACTCAAAACTCAAAAAGCTTTATTGTCGAAAGTAAAACTTATTGACAAAGCTGGAAAAAAATTATTAACATAAAAAAATTTTTAAAATATATGATTCATTAAAAATATTTACATACATAAAATTTAAATAAAAATAAAAGTATAACCTGTCAGCACAGTGAAAATACAATAAATAATAGAGAAGAACAAGTCATTCGTCTTCATTTAGTCAGAAATATGATTTAAATTTAATAGTTAAGACTGGAATATTGAACTGATATTTGGTAGATATTTAACGTAAAAGCCAAACAACAAAATCGAAACTTTAAAAAGGAGGTATACCTTGTCATACATAACTGGTGATAATTTTGGCACTCAAAGAAAAATAATGTTTGCTGTAAAAGTTAGTGTAATTTGCATTGTGTTCCACCTTTTATCCAGCAGTCTTTTTAACATCAATTATTGTGTATATTCGAAACTACGTAACTTCACCTCACCTAACGATAGTTCCCCCACATGACTTAATTTAAAGCCCATATTAATTCAAGTGGATTCGCAATGATGGGATGGCAAGCGAAGTACTATTATATTACTTTCCATTCATCAATGACTTGTCTTTTAAATTGTTAGCTATTCTCAGAAGCTCCGGTCTTAAGGCATCATTTCCATTCATCAATTCATATTTCATTTTCATTCAGCTAATTTATAAATTGTTTACGCCAACAAGACTAGGGTAGTTTCTCTGCTAGTCTAGACTTTTCCATAACAATGACAGAATTTTCAAATATTCACTTAACCATTTCAGAAAAATAATATTCAAAAACAACAGAAGTCATCTCTTCGTGCTAATCTTTTAAAGCTTTTGATTCAAATTCCAGTAAACCCCCATTTAAAAATCTTTTGTCACTTCTACTATGGGTTATGATTAACCTGCAGTTCTTACCGAAAGGGATTTGTAAGCCCGTTGGCAAGCCTGCCATCATTTATACACAGAGTGGCCTTCGTTAAACCACGTTTCGTCCAGGTAATACATGTTTCGTTGTTCCTTCCTGTACTTTCGTGTATCTGTTAAATATTGTCTTATCCAACATATTATTTCTTCTCGATCTATTAAACTTGATTTGATGTTCTGGTTTTGGCAAGAAAAGTTCAATTGATGTATTATCAATAACTTCTTTCTTCCCATTTCTGGTTTTCGTCTTCACTTACAGTTGCTAACATTTTATGAACCTTTGGAATTTCGTTCATAAAATGCACCTTCCTTATTATAATTCTTGCGTGTTCATCCAACTCCAATGGCTTTCTACCACGGCTTTTCTCAGGCAACCTCAAACTGATTTCACTTATTAGCTTACTAAGAAGTCTATATTATTGATTGAGTGACTCCCGTCATATTAGCACAAGAGTTGACTATATTTCTAACAATACTACAACAACACTATAGTCCTTGCTTTGGAATCGAGAACACCCTTGGAAATTACCAGACCTAAATTTGATGACGACATTTTTAAAAAGGCTGAATAGCCCGTTTATTTACTTTTAATTGGACTACCTAAGACACATAACGGGCGGAGCTTAGCAAACCTTTCGAAACAAAGGAAAAGTTCATTAAAATCCCCATACAGCGTTTGTTGTATTTTCCGGGATCAAAAACATAACTATGTTGGAACTATTAATAAATTCGCTAATGATCTTTTGCCATGCTCCTATATATTACGAAACAAAGTATAGATATGATTATTATTTAGTTTCGACAATACGAGTAATAAAACCTTTTTATTGAGCTAGGGTTTACCACCCTTGATTTATATAGGCCGAACATTTTAAACAAAAATCTTAATAATAAGTTTATCTAGATAAATATATTTACTGGCCATTGGTCGACCCCAGAGAGTGGTTACATTCGTTTTCCTAATTACAGATTGAGATTGTACCTCAATATAAAGGTGTCAGGTATCATTTCACTAAAATAAAACTGTTTGTCAGTTTACATTTCGAAGTTTGGATAGTTTACTGACAGTCGGCTATCCATTTTATTCTCTGTCAAATGTCAATTGACAAAATGATTTAGCGTATAATGGTGCTGTGTTCGTGCATTTCTTTAATACGTAAGCGTCTTATTTTGCTGTGCCAAAAAATCAGAGAGATTTATTTAGTGTGTTTTATTTTCCGTTACGCATGTATATTTAATTTAGGATTTTTTTGTTTTCAATTTTGCGCTGTTTCCAGCAGTATTAAATTTTTATTATTTTTTTAGGGTCGCGGTTATTTTGCAGCTGGTTTTTGCTCATATAATTATTTTTGGCTCGTTTCTTTCTTTGTACCATAGGGTTGTGTAGACGTTTCTAGAATTAGGAAGAATCCATTTTTTATATGTAACATAAATATATTCGTAAGTAACTGTCAAATTTACATTATACATTGTTTTTTTTTGTTATTCTTGGTCTATACATTTTGATATACAAGTGTGTTTATATTATAATTATTAAGTTTGTTGTTAATGGGTTGAAATATTTAATAAATAATCGGATTTCTCGTAGGTACTTATCATTTTTGTGATTTTTTTTATAAGGAAATAATCTTTATCAGGGTTCGTAATGGAGGACCAAAATGACAAGAAATGGCTCAAACAGAAAATAAAATAATGTCAACACTACATACCGACGGCAGCACAAAATAGTAGGTTACCCAAATACCTATTGAAATGAAATTTTGGGAATTAAATATTATGTTTTTAGATTCTGCTATATATTCTCAACATATTTTATATTATATATATCCTGTACCTAAGTTCAGCTTTTTGGAGAATATGGCCGAATTCCGCCGAAAATGTCAAATTTGACTTTCAGGGGAACCAGAAGTGGCGACTATGATAGATCTAGGAAAGTGCAAGCTGTTTTATCCTAAGTTTAACTCTTTGGCCGATAGAGGTTTCTAAAAGGTCCAGACTAACAATTTTGAGACGAAAATAATTGAATTTAGGCATATAACATGTTACCAAAAATGAGTTTAGAATTTAAATTAGGATCTAAAAACGTAATAATAAATAGGGTGTTCTACTTAAAAATCAAAGTTCGTATAAAAAAAATCCGAATTTAAACAAAATATCGCAATACCGGAATTCTCAAAATGTATGTAAATTCCAAAAATGTCATTTCAATATATTCAAAACGAAAGGATGAGCCACTATTTTGTGAAACCGGGTACACCAAATATTACATATCTACTGTTCTTTCTTGCTACATAAGTACGTGTTTCATAATATTTTTTCTAGTATTGTGCCGAGCGGTTCTTAAGATGGAAACTTCCTAATTTTTTAATAAATTTAATATTGTCTTAGAAGTGTCTGATATTTACTAAGCCTTATTTAAGATGAATTAAAGGGCAATAAAAGAAACCAAGCCTGTTGTTAAGTATTTTTCTTGGCATAAATTTGTTTTTTTGCGTTTGTAAACTAGCCTTGTTGTAACGTATCTTAGACTGACAAACCTGAAATTGTAACAGGTTCTGAAGGAACTTTGGATTTAACTCTTTTTTTTTTTTGGAATATTTGGTTAAAATTTTATAAATGTTGTATTTTACGTTTACTCTTTTTTATATAAATCGGCAGTTCCTTCATAAACAAAACTATTTAACCCTATGCCTTAGATTTATAGACTTTTTCTATTCTATACACTATTCTATTTGTTGAAAGTATGTATTTTTGCACTACTATTTATATAGCACAAAATAACTTAGGGTAGACAATTGTTATAAACAGAACTCATAGATTAAGGTGTTGAACAGTTTGGATACGTTTTGTAGAAGATAATATAATTAGATAGTATAATTATATCCCATGATAATTTGTGCAATGATATATGCTTTAAAAAAATATTTTTATGTTCTAAAATAGGGCTTTATTTAGGTCTATGTTTTAGTTATTAATAATATAATTAAATATACAGGGTGTTCTCTTCCTGGTAAAAGAAATTGAACAGCATTTGTTTTTGTTTATGCATAGAAATATATTGTACAGGTTGTAAAACCAGAGCGTACGCTCCGAAAATTTTTTTCAAATTTTTTGCTTGCTATATTAAAACAATCCGTATTAAAATTTTAAAAAATAATCTCAGTGATTTATCCATATATTGAGTTTTTTCGAAGCATTGTTACTTTATTTAATTTATTTTACTTATTAATTTACACATTTCTATATAAACTGTGTTGGGTCGTTTGCTTTCGATGATGCTTTATTTCCCTTTGTTAATTTTTCCTACACTGAGGGAAAATGCTGAAAAGTGAGAAAGTATTGTTATTGTACAATTATTAAATGCTAGTTATTGTATTTATTGATTTTTTTATAAATAAGCACTTAAAAAGAAAATACAAACGAAAGTCGTAAAGTAATAAAACACAAATGTCTCAAACAGTACTACAAATACAGGCATTATTTTTTTATGAACTGATTAAATCATAACAGACACGACTGACTTATTTAAATTAGCGCAGTAAAAGGAGCTTTCGCTTTCATTTCTGTGGAGTTGGGATCTTGTGATTTGCTGAAATAGGCTATCCTTCCGTTGTTTAGTTTTCATATTAAATGTATATATTTTTCTGAAGTTTATCATTGCACAACTGACTTCATCTAGATTTTTAAAATAGAACAATAAGAATACCGACTCAGGTAAATGGTGTCATTTCAAATGACTGTACTTGCTAAGATAGAAAAAGCAATGTTTTGTATCCTAAAAATTGTACTTATTATAAATAAAATATACATATAGTTAGTTCATTTGATGTTTTTTTTTCAATAAAATATTTTTAAAAAGTATCGCCATCTAATGATCGTTGATCAGTAAACTGGTAACAGTTTTCCTAATCGAGAGACTCTCGAAGAATTAAAAGTGCGGATAAGGTAGGAAATCGTTGGTTGTTTCGCGTCGGTACGAAGGCAAGATTATAATTAAAGAACTTGATCGACCGATACCATAAATAAATTTCGAAGTTAGTGAATCGAGGGACGCACCGAAGAGAAAATATTGGGTGGTAAGTAAGAAAAACCCAACTAAGGACTAAAAAAAAAGATCCGCATGCTTGTGTACCTTCTTAGTATCATTTATTCACATATAAGTCTGGACCCTTCGGCTTTGAACTAAATTAATTTTATTTAATTTTTTTAACGATTTATTGAACAATGAAATAATTCCAACATAAAGTAATAATTTGCCAACAGAATAAAATATCGTGAGGGGGACTCAACATGTCCGTCCCTGAGTGGCTCAAGTAGAAATAAAACGTACAAGCGTCAATTTAATTATAGTAATACAAAGTAGTTTTTTGCTTGCGTATTTTTAATGCAGAACACACCCTTGAACATCTCACGCGCCGCCACTGGATATAAACAAATGTGTTAAGGGTTGAAGAAAAAATGATAACCATATTCAAAGCGGATCTGACTTAGCCGTAAAGAGATTATTTAAGTTAGAATATAATAAGTGTCCCCGGGATTCAAAGATTTAATTATCCATTAGAATGGCGTGTGTTAAAGATTGCCGGATCACGTGGCCCTGGAACCAAATGCTTCAAAGAGGCACCGAAAACCGAAATGAAAAACCCCTTCCACTAAAAATCTATCAGTTATTTTCTTTATAAATCTGAAGACACAAAAATGAATCATTGAATAATTGTATTCTTTTAGTTGCGAAATTTATTTTGTGGCCCGTTTCCTGATAAATGTAGGCATCAGGAAACGGGATACAAACAAAATTTCCAAAGCAGAGCATAATCATAATTTCAGTAATCAAATACGCTGTAATTAAATACCCACGATAAAAAGGATATTACTTTGGAAATGTAATTAAGCATTGGTACTTAGAACTGTATTTAAATACACGATAAAAGTATTTTAATACATTTTATATATTTAAACACAAAAATTATTTAAATAGAATTGTATTTAAATCATTTTTATTGCCTGTTAAATACTTTGTTGCTAAGTTTTAGTATAATCAATCTTATCAGTCAAAATCTAGTCCTAACAAATTAGTTCAGGCTCGTTATTGCCTTGGCAGACTTAACACATCCCGCGCATCGCTTCGAGCTTCATTTCATTTTGTGCCACCCCCAGAGAAATAAGACAAGACAAGGATGTGATGCGCTGTTTAATATACAGGGTGGAAATTTTAACTCGAATAAATTCATTACATATATATATATATATATATATATATATATATATATATATATATATATATATATATATATATATATATATATATATATATATATATATATATATATATATATATATATATATATATATATATATATATATATATAGAGACTCTTTGCTGCAAAAATAAAGAAACACGAGTCCCTTAATTTTTAGTTTAGTCCACTTTTTTCGTCACTTCATGAAACTTACCCCTTTTTTGGGAATAGAAACCACCCCCAACTATTTTTTTTAAATATACAGGTATGTATTATGATAGCTCGTTGGAAAGGGAATAAAAAAAGGGATATAACCACTATTTGCTTCTGCATTTTGGCGATCTAGAAAGGTAGGAAAAAGTTGAAACAATTTTCGGCACATTTTATTGTAAAAATTGTTGGAAATGTTGCCCATTTTTAATGACAAACGGTAATCTAAAGTAAAATTCACCTTGACGTTACGTAGTATATCCGGGGTTATTTGGCGAATTTCGTGTATGAGTTGTTGCCTAAGTTCCTCTAAATTTTCTGGTTTTGTTACGTAAAATTTAGTTTTAGGTGACCCCAAAGGAAATAATCCAGAGGATTAAGGTCGTGCGATCTTGGCGGCCATTCATTGGTTCCCTTCCTCCTATCCAGCGGTTTGGAATACCATTTATGCAAAAGTACACTCATCTGTAAAAAAGATCCAGTACAAATCATCGCTTCACGGCGGTCCGAATCGTGCTTCGAGCAACTCTTTTATTAATAGCATTTTATAAGAATCCATTTGACATTATTTCACTAACTTTAATGCAGACGTATGGCTTATGTTATTTTCTCTTGTAAATTGCCGAATTGGAGTAATAGGATTTTCTTCGAGAGCAAGTAAAACGTGTAATTGCATGTCTTCATTACTCGAGGCTGCCTTATTCTTGCTATGTACCTGACGTGGCCCACTTCACGATAACGTGTTTCAATGTTGCTGATGGTGGAAATGGAATTGGTGGTAGATCAGGGTGTGTTTCATGAGATAAAGCTGCAACTTTTGCTTACCAATCATCATTAAAATTTTAATTATGCTTGATTCACTTAAATAACCCATTTTATATTAAAAATACTTTTTATTTAAATTAACGTTTTAAACAGCAGAAAATACTACAACAGATAAGTATTCACTTCTTTTAAACCCAAAACAAACTGACCATTAGCATGCGGCAGCCAGTAAACAAACAACCTTAACAATAACATGTTTCCTTTTTATTAGACAATCTGCGCAGGCAAAATCCATCTGTTGCATCAGTTGTTGATAAATTTTATGGCGTTCTAGATCAACGAAATGCAAAAGTAAATAGTGGGTCATATTCTTCTTTATATGCCCTTTCTATTACAATAGCTATTGCAATACATACCTCTATATTTGGAAAATAAGTTGGACTACCCCCAAAGGCGGGTAAATTTCATGAAGCGACGAAAAAAGTGTGCTAAACTAAAAATTAAGGGACCCCTGTTTCCTTATTTTTTCAGCAAATGAAGAGGCTTTCTAATAGCGGATTTATTCCAGTTAAAATTTCCAGCCTGTATATATATATATATATATATATATATATATATATATATATATATATATATATATATAAATATATATAAATATAAATAAGCGGTTTGTTACCTTTATCTTAAAAAATAAACTGGAAAAACGAAGAAAATTGATAAAGATTGCCGAAGTTCTTCTCCAGTTTTTCGTTTATTTCCTAAATATAAAAAAAGATAATTGTATCAAACCTGGAATATTTAGAATCCGAAAAAAACCTACTGAATATAAAACTCACAGGGTCATTTTAAAAAAGGAAAGGTGTATTTATACATTTGACAAATGACATTTTTCAGTTTTTATTATTGTTATAGAAAACTTGGTAAGTAGGAATACAATTTGTTTTTGAATTATTTTGACATGTTAAAAAATAAGAAAGTTATAGCAGATTAAAATGTCGCGGACAAGGGTAAATAATCACGTTGTACAAGGTAGCCCTAAAGGGATAAGGCAGCCTTCTAAAAACGGAAAAAATATATTCTGAAAACGAACCATTTCTTTTATTTTTTGGGAAAACACTGTGAAACACGCCATTTTTTTATCAGTTTGTATGTAAAAATATTTGTCCCCTACACAGGGTAGAAGGATGAAACAGAGCACCGAAACGGAAAACATCAAAAGCGTTCAGCTTTATTAACAAACAGTAAAACACGTCAAATATCTATATATATATATATATATATATATATATATATATATATATATATATATATATATATATATATATATGATAGCCCTAGAGATATGAAGCAGCACCCAAAGAACTAAAATAGTTTTTGTTTTAAATTTTAAAATGGGTTACAAAACGGCGCAACATGTCAAATTTCTTTTATCCTTTTATATATAAATCATTTTCTAGGAATACAAGTCTTTAAAAAAATATATATTTTTTATTTCCATTGCGCTTATATAACATGTAAAATAGATCAAATTTATTTTCTTCTGTTTTGCATTAAAAATATAGGGTAATGGGTAAATCCAAGGAATGTGAAACAGTTCCCTAAGAATAAAATTAATTTTGTTTTAAGTAGCTATAAAACACGTCAAATTTGGTTTATTTTATGTATATAAATCTTTACTATGGCTGTTCTGGTTATCATCAATCAGTTACTTTGGCCCTTCTAATTTTTTGAAATAAGGTAGTGCTAAGGGATCTGTTTTAACCCTTCCAGACCTCCCTCGGTGAAACCCGCGTATCAGGCACGTAGTCAGGGGGACCCCCCCCCCCCGGAACTTTGGAAATGTTGGCATAGGCGTGCTTCTTACTAATGGTCCTGAGGTATTTGACCGTTTGGACCACCCCTCCACCCGAAATGAATTTATAGTTTGGATCCCCTTCACCCCCCCGAAATGAATTTCTGGCTACCTGCCCGCCGCGTATGAATGTTTGGCTTTATGGACAATATTATACGGAGACAACAACGAGCCGTCTGCAGCTATGGCAACAGGCAAACACAACCGTTGTATTACTCTTTGATACATTCATGATTTTATGAACATGTTTCATCCCTCTTCGTGTAATTACTTTTGCTGCCCCCGGATCGTCCTCAAAATTTGTGTCATCAAAGTTGATAACATTTTGGGCAGGGACGTCGACTAGGCTTTTCTGTAAGTTTCTGATATATTCTTCAATCGTGTTTTCTGCCATTTTGATAGCCCACGAGGCATGCCAATGAAGGATTTGACCACTCGATTCCTGGCAAGTTCACTTTGAAGCTTCTCTCGCGCCTTCTACTTCGGTTTAAAAACTACTGGGTTATACCCCTTATGTCTGTGCTTTTCCTCAACTTGAAAGAAAATCCTCATCTTGGGATGATGAGTCTGGACTTGGATTTTCTTTTTTGCTGTTGGTTTAGTCTGCTTTCTTGGAGTCTTGTCTAGCAATTTTTGGATGAAATCCCCAGACCTAATAACCCAAGCAAAATGTTTGAATCAAAAATTATTTTATAAGACATAACCACAAATTTGATACGCCCACAAAAAGTAAGAATTTTTTTAGTCGTCATTTCGATAATTTTATTTTCATAGGCGTTCAGCTTATGTCTTGTTAACAAAATTTAGAATGGGGCGAAAGGGACATCATCCGCCCCTGGGAATACCCGGTAGTGACAATGTTATGTATAACATGTATGTATATCTGTATATAGGACCACTCTTTATCTGTTTTACATGTTTAAACACCTTAATAAAATTCGACTACAAAAAACAAAGGTCATTACTTTACTTTACTCATAGTAAATTTTTTCGCCCCCCCCCTCGACATGATCCTAGATCCGCCCCTGCAAAATATAAGTATTTTTTTGTCGGCCTTAAAAAAAAATCACTGTATCCACGCTAATTTCCTCAGTGATCACAGAAAATTTTATCCACAGAAGTTTTGTTCCCATATTGATTGAAATCGATGTATTTAACATTAAGTACTTATTGAAAACTTAAATGTTTGTGCACAGGTAAAAACGCGCTTTCTAGTAAAACAGAGCAAATTAATAGACGATTCGGTGCCGAATATTTTATCATTTATCAAAACCAAATTTAAATAAAAGCTGGCTTATTTACATTTTCCTAATCTTAAGTAATTACGTAGGTATTTACATTAGTTGTAAGGTAATGTGTGTTTATACGAAACGTGTTTTTATTAAACAATACCTACATATATAAAATTACTACGTTTTATAAAATTGGTGTTTAAGTATACTAAGGAAATGCGCAAAAAAACAAATTATTGTCAAATACTTACATGCAATATATCGGCTTATTTTGTAATATTAATATTTCCATTTTTGGCTTTGTTTCTCATCTATTTTCAAAATTTCCCCTCCAAGTGCTTTTCGACCAATCCCAGCACACGGAACAACGAATGCCTCTTTTGTTTTGATTATGAAACGAATCGATACACATTTAAATGATTTTCTACTCTATGGGTACTAGTCAAAAGGTTCAATTTCTCCGGCGCACGGGAAAATCAGCTGTTTGCTTTGACAGTTTCAAAATCAAAATGGCGATATAAGTGATTTAAGACAAAGGATAGTGGTCATTTTAACGAGTATTTCTGCAGAAAAATTAAGTGATTGAAAGCGAGAATATTTCAAAACAACATCTGGGTTGTCGGAGAAAAAAATGTTAACACTAGAAGTCGTCCCAGAGCGTTCCTTAGGCTGTGAACAATGGGAGTTTATTTTAGGTGGGTACTCAGTCAGTTGTTTTGTCTAATTGTCAAAATGCGTTTTATTTATTTTAAATGTTGCACCATAAACAAAGCATTTTTCCGCATCTAATTAAGACTGCAGATATCCAAATTTCAAATTATTTTTTGAAAATAATAACAAATTTGACCTTTGATAAAAACGCAGTTCACTGACAGATAGGTGTAGTGTGAAGGTCTCCCTTTATTTTTTATGGCGATGTTTTGTCTGGCTTTATTTTTAGCAGTAATGGACATGTTTTTGAATTGGTAAAAAGTGAAATAACATCAGCCATTCACCTTCTCCGATATTCTTAATTAATTATGTTTAGGTTATCGCTCAAAAACCAATACTTATGTTGATATTGACACTAATTTTTTTTGAAAACAACTTTTTCTTTTTATTACACAAACTCATTTAATACAATTTTACTTTTTACTAATTGTATTAAATGAGTTTGTGTTTACTTGATTTCTAGGACCATATTTTAAAGAGACGTGTTAGATAATATTGCTTGATATATTTTTAATTATAATGGCTATACATAAGTAGTACCTATTTATTGAGAAAAAAAGTTCTCTTCCTAGAGAATGCAAAAAAATTATTGTAGATTCAAGTATATAATAATAATAAAGCAGGCAATTCAATTAGTTCTAAAAATGCAATTCGCAAATGCTTTGTTTTCAATATACAAGGTGTTATATGGTAAACATTATTTTCCCTATATCTAGGAAACATGTTTTTTGACATATATTCATATAATAATTTTTCTTATTTTGGGAAGTACCTACTAAATGTTAAATATGTTGAAAAAACTAATTTGGTGTCATCTGGTTTTCCTCTTTTAATCTATATGGGATTTGGACAAAGTTTAAAGCCCTGTATCTTAAAAACTGGTTAGTCATAGGATTAGATGGAGCCCATGAGAACTTTTTATTAGAACATTAAGTACTGAATTATATAAAAAAAAACTGAAGAATTCGTATAAAGCAATATTTTATAACAAATTATAGTGATAAAATAAGAAGGTAGAACTTTATTTACAATTATAAAACAAACAAAAAAATAAAAAAATAAAATTTTAATTACCCAATGTTAATAATTGAGGAATAACATATTAATGGGTTTTGATAATAGACTTACTTTCCAGAAAAAATTAGCAACCTTAAACATTATCACCCATGTTCACTAAAAAGGTTTAAATTTAGACCAGGTCTAACTTGACAGTTACAGGTTTAAGTTGACATTTTCAACAATTGAGCAAATAATTTTTCTAAATGTTACAATTACAAAATGACATAAACGAAACAATTGGAGAATTAAGAGTTTTAAGTTCCATGGCAACTAGACCTGGACTAACTCTTAAATCTTTTTAGTGAATGTGGGGGTATCAGTTTAAACCATTAAAAAAGTTTCATTGCAGTACGAAACACTAAATTAATTTTAAATTTGGTGAACTTTAATATATAATATTTAAACATATAAACACACATAAAATAATTTTATACAACTAACAGTCTATGTGAATGTGACTTTTCATTGGATTTTCTTAATGATAATTTCATTGTAATTAATGTTATGTGTATTGTATTGAGTGTCTAAAATAATGTGTATAAAGTACTTAATATTACTGTTTATTTTATAATCTATACATTTTTTTTGTCTTTTTTTGTTAATACATAGGAATTGTAAAAGAAAAACAAAATTAACTTAAAGTATTATTGGCTAATTCTGTCTTGTCAAATATCCACACTGTGTGAAATTTGACTTGTGAAGTTTAGAAAAAATATTTAACAATTATAGACATTTTAAGAGTATTTAATTATTATTGTTTTCATTATTATTATTATTCTGGGATTAATTATCGAGGTTATTAATTTTTATTTTTTAATAGTTTAATTACATAATAATTTGTATTTTGAACTTATTGTGAATATAAATAAAATGTAAAAATAAATAAATAAAACCCCTTTTAGTACTTTTCTTTAAAAAAGACATGTTTTAAATAAAATATAGAAAAACCTGTAATGTGATTACTGTATTATGTTACAAACAGTAGAAAAATGCGGCTTTTTAACGAACATAAAAGACCTAAGCACAATAGCAAACCACGGTTATGAAATGGACATAGAATGTTGCGGCATTGAACACAAAGCCAGTAGCACAGTTGTGATTGTCGTATATAGACCTCCTAATGGGAACATGGCAGTATTCATAGATCAAATGACTGCACTTCTAACCTCAGCAACAAAAATTTGTCCAAACATCATCCTATGTGGAGATTTCAACATAGACAGCTCAAAAAAATCTCATATAAACTACAAACTACTGAATGATGTCCTGCTGTCGTTTGGTCTAAATAACTTTTGCGACAGTCCCACACGAGTCTTTACATCCGAAAGAGGCACAGCCATTTCTTCTATTGATTATATGATCACCAATATCTGTAAATTAAAAATTAAGTGTAATGTTACTGAACCCCATATCTCAGACCACCGCTTACTGGAACTTTACATTGAAACCAGCAATGAGACAGAGAAAACACCAAAGAAATATCAGACAATTCGAATATTAAAAGACAAAAATGTCACAAATAACATCGAAAATATCAAGATAAATGACGAAGTGATTACAGAAAAACAAGTGATTACAGAAAAACAAAGGATAGCAGACTCATTTGCAGACTACTTCTCGACCATCGCAACAAGAACAATCGAAAACCACTTTGGAAATAACACATCTTCTATTCCAACAATGGGCTTATACGTTGATCATACAATATTTTTATACCCAGTTACAACAGAAGAGGTAGAAAAAATAATAATGTCTCTAAAGAACAAAAAGTCTACTGGTTTTGATCACTTTCCAGCATCTCTCCTAAAGAATGCATGTGATGAGTTAAAGGAACCATTGCGGGTGATCTTAAATACTTCACTGAGTAGTGGAAAATTCCCAACCATGCTCAAATTAGCTATAGTAGTTCCAATCTTCAAAAAAGGGGATCATCAAAACATAGAAAATTATAGACCCATCTCCTGAGTTGCTTCTCAAAAGTGTTCGAGCGTGCAATATACAATCGACTTCAAGCATTCTTGGTTAAATACAATATCCTCGGACCAGAACAGCATGGATTTCAACCAGAAAAGTCAACCGAGACCGCATCTCTTGAACTTGCAGATTTTGTCTATGAAGAGCTGGAACTCAACCGCTTTGTGGTGGCAATATTTTTTGGTCTATCTCGTGCCTTTGACACCATAAACTTGGAGTTTATCTCTCAGAAACTAGACAGAATTGGCGTAAGAGGAACAGCAAACTCATTAATTATGTCATTCCTTACTGAGAGAAAACTTCTCGTAAAAGTAGATCGGCTCTCTGGAGGACATGACTTGAATATTGGAGCTGCACAAGGATCTGTATTGGCGCCACTTTTATTTTTAATATATATAAACGATCTCCAAATACCAGACATGACTATCAAGTATGCTGACGACACTACAGCTCTTATTTCAGCCGGAAGTGAACTAGAATTGAACAGAAGGATTGACCAGGTTTTGAATGACATGAATAAGTGGTGCTTCTCAAATCAACTCGTCCTAAACAAAAACAAAACTATCATAGTCCGCTTCTTCAAACTGAAACCAAGAGCAGCACTGAATGGAAGCGAGTCGCTAGCAAAATACTTGGGCAGCTACGTGGACTCAAAGTTATCGTGGGAAAATCAAATAGAACATGTTTCTAACAAACTGAGCACATCATACTATGCACTGCTGAAACTAAGGCAAGATGTTCCTATAACATCTCTACTAACAGCATATTATGGTATGGTACACCCACATCTTAGTTACAATATAATACTGTGGGGACAAGCTACTGACGTAAATCGGGTATTGGTAGCACAAAAACGAATTATTCGGTTAATATTTAATTTAAGACCTCTGGAGACATGTAGGACAGTGTTCAGATCACAAGAAATATTGACAGTGACATCAATTTACATATACAAATGTGCCCTCTATGTAAATACGAATAAAGAACGTTTTACAAGGAACTCTGAACTGCATCGCTACCAAACCAGAAATAAAGATAACCTGGTTTTCCCAATTCACAAATCTGCTTTTTATGAAAGATCGCCAAGCTATGCATGTATAAGAATTTTCAATAGAATACCAGAACATATAAAAGAATGCAACTCACATCGCCAATTTAAAATAAAACTTAGGAAATATTTAACTCAGAAAGCATTTTACTCATTGAAAGAATTTTTTGATGATGCAGAAAATTAAGGATTGAAAAGTTTTTTCTCAAGAATATAGATAGATCTTGTTTTATTCTTCTTTATATATGTGTATACATCTTGTGCTAGTCTAACTAATTGTAAGTTTTTCTTCTTTTTTTTGACATTTTGATTGTAACTGCATATTTGTAAGTTTTAAATTGTTTATTTTTTGGCATCCCATTCTATTTCATTTATTTATAGTTTATAGTTTATTAATATGACGAAACCATTGTCAATGTAGATGACCTAATGGAATGAATAAATGATTATTATTATTATTATTATATTTCTGCCAAATGTTTGTGATGCTATTTGTCTACAGGTTGTTTAAATGCCCTCCAGATGATATATAACTATTTTGTTCAGGAAAAGCAATTTAAAAGAGATTAAAACAGATGATCATGCATGTCAATTGAATAAGTTATCACTAATGGTTCACTAATATAATAATAATAATTATGTATAGTTTATGGGTTTCATATGAAACATTCATTACATTGTCAAAAAAATAGACAAAAATAAAAGTGAGCTATTATATAAATAATATAAAAATATAAGCAATGAATATACATAATAACCAAAAAAAAAATGATACAAAATATAACAAATACAATATAAAGAAACTGGTTGCCATAATTAAAAAATTTCTAAGTGAAATGGTTAAAAGATTCATCTGAGGAATTATATAGTGGTCTCTTAAGGCCCATCTACAATTTTATTTAGTTATTTCTAGATTTTTTTAGTTATGGAATTAAAATTTGCGCCCTTCATATATAATAGTGCTCTTCTATATATAGGAATCGGGATAGGAATGTTGAGGTAATTGTTTCAACTTGTTTTCATGCCATCAGAAATATCTGTATTTTTAGCAAATACATAAATGTTTTTTCTGTTAAATTTTGACACTTTAAAATATAGAGGCAGGGTACTCTTAGTCTTCTTAAGTGTTTATAGTATGATGTACAGGACTCCCTGCTGCAAACACCCATTATTGACCTGTTTACTCGTTTTTAAAGTAGTAATATTTTTTGGGAGCCTGTAGCATTATACCAAAACATTACAATTTATTGAATTATAGATTGCACATAAACAAAATAGTATGCCTTACTAATCTGAGCAATAATCATACTTCATTGATCTACCAGCAAGTTTATGTCTAAAAAAAATTAAATTTGCACTAGTAATTATTAATTTAATTTGCACTAGTAGTAATGGCTACTCGATGAGGGGTGTCTTACTCATGAAATCACTGTACATTTTCCTCAAGTGAGTGTGTTATAGTGATATAAGTGATACTGGTAATTAGATAAGACTAAAAGCAACTTACTTATTTACAAAACCGAGTCAGCCGTATTATTTACATATTATGTTTTTAGAATTTAAAATATCAATCATCATCTACAAGAATCATTAGTAAAGAGATTTTGTTGTCGCATATTATTTTAAACAAGGAAGTTTGGATTTAATTTTTTGGTTTGGCTTTTTTTAGTAATGAATGTTTTAAGGAAGTGCCTGCTGCTGCTTTGGGTAATTATTAGTTTTAATGGTGTAATGCATCAGATTAGATGGATTTTACCACTCGACTGATTCTATGTCTGGTTCAAATTTTGTCATTGTTAACATTTTTATATAAACGAGTGATTTCAAATTTGACATGTATATGCATTTTATATAATATAATAAAAGGCCATCAAGTTTTCTCATTTGTTCAGATTCAACTAAAAGTCGGTATCTGGGGGATATTTAAGGTTGCAAGTTATGAATTTTTAGATAAGATTTGAAGATTCAAAATGGTTGCGTCAATATGACTATCTAGAAGTATTTAACAGGAAATTGTTTAGTCAGCATTGGAGAATTCAAACTGATGGCGCGAACAATGCAGACTAATTTACTAGTCAGGAAAGCATTTTATGTTAGTTATTGACAGGAAAAAAGGTAGATTGTTAAATGACCAATTGCTGAGGTGTTAACTTGGGCAAAAACATATGCCAGGGAAAGCGCAAACAATCATTTTTTTAACAAATCAGTTAAAACTTTGAGTGCTAGAGAAATGGAGAGAGCAAAACATCTACAGACATAGACTGCCAAATTGATTCAGAGTGCGAGAAAGAATCCTTTTCTGACAAAATATCTGAGTATGATGAATGAAAATGAAATAGAAATTAATAAATTATAGGTTCATAGAAAACAGTTAATTTAAAAGTTAAGTTTTTGAAATTGGAGCTTGATAAATATATTTGGCTCAAACATGAAACCGTTCAGTGAGTGGCCAAAGAATTTCTATCTTATAGGTACATTACCTTACTTGGTAATGAATCATTTAAAATAAAAACGTTTGAAAGGATATAAATAGAAAAAAGTTAAAGACCATTATCAAGTAAATTACCAAAAAATGTATAAATATTGGAATATTTATTCTTGTATTTTAATCGATTATATTATTATTTATTTTATTGAAAATTTCATCTTATAGATAAATATTAAGGAATTCATATTCAAATATCGAGTCAAATATATTTATTGGAATAGTTAAAATATAAATCCTTAAAATCATTCCAAAAGGAAACATACAGTTTAAAATTGGTATTCCCTATGAAGTCTTAAAATTAATTTAAAAATAAAACAATTGTAAAAGTACTTATAAGCAGGAATGCAAAACATTTTAGAAGTCATAAAATTGCACATAAAGCATATAACCTTGACATACATAGAACTAGTACAAGGGCTGACCAACCTGCTGAAAGTCCAAGAGGTCCTTTTTAAGGCTGTTACCAAAGCTATTGGTCAACATTGCGATTTTAGATTTAATAATATAGTTGTTAATTAGCTTTTGTTAGTAAGCAGGAATTTTAAAATTGTAAATATTAAATAGTTGTTTACAATAAGATAAGCGGAACCTATAGCCCATTTTAAGGATTTTGCTTTCAATGTAATTAGGAGTGATAGCTCTCTTTCCTTAACATTAAAAACAAATCTAAAACATGAATTTTGTAGCTTTTGAATTTTGTTTTATATTCACTGGTTAGAAAGTAACAATATATGCATGAACAATAATTAAGATTACAAAGCAACAGTGAGTTAACTAGTTGGAGCTTGGATTCAGCTGGAAGGCATATAATTTATATAAGGGTTTCAGTTTAGAGTAGAACACCTAGATTTTTTAATACTGTTTGTAAAGGGTATTACAGTGTCATAAATTGTAACCACAATTTCACTGTCATTAGCAATCTTGTCACTAACAGTCCTGGAATACAAACACATTGCCACAGTCTTTTTGAATTTAAATAAAGACCTTTACCCTCAGATCATTCCCAGATTTGGATTGGCATGGGATTTAAAGGATCTCCAGATACATACACTGGAATGTCTGCTAATACGATTTTTTTACTATAGAACTATAAAATTTTTATTTTTTTCATGAAAAATGCAGGAAGAAACAATACCAATATCATAACATTTATCTCATTATCATAATTTAGTTTTGGTATGAAATCGTCCGAAATCATCCGAAATGAAATGATTTTCCCCGAAATTATCAGAATCAATTTTCCCCAAAATTATTAGAAATCGAATGATTTCTCGAATTCCAGTGATTTTCGAAATTGCTGTACGTTTTTTCGGAGTGATCACTCGCGAAATCTACGTTCTCCTCTGAAATCACAAAATCATCTCCGAAATCATCAGAAGTCAAATGATTTCCTCTGAAATCTAGTAAGATACCCCTCACTACTAGATTATCACTTACATTTTGAAACATAATATGTTTATGTATATTATTGTAGCTATATAACATCATATACTTTTTTGATTTATTTATAAAAAGTCGTTTTTATATTTCCTTGGTCACATTTAAAGGGACATCCTGAACATCATATATGTACTAAAAAATTAAGACTTATACCAGGTGTTTTTACAGGCATGCATTTCTCTCAAGCTGTTGCTATAATTCAAGCACAAATTGGTATTATAAAGGGTGTTCAAGTGCTTTACAATGATGCTGTAAGTAAACTTTTAAATAATTGTTTAATTTAATAAGTAAATATTATAAACATATTTAACAAAACGGTCATTTTTTTATGTTAAAATATTTGCAACATAGAAAAGCTAACTATATGAGGCTTTCTACGTAAATAGAAATGCCTTTATACTTAACAAAGAATGTTAAAACATTGTGTGTTCAGTTTATTTATTTAGGATTTTCTAGTATAAATATGTATGTGTACTGAGGAGGGGTTTCAAAAGTCAATAACATTTAGTTAAAGGCTAAAGTAGATTCTGCTATAGAATACTGTAAAATAATTTGTCATTGAGGCCCAAAAAAAACAGCCGCTGAAAACGAGAGGAAGACATTAATTTTATTATTGGAATGGTTTTAAAATAAATATTTGAACAAAACAAAAGAATAATGAAGAAACACATAGATATTTCGCAGATATATTTAGTTTCAAGATTAAGACCTTATCATTAATTTTCCTGATATGTACAAATCCCATTAACTGAATAAAATGTTTTTCTTAATAGTTTTTTTCCTATGTTTTTGAGATTCACACATTATATAATTATAATCTTTTGCTGTATTGCACTCTGCCTGTATATATTTTAAAGGTGGCTGGATGTTTCAATATATAAATTTGATTTTTAAATTTTTTACTTGACGTTATAGAAAAAAATATGAAATACTACAATTAAAGGGTAGAATACAAAGATGTTTTTTTATTGTCATTTAAATTTTCTCTCTCTCTACAACCGCCTTCCTTCTCCACTCAGTGTATTTGGTACTGGGCCGAATTGCTATACGTTTTAGTTTTGAACTTTTTTTTTTTTCAGAAACCTTTAGAAATAGATTTGGTAATTAATTTACCTCAAGATGGAATTAGGTTATTTTTCGATCCTGTTTCTCAGAGGTTGAAGGTCATTCTTATTTATAATATGAAATTTGTTAAACTGAAGTACTGGTAAGTAAAGAAAAAAACATTATTTCTAAATGTTTACATTTAACATTTTTTTTTTCTTATAAATAATTACTTAACCAGTTACAATTATTATTGAAAACTATGGTGAGGTCTTGTGTTATATAACAGTGTAACTTATTAGTTATTGTAATATATGATTTAAGCTTTTCAGTTTTGTAAATTATTTAAATTTGTTGTTCGAACCTTTTTATTTATTTTGTATTGTTAACCTTCTCTTATTTTTAGTGGTTTGACTTTCAACTCTCCAGAACTGCTTCCCTCCATTGAGCAGATAGAACACTCATTCGGGGCAACCCATCCTGGTGAGTATGATTCTGAAAAGCAAGTGTTTACTCTGAACTTCAGAGGGTTAAGTTTCTATTTTCCGGTGGAGTCCAAGTACCAAAAAGGTAGCACCCATAACCTGGCATCCTTGCAATTTCCACCTGGAAACAGTCCCGTAAGTAACTTTTATTTTTATTATATTGAATATACATTCTTGATAAATCTATACCTATATTGTATATTTCTTTTATTCATTAAAAAAAAGGTACACTAGCTGAAGTTGTTTAACACTTATGACAAAAATATGCAAATTTATTTGTGGGTCGTAAACTATAAAAGGTTTTTTGCTAGGTGGTATCAAGAATGGCCATTTATTCAGGGGCTAGTGTTGACCAAGCAGCAGCTCCTGAATTGCCTCTTTCTTGCTATCATGGTCAACTCTATCTACAAAAGGCTGAGATACTGAGGGGTGATGGTTATACTAAGGGAATTAAATTAAATTTGTTGGCTGGTAAGTGACATTTTGATTTCAGAAATATTAAATTCACTTTTGATCTTGATTTGAGATTTAAGCTTGAATTTTAAAATAGACATTTTATTAATTTTAGATATTGGATATAAACAAAGCAATTAACATTGGCTTGATTCCCATAAATTCTCTAAAACTTTTCAAATACTAATTACATTGCCTTTTTATTAATTAATGCAGACAGACCTTCTTTTAATAAGATTGGGTGCTATGATTGAACATTATGTTATGTTGAGTTGACATGGGATATATAACATTTAGAATAACAGCAAATCTAATTTTCATATAACCTACTGAGTGGATAACCAGTATATGTTAAGCCTTCTGTTATAAACAGAAGAAAGGTTTGTTATAATGTATTGACAAATGCTCAAAAATTCTTAGCTAATTTCATCATAATTATTTTTCATTTGTTTTGTATTAGAACCCATGGTTCCAATGAATATCCCGAATCTTCTACAAAGGAAATTTTGCATGATGTAGAATTTTGTCTTACCAATTAACCAAGGAAATCTATCCGTATTTATATATTTCTGCACCAAAATTTATTTGACTGAGCTTAAAGACCAAATTGCAGAGTTATCTACAGGGTGATGTGACAAAATTTTCATGTTTTTTTTCTGAACCATCAAGATTTATTAACAAACTTAAAAAATTACAATTAGAAAGTAAAAAAATGAGCACCAACTTTGTTATTTTAAATTTGGATATGTTTATCTTTAAAGACAACAGAGAAATTTGAGAAAAACCCTGCTATAAGTGGCAATGTGTTAGAAAGAAAGAGAACATACTAATAAGTAAAGTCTTTAGAAAGGAAGACAATGCCTCTTATGGAAACGGTATTTTGTCTAAAAAATCGGGACACTATAAAAATGATTACATTTACAATTTTCTTTTTAATATTGGTTTTTAAATCTATCATGCGCAAAAAAGGCTATTTAAAATATTTAATAATAAATATTATTTACTCCAAATAATAAGAAATATAAATTGGATATGTATTAATTTCGAAATGATTTCCTAATTATCACAAAAAAATGGCGATTTCCTAAATTATCACAAACAAACTCTGTTAGATAAATTCTTATGCAATTTTCTAAAATTTCACAACCTATCCGATAATTCCTGATTTTTTTCCTTTTTATAATTTTTGAACATTACTTTTTAATTTAAATTGGGGTTGCAGGTTGCATGATATTCTACTCTCACTAAAAGCTGGTGGAAAATTAGTTGAAAAACTGGCAATGTCGTCTGCACCTATTTTTGCGTGCTAAAAAAGGATTTGTGTAAAAATTAGAATTTAACTACAATTTTTTTTAAAAATCGGAATTTTTGTCGTCTTGATTGGGTCAAATATCAGGACGTCTCGCAAAAATGGGGACGTCCGACAAAAGTGGGGACGTCTAGCAACGCTGCTAAATAATATAGAATATGTCAAGGGTTTAATCATCGGTTTATTCTACTCCGTTAAATATTTGCAATAAAAAAAGAAAACAGAGTTAAGTTACTTACACTTTCTGGTGAATATTTTCCTCTATGTTTTATTTAATGGTACTATGGATCGGTACAAGACTTCAAAACTTTAACTTTTGTACATCATTAATGATACATCTCTAAAAAGCAAATACAAGCCTTAGCAAAAAGAACCAAAGCACCAAATAATACACTTACGAATCCACTTAAAATTTGTCAGTTTTCATAATTCTAGAAAAATAATAATTACTTTAACTTAATAGCTTTTTACCAATGTATTAATTTCACAACAACCAACGGTTTTGATAACTAGCAGGACATGCGTCGCCGTCGTGTTAAGAACGCCGCCTGAAATGCATGTTGCTGGATACAACGGCTGAACAATTTCCCGAATATTCTGTCTCCCAGCGAGGTTTTTACATAATTCCACAGAATCCCATCTTAATTCCATGGAATCCCACCATAATTCCACAATAACAATAATTCCATGCAATTTCATAGAATCCCAGAGTAATCCCAAATAATTCCTTTAATTCCAAGTAATTCCACCACCTTGTACACCATAATTCCTCAGTGGTTTACCCCTCGCAAAATGGCACCCAATACAAATGTTTGAAAAGACAGTATATTATCAGTGTTAATATGGACAGAACTAAATTGGGTTGCACTTCACTATTCCAAATAAAAAGAAATATTTACAATGAGGGAAGTTCTGGGTAAAGGAAAATTACGAATTTTTTTTTAGGGAAGGCCTTTCGTCTTTAAGCTTAATTATGCAATGAATATACGTTTATCGGTGCATCCATACTACGGTTTTAGAAGTAAAACCCATTTAACTATCTCTATGTCCAAAATACAAAAATTTATTACCCCAAAATATTAGAGATGAAAATAATATAAAAAAAAATTAACAAGCAAAGCATAAATAATATTCTTAAAAACTACAATTATTTAACAGTGTTATATTAATAAAAAAACACACCTTTTAGTATAATATGAAGCTGATTTTTAGTTATAATATCATAAATGCCTGAAAATGATGGAAACTGCATGAGTTTATTTTCTTCTATTCTATTTAGGAGGAGGGCTATTTTTTGAAACAAGAAACGGATGTGGATTATAGATAACACGATTTTTTTTAGAAATTTTGGTTAATTTTTATGCGCTAATAAATAGGTATTCGATGAGGAATTCTCCGAATAAAATAAACTATTTTATTCCATTTATTTATTATAAAAAATATTTCATCAACTGTGCGATTTTCAATTATCAATTCGGTGAAAATATCACGCTTCATATTTGAAATTTTTACATGAGTAAGTTCTCATAAGATTGTGCATCCACTTAACCCTTAAAATTTAATTTTTAGATGACTAATCATTCAGGTTTTAGAATGTAATATTGCTATAGATTTGTTGCCTTAAAATGTTTTGTGTTGTTATCTGAGTATCCATAAACAACAAGTCTTCTGAAAGAAACATCTCTATTTCTAAGAAATGGTGTACTACAGGGGTATATTTTGAGTCTCGTGGTTTACGTCATGTATACTTTAGTATTTCTGAATAACTGTATAATTCAGATGTATGCCGATAATACTCAGTTGCATCTCATCATTTGAACATAGTCTTTAATTGAATGATAGTAAATGTAAGGCAATGTTGTTTTGTAAAGCAAAATGGAAAACACCACTGGTAGAAAGTATTAGACTGAAAATTCATAATTCACCAGTGGCATTTTATGACGAGTTTAAAAACTTGAAATTCTGGCTAGATACATCTCTAAGGTTCAGTCGGCATGTTTCCGAATATATAAGGAAAGCTATATATAAACTGAAGTATTTATTTTTCCCGGGCTTAAGTTAAATATTTTGCTGATGGAATCTTTGGTATTTGGCCACTGTGATGTTGCTTATATATATATATATATATATATATATATATATATATATATATATATATATATATATATATATATATATATATATATATATATATATATATATATATATATATATATATATATATATATATATATATATATATATATATATATATATATATATATATATATATATATATATATATATATATATATATATATATATATATATATATATATATATGAATTTACGTTTCAAAGCGCTGCTTACTCCACCTCGCCTTAAAACCTCCATTTCGACTATGCATAACAAAATTCAGAATAATCTTAAGCAGATCAATATCTCAATCAATACAATTATTGCCCTAATTTTAAGAAAGCTTATAGGAAAATGTTGCTATTTTTAACATAACTGGAATGTATCCAGGTGCACTTGTGACTTTATTGCCTTATAATTTCTTTTTTTTTTATTTTTTTTTTTGCCATATTTCTTCTATTTGATTATAGTAGTAGTGAAAATTTTTGTTAGAGTTATGTTAATGATACATACATACATGATATTGCATATGTTACACATTATTTTTAATACTTAATAATTTTACTAATAATATTATTCAAACTTGCAGGAACCAACAATCGAATTATAGATTCAACGATCTTGCATATTGAACGCAAGATACTTTTAGGCCAATCAGCGCAAGACATTTCATCGTCCATTGGGGCCCCATCAAAGGTTTTCTATAAAAGTGAAGATAAGATGAGAATACATGCTCCCAATGCCCATAGGAGAGTAACAACAAATAGGAGTGATTACTTTTTTAATTATTTTACCTTGGGTTTGGTAAGTAAATGTCATCAGATACTACTATTATTAAAAAACAAAGGGTTAATTGATACAAGATCGAGAGTTTTTGTCTAAAACTGTTGTTTGTCTTTCCCCTCAACATTGTGCATGTTTTATTATTTTAAATAATTTGAAAATCAAGTTTTACAGTTTTCTGTGAAAAATCTTCTGTAAACAAATGTGTATTCATGTTAATAGATTATTTACACGTAGGTGGCCCCAATGTCACAGTTTTGTTGCATTTGTTTAATATTAAAAATAATTCTGATATTTAGTTTTTGATTATCCCAGTTATATTTTAAAAAAAATGAAGTTTGCTGAAGATTTGCCACAGTGCTTATCTGTTTCTTAAAAACAAAGGAGGTTTATTTGAATAAAATTTTGAAAAATATAATGTTTGTTCCACCCTAAAAAGAAAAATTTTGCAAATAAGTTATGTTGACTACACAACAATTCAGCATTATGTGTTGTAGCCTCTCTGTATTACGCAACTGAAACGGCCTCGTTGATATACAAAAGTGAGGCAAATACAGTTTTTTATGCAACCCGCGTCTCTTTCTATCTTACTGGGTTAAATGGGAATAAAGATGCAAGTTTTATGAAACTTTATTTTGTAAATTAATTACGATTAAATAATACACAAAGGGTCCATTATACTAAAAAATATATATGGTTTTAACATTTGGTTAAGAAAAAAAAACAACTCTTTGTATATGGTTTTGCCCTTAAACTCTCTATCTTTGATCTGTTAAATGTTGCGATATTATGTGGCAACATAGCAGTAAATTTCCAAAACAATAACAAATTTAGGTGGATACAAGTAAAGTGTCTATACTCAGTGACTGATGCTAATTCTATCTGCTAGTTCAATTTTCTCAGGTTATTCCATTTCCATTTAATGAAGAAGCTCATATTGACAAAATATTAAATTAAAATAAATATACAGATCTTAGCTTATTATTTTAATGAATTAGTTCAGATATTGTTTTATGAACTATTTAAAAAAATCTAAATTAATATTATTAAAAAGAAAAAAGTTTCTTTTAGTGGTGGAATTCGAATTCACTCATAACTCAAAATTACCGATGAAAATCATTTTAAAATAACAGCTGAAAACTAAATAAAACATTAATAAAAAGTAGTGTTAACACGTCTATAGGTAAGAGCTTTAATTTTAAAAAATACATATTAAAATTGACCAGCTGTTGGCGAATCTGAAAGAATATCACCTTGTGTTTTAAAAAGGTAGGTGTATAGATTTTACACTGAAAACCGTTTTCAACGCTGAAAATCTAATTACACGCACTTAAAGCATCAACATGAATCAATCGCACCAAACACCTTAAAATATTTAGGTGTTCCCTTCCCACTATACTACTACCTATACTAATACCGCAGCTTTGCTAAGTTGTTCTAAATACTCGAAAACTGTAGTGACTATTTTACTGACACAGGGGCACTTTTAACCAAAAAAGCAAACAAGACTACCCAAAATTTAGTTGCAATGCAATGCAAATAAACCCATTTAATGTTAAGAGTGGAAGAGGGACGAGAATGCATCATGCTATCTTGGCCACATTTGACCCTGAGCACACTTATGATCTTGGCAATGACCATGCTGTTCCAGTTAAGTGTTATAGAGTTCATTGATAGTATATGAAAAATTGAACTGAACTTTTTATCCAAAATGATCTGATGCTTCAAAAATTATACCTTCAGTGGGGTTCTAAAAAAAATCAGTTAGTTTTAATGCTGAAGATACTTTCACACAAAGAAGTGCAAAACATTAAAAAATGCTAACAGCATTAAAAACACACAGGCCAAACCTTCTTCAAGTTATGATAAATAGTCTTTAAAAAAATGAGTTACATATGGTTTTGTTTATTATACTTACTAAATAATCTTTTTATTTTTGTGACGAATTTACAAAGGAAATGATCGAATAGCTACTTTCCCGGAAACTGCGGGAAGTTAATTTATAAGTATATTCCACGAGTGTGGAATAAAAACCGGAAGTGGTTGGAAATAGGTTTTTTTCTACGAGTGGTCATTGCATTCATTTAGGTATAGGAAGCTTTTTACTGCATTTAGTACTGGAAGTTGCTACTTTTCGCATCCAAATTACTAGGTCAGTGAGATAAATTGTTAAGTATTAGCGCAAGATTAGATCCACAAACATTTGGACTATGAGTCATAGAAAAATTGTGTTACTACTATTTTCGAGAAGTACACTGAACGCCTCTTGAAACATTCCAAGGAACATTTTATACAATTTCGGAGCCGTTTTTCTTGTTAACGAATCAAGATATTTATATATTTTTATATTGTACATCAATTCTTGGACTAAAAAATATACCTGATCTTTTATGTACTCCGGTGTTCTGTTAATGTATATACATGGTTAAATATACAATGTTTATTTGTAGTGTTTGACCAGTTACATGGAATTTTTCAGAAAGTAAGTAAATATTACATATACCCGCTTTTCTAATCTGAAGTAACCTCTATAAATATCTTTGTTGCATCATTGCTGAGCATTGAGTCTTTTGAGGGAATGAAAGAGGAAGTTTTTTTTATAAGTTATGGTCTTTTTTATTACGATAATCTCGCGCCTGCAAATAAACAATAAAGCAAACGTAAATATTAATTTTGTTAAAACATTTTGTTTTGATCTAATTCAGATCCAGGATTCTCAATACACAAAATAACATTTAATATGAAAATAACATTATACCTTAATTTACACCTTTTAAAATAATAGTAATTAATGATTTGATACAATGTGACAACTTGCTATTTACATTTATGGACAAGAGTGCCAGAATAGAACATGCCACAAAAACGGCATCAGAAATCCGACATCTCTGAAGAACTGATGGAAGCCAGTCAGGAAGAAAATTGAAACTTCATGTGAGTTTATCAGGTTATTCACCAATATTAATTCATGAATCGTGGGTCAACAAATGCTTAATGTTATTTTTTAAAATTTGGTTTTTAATGTTGTGTTATTGTTGATTGGTAATTTGTTTTTTGAATATCCTAGACTTCAATTATATAGAATAAAAAGCTCAACAAAATGAAGTTTACATTTACTTAATCATTTGTACTGGTACAAAACAATAGAATGGGAAAATATTGTAATTTGTACAAAAAAAAATTGTTTCAGATGCTGTAGATTCTAAAAGGCAAGAATGAATAATCAACCACAAAGCAATTTATGGGAGAGATATATCTAATTTTCACATATATATTGAGGATTCCCGTGCGATTTGTCAAACTTCGGGGAAAAAAATCATAATTACATACATATTTTACCCTGATGTATTAACAGTATCTCAACGAACATAAACGGCAGGTTTGATGTGCAATTAAAAAAAACATTTAAATATCTTGAGCCTTTAACAAGAAAAATTCTATCAAATTTTGCATGAAAAGGCAGTGAGTCAGTATATTTTTTTACACTCTTGTTTCTACTAGAACTTTGCTTCACATTGTTCGCTAAAAGCTGCTACATGCAAAATATGAAAACATAACCTTTATAAGATAAAATTTTCATACATACATAGGCGAGTCAAACGACTGATATACTTGTAAGTGTGAATGGCCTGCTCGTGAAAACATTAGACCCTTGTCTATTTGTCATCAAGTGTCGACAAATATGGCATGAGTCAAAGTGTGAATGGCCTGCTCATGCAAATATTCGATGCTTGTCTATTTGTTATCTGCTGTCGGTAAATCAGGTCAAAGGGCAATTGGCAAATCGAGACTTGTCATATTTGAAGATTGTTGTTCAGTTTCGTTAAATACCCTCGTCACTACGAAAGTTGCAGAAGCAATTACTTTTTTAGCATGATTGTCCTCCGTGATGACTAATATATGAATGAACACTTGGCAGGTAAACTTGCATTTAAATATTTGTCAACTATACAAGCAATGTAAATGTCAACTATACAAGTAGTGTAAATAATCATCATACTTGGATACTTGCCAAATACACAGTTATCGGTGTATTTCTGAAACACGCAAGTCGTTTCTATCCACCTTTATACAGAGCGGAATCTGTCATTTTTTCTGGCCATTAGCTATGCATAATGTAAAAGTATAATAGCGCAAGTCTGGTAATAAATAAATAATCTTATTATCTAGGATGTCTTATTCGATGCCAGATCGCATCTTGCGAAGAAGTTCGTGCTGCATACCAACTACCCAGGCCACTACAATTTCAACATGTACATGCGTTGCGAGTTCGAGCTGCCGCTGGACGGCGCCACCGTCATCGGTGCGTACTCGAACTGGAGTGAGGTGTGCAAGAAATTGACGCCAAGCGAGCGACCCGTGGTACTCAATCGGGCTAGTTCGACGAATACCACCAATCCGTTTGGGAGCACGTTGTGTTACGGGTATCAGGATATTATTTTTGAGGTTAGTATCGAAACGAATGTATTGATAGAGTTTATGCTTTTTATTTTTTTTTATTTGTTTTTCCCTGTATATTTAAACCGGATTATTAGATTGGAATAAAATCGATGTAGTAGGAATATGGACAGAAATATATTTTTTTATGTTACATTCTTTTCAGTATGACCATCCAGTGGCGTATAAGCAAGCAAGAGTATGTTTCTGCATTATTCAGTATTGGCATTTTTGATGAAGATATTGCATTTATTCTCTGATTCGTTTTACACAAACAAGGTACTCTTGGTATAAGTCGTTAAATCAAACCATATTTGAGATATTTTAATTTTAAATATTACCTTATTAAAACGAATTCAAAAATCAATAAGTACATTTTATTCTTCATAAAAGCATTAAAGAATGTGTTGGAATATTAAAAACTGGTACAGATAAATTTTAAAAAATTAAGTTTGCCTTTAATTTTAATTATTTTTGTTTTAGTACAAATTAAATTATCTATATATTTAAAACACTAAGCCAGATTTTTCAGCAAGTTCGTGAGAGAGTTGTACTGCACCAATTTAGATGATTTTTATTTGGAGTCATCATCTGGTTACCGGGACATTTCAACACTTTTTTGTATTGTTTTATTGCATATTTTTTCTATAAAATTAATATGATGTTCTTCAATAACATTTCTGGACAAGGTGGTGAATTCGCCGCATATTCTTGCAATTCCACTGGAAACTCATCTGCTGTTTCAAAATAAAATAGCTGATATGTGGTTCCATTTATCAACATTTTTAAAAACACTTTTTTGGTGTATTTGTGTTTGTAATATGTTTGCTATTTTTGGCACTTAGTCCGCTATTCCTTATTTCCATTATTTACCCCTTCCCCCACCCTAGACTTATTTCTGGGTACACCTTGCAGTTTACCATCAATATAGGATATTATTCAATATTCTCATGAATATTGCAACTCTAGTCAGCATATGCAAATTGAACTGCTGAAATATGACTGCTCTTATTTGGCTCGATATTTAAAAAATACAAGTAACACTATAATTCATTTAAATAAATACACATTAAAATGACAGTAATTTTACAGTCGGGCTGCTGTTTTAAGATCGGACGTTATGCGTGTACCATGGTCATGGCATACTGTTACTTTAAGTGAATGTAAGACATGAATTTGATTGGTTGCAGCACTTGAGTAATAACTCATGTCTTACTGGTAGATGTAATAGGCATTTTTACTTGACCAAATACATAGTGATAATAGTCAAAGTTGTAATTTAAACAAAACAGCACAGACTACCGGCATTATTTGGTCTTGTCAGTACAAGTCGTAGAAAAAAAATACTTACTCTAATTCTAGAAATAAATTAGAGATCGATTACTAAGAATTATTAAAATTTTGCTACCATTTTAAAGCCAAATAGTTGGCAAACAAAGCAAAATATATCGGTTTTTAATTTCGAATAAATTACTGGGTTACTTAAGCCTGAGACTAAGTGGATCCGTATTAAAAGTGTGACGGTCTGTTATACGGGGGCTTATGTAATATGGTGCAAAAATTTTAACTCGTCCCCAATTTTGATACTTTTTTTCTTAATTAATTCCATCATAATATTCGTCGACCATTTCGGGACAATTATCTCCTTGAATATTTTTTAAATGAATATATTATGCAGTCCTAAGTGTTAAAAAACTCCCAAAATAAAAAAGGCTTTATATTAAAGCCAATGATTCAACTTTGTAACTGTAATTCCAAATTTTCTTTTTTGTAAAAGGTTTCTGTTCTTCTGCAAAAGTGATAAGCACAAAAGTTTTGAGATTTTATCTAAATCACCAGGATTTGCCCAAAAAAAAAATGATGATTAAAAAGTAAAGAAACAAGAATTGACTTTATTATTTTAAATATAACACCCAATATAATAATGTTTTATTAAATAAATATTTTCTTGCTAATTACAAGGTTTGATATCTTTATGTTCAAAAACAATGGAGAAAATTGACAAAAATCCTACCATAAAAGGCAATCTGCAGATAGAATGTTCTCTGTCTTTATAATTTCTTTTTGTTTCAGGGTTAAACAGCAAGAATGGACCCATTTGATGAAACAATATTATACGGGGTGTTCGTTTAAAAATAATATACCCACTGTGAATTTTTTTACCTTCAAATTGTGATTTGTTTTTTTTTCAAATCCCGGTGGTTCAGATAAGATCTTAAAACTTCAAAATATTGTTATTTGCAGGTGATGCCAAATCATTATATAGCCTCTCTTAGCATGTATGGGGATGGTAGACCTATTCAACATCAACTGTCCAAACAGGCGTGACAGAGGCTGTCCGCCACCTACCTTATTCTAGCGAACAGGTATGTAAACGACTTAAGCAAAGTATTCAAAAATGTCACACATACAAGTGTATTTATCTGTCCAAACTTGTAGGTTTCTTGATATGATAAAATGCCGTAGGGGTTTTTTGATACTGTAGCAAAAACACTCGTCTTGTAATTTCTGATTTTTTTAGTAGTAGATTACTAAATTTATTTTGTTTCTTTTTTCTGTATTTGGGCTTTTATGACTTGTAAGAATGTTCATGTTCATCCCAAAAAAGCTTATGTTTACAGTTTTTGATATTCATTTATTAAAAAAAAAATTATTTATATTACTCTTTTCTTTAGTACCTACTTGTTTACTGGAAGTATAATTATTTTGCAAGTTTTTTTTTGAAAAATTAAATTTTTTAGATTTATATATATTTTTGTCATGAAGGATTTATAAATTGTGATGTAACAACTGATCTAAGGTTTTTTTTACTTGAAAAATTCAGAAATAAATTTTTTCTTAATTCATAAAAGTGATATACCAGGGTTGTACAGCAAATATTGAACATCGAGATTTATTTTTTAACATATATAGATATATTGTAAGATCCAGCATGCTTGTCCAAAATCGTCAACAACCAATTAAAATCAAAGCAAACTATGTCGACATTGTTTTAAATTGCTAATTGTAATCAACCGTGGGCGCTCGGTGATATTTGACAATTTGTCATTTGCACATTTCTGACTTTGAAATTTAAAATATCTTAAGAATGAATATGAATAATGTAACAAATCAAATAACATGTTGTTTGTAACTGCTTTTTTCATTATTCATCCTTTAGTTTTGAAGTTTGAATTTCATTGTCAAAATTCTCAGGCATTTTTAGTCGACAGCACTTGGTTTAAGCGATGGAAGACTATCCTGTATGACACCTTATTGTTTTCGATATCAGTTTTGTTAATACATAGAAATTAGTAGGAGGCAAGTTGGGATGGTACAGCTGATGTGTCATAAATGCCAGGTCACTGTCGTGATTTGAATTGAAAGATTCGAGATTGTTATGCAGTGCTTCTCTTTTTCGCTGTGATGCGATTGCATTGGTTGTTAACGTTGAGCAGTACTCATCTGTGATTGGATAACCATGTGCCAGGTAGTTTAGTATCATAATTTCTTCAACACCCCAAAATATAGTCCCGATTATATCCACCCAAGGTTATGTTTGACATTTGCATAGCGGTGGTATTCCTCAGCGTGGTTCTATACAATGTTTTGAAGCACTTAAAGACGAAAGTAATAAAGGTATTTTTCGTCCACCATAACAGAAGAACCAGATAACTCTTTAGATTGAACCTCTAAGCTGCTGTTTGGAGAGATATGTTCTTTTGGTCAGGCGATAATATTCTTGGTAATCATTTGTGGGCATCTTAGGGAGATTTAAGTAAAAGTTCATTATTATTATTCCTTTGGTACCATTAATCAAAATTGTCATAATTTTATAGGTAGCAGATGTCCGTAAATGGAATACTCTGTATAAACGAGAATGATGTAGGGAGTCAAAGAATGAAGGATTTTACATCCATGATCTGTTCTTGTCCGAGACTGTTCTCTAATTGTACTCTGTCCTCATCTGCTTTAAGTTTTTGCTTCTTGTAGCAAGTATTTTTATGTGCCGGTATCCAAGTTTTTCAACATTTTAGGCCTTTTCTATTATAGTTGTTATTTATTAATAGTAAGGCTTCTCCAAAAAATTCTTTGGCAGTAATGGGTGGTCGACCAGTAGGTCAAAATTGACTCTAGAGCTTACTCCCAATCAGCTTTCTGACTCCCAAAGGAGATCCTTCACCTCGTTCGTCTACATCGCAGCGCCAAAAATGTCTTGCCGCACTAGTTTTACGTTCAGTTCAGTCTTTCTATGGTTAACAGGGTCAGGTGTCTCTTTAGTTGACAATGGGCTGTAAGCAGAGCATCCCTATAAAAGAGCTGATATTCCGTCTACTTCTTGCGTTAATTAGCAGCTTCTTTAGTTTTCGGAAATACGTGGGTTAATTCTCCTATTGTTTGTCCCCACATATTCGCCACCTCACCTACGCAGTTGCATTGCAAGATGTCATCAGTGGTTAAAGACTGCTAAATCATTCTTTTTGGTTTGTAAATCGTTTGAACATTGTGATTCTAAAGTATGTTTCCATTTCCTGCGACGCCTTTAAGATGTTATGGAAAACATGTGTTTGCTTGTGTGGTTGTCTTTTCCTTTTGGTTACTGTTGTGATTCTTCTAGGTTGCTGCGCCATTTTTTTATTTCTTATGTTGATATGGGTTGCTTGAAGTGTTAGATGACTTATTTTTCTATCCAGATGTTTGTTTTCACGTACTGTTTTTGCCCATTTCACTAAGGTCTTTATCACTTTTTTGTTTTGGATGATGGTTTGATAATGTTTGTTTGAAGGCAGTAGACAGTATCGAATGTTCACTAAATGGGTTCTGTCGAACTTGCAATTTTTTTTTGCTTCACGACGTTTTGAATGGTAACTATCGCCAACCGTTTTCTAGGGTAAACTAAATACTAATTCTCACGCTACAAGCTAGAAGCGGTTGCTAGAGGCTTACTGAAATTAAAGTCTTTAACGACAATCTAGTCCCAGTAGGTTTTAGACTTAAAACATCAATTCCAGGAGATAAAATAAAACATATTTTAGATAATACTAGCAAAGCACTAATACCCTCACAAATTAGTTGCTGCCGGTGGAAGAAATCTATTTTAGAGACCAAATCAATGCAAAGATATAAATAGATTAAGAAGTATACCTTATTAAAAGAAGATTAAGAGAACAGCTGCACACCAAACAGAACCAACAAGAGATGCTTGAAAAACCATAGTCAATGTATCCGAAATAATCTTATTAGAGACAGAGGAACTATTGTTGAGCAGAGATGTTAATTTTGCAATGGCATTTAAACGCACACCATTTTTGGAGATAATTGCAGCTACTGAAATACTGAACATCCCTCAGACTGAAGCAGATGAACGTCGGTATAAAGGAAAAACAGTTTTTGATAAAAAGAAAACACACCAACTAATTTATCTAAACAAGAAACTACACTTAATCATCTCCAGAAAAACAGTTCTGTAAAGATTGTCCCTGCTGCCAAAGGAGATTTTACAGTAGTTATATACACCAAAACCTATCACCACTTATATACAAATGTTCTAATATGTGAATCATTAGACCTAATTAAGCAAAAGTTAAGGCAAGGCGAAGCACTCTTTAAATGCACAGCTTTGCATTTGGATGGGGTGATAGAACTCTTTAAAGATAGGTTTTACTCACAAGATGATGGTCTTGTGTGAGTATGATGAATCATACATTGGAGAGACAAAACGTCACCTTAGTTAAGGAGCATTACTCATACTCAAAAGGAAGAGCCGTCAAAATTAGGCATAGCGGATGCAGTGGTCAGAGGCTAAAATTTTGCATAGGGAGCAACACTGACAAAAACAAATGTCCATAGAAGCAGCTTTCATAGAAATGAATCAATGTATTTTCAGTAAGGCTAGCGTCGATATTCCAAGCATATAGAAGCCACATCTAGCTCAAGCTAACCTGAAACTTCACAGTTCAGGTAACCACGGGGTGGAGACTCCGTCTGTAGCTTTGGAATTAGTATTTAGTTTACACTTGAAAACGATTGGAGATATTTACCATTTAAAACGTTGTGAAACCAAAAAATAAAGACTCTGCAAGTCAAACAGAACGTGTTTATTGGATGGTTAATTTATTCAGGTACCGATCTGTGTGCGTTAGTATTCTATGGACTACATGTGCTAATCTTCCACCATCTCTTTTCAGTGTTAAAACATCTAGAATAGCTATAATATTGTGGTTTTTTTATATTTCCATTGTGGACTCTAATAGCTTTTGATTTGATGTATGGGTCGAATATTCAACGGTGGATCTCCGATTTTTGATGTGAAGGCTACAACAAAAATACCTAAGCAATGTTTCATGACTAGACTTTAGTGTTGGACCGTTTTTTGTACATTCACTGCTATTTTTTAAGGTAATCTAACTTGTACGCTATTAAAGCAGGAACAAAAAATAAATTATAACAATAAATGCTGTACCATCCTTATGCAGGAAATGTTAACTCTTTATTTGAAATTTTATTGATTTCTAATAGGTACTGGCAACCGAGGGATGAGCTTGCGTATTAAGAAGAATACCTCCATTCCTCCACACGTTACATCGCCCCTACTACCTAAGTATAAATATTTACAGGGTGTAATCCTTATTGTGACTTGTGAATTTACAACTAACACTTTTGTATTTTTTAGCTATACTGAAAATTGATTATTTCATTCGAAATGTTTGTCATTCTTTATATTGCTCATGATTTTTTTTTTCTAAGGATTGCACGACCTGTAATGAGTTCAGTCATTAAGGAAGTAATTGGGAAAAAGTCATAAAAAATACAAAATGATATAAAAGTCATAAAAAAATACGCTTAATTATTGTGTTTTCTATTTAATTTATCATTTCTTTAGTGAGCTTGGCCTGGTAAAGCAGTTTGTTGTTTGGTTCACCCGCAACGAATTCTTTACATATGTGATGTATCTGCTCAAAGTTAACCTACTTAAAAATGTCTGATGGGAATGGCTACTGTAAAGCTAATGTGTAAGAATTTAATTTAAATTAAATATAGTCAGTCATGTTACTAAACTACTCGTTAAAATGGAAGCTTCAATCGAAACTGATTCAAAAAATCTAATTTTACTTCTCTTTAGCCTGAGGGTACATTTCAATTCACTATTAACATTGTTCTGATTCAGCAAAACTCTAATATATACTTACAATGGAAATTGTATCAGAAGGCACCCTAGAGATATGTTTGTACAAAGGAAAGGGGATGTTTCCTGTTCATAGAAAATCAACATATATGAACAGGTACTTAAATGCAAATTCACATCAACATCTGGCACAGAGCAGAGGGAATGAATATTGAACTGAGGATATTAGACAGTGAATTAGAAAATATAATAATTCCGCACCTCTACTACTACTAAGGAGTTACCAATAGGAAGTGTAGTTCTTCAATTTATACACGGAATCGCAGACAAGATATGTTTAATTTTCACTGAGAGATCTGCCCTTGGAAAAAAGAGGGAAGTAGCAAGTTTGTAGGGGCATATCCAAACAATATATAAGTGAATTACAGGACTTTTTTTATTTTGTCAGTATAAATTACAAAAAATAAATAAATAATAATTCGGTCCGAAATCAAAATCCGTGGATCTTCGTCCAGTTTTCATAACTTAATAAATACAAATAATATTTTTATTGTTTATTTTAAAATGGAAAACTGAAGCTCGTGATTCAACCTATCGATAATAAAAAGCCACACACCACACCACTTGACGTCACTTAAGACTTGGCCAAGGCACATATTATTTTCCAGGCTACACTCTGGAGTTGTCTTGCTGTTTGTTTATTATTGTTTCGTTCTGTCTTCTGTTTATGTTAAATTAGTTATTACTTACCCCTAATTTAGTCTGTCTGGAAAGCGATTGAACTCCTCAATAATACATGGAACATCTAAAAATATGAACTATTCAAGTATTGAAAATCTACCTACATCACTGGTTCCGCCGATGATAATGATGATTGATGTGAATATTTAGGTGCAATCACGTGTTCAGGATATTAGACTTAGGTTTGCCCATGAACCCCTATTTGCATGAACAATTTCAACAAGGGTATCAAAAATACCCCTTTTAGTTAAAGCAAACGTTTTGTGATACGATAAATAATATAAATATAATAAACTGAATCAAATTATGCCCTCATTCAAACAAAATATCCTTATGATCTTGTGTGTGTGTGTGTCTCTTTAGTTATCATTAGGCGTTGGTTTTTATATTTTATAGTTCAACTTTAAAGTAAAGTTTAAAAGCTATTAGAAATAGCTGTTATATTTAATACTTAAATACACATAAATTCATATGTTTCATGGATTATGAGCCTTTCTTTACTTTTGTGGGATAGTACATAACAACCTTATTTAATACATATTTTAGTTTAATTTAACTTTCGGTCAAACAAGTAAGTTTCAGCACAGGTTTCAGGTAAAAACTGCATCACACAAGTATAAATAATGAAAAAATTAAGTCTTTTAAACAACCATAATAATTAGAAGAGTTTTTCATAATTTTATTATCAAATATAAAAATTTTGCAATATTTTTTCTTTAAACAACAAGAACATTTTTTAACGATTTTTTAAATTATTGTTATTAAAACAGACAAGACTGCAAAAATATCCCTAAAAAAATCTGGCAACCCTGATCTCTCCAGTTTAAAATAGTCCTAAAATTTCAATCCTAATTTATATTTGGATGGTTAATCTGACTAAATCTCTGGAGACATATGTATATTGCGTTTTAAGTTTTTTTTTGGTAAAATTGATATTGTGATTGGGTAAATGGGTATGGTTCTAAACAAACGCATCAGTGAAAAAGAACCGAAAAGAAATCTAGACAGTTCCAAATCAACATTAGCTTTATGGTTGTTTTGTTTTGAATGAAGCATTTTTTTGTTTTTGCTGTCATAGTAAAACACATTTTAATATTCATTTATGTAGATATTTGATATTTTAGTGTACAGTGCGTAGTCATTTTAACTTATTGTCCATGTTTTAACCTGGAAAATGAAATAGCAAGTTACCAAATTTAATAAAAAGATATTTAAAAAAATTGTCAATTGTCAAGGATATAAATATAACTTACCTCTTTTTTAAAGAAACACCCTGTACATTTTCCTTTCAATAGATATATTCCTTTTTTCGGATTCTAAATATATATCAAGTTTGATTCGCCAAATAAAAATTAACGAAAAAAATCTTCGCCATAAGAAAAATGTAATGAAGACAGAAACAGAATCTTTGTAACCCATTGATCTTATGGCGCAGCTTTCCTTCATTTTCTTATTTATTTTTTAAGATAAAGATATGGTATACACTTTTTTTTAGAACTTTTTAACGTAAAAAATTTTGTTACTAGCCATGCAAGTTGTTATTTGAATCAATTATATATATCTTGGAAGATGAGAAAGTTGCAATCAATTGAAATGTGGACAAGTTAAAAGGACTAGCCACGTTGTACCTTAAATTGTTGTATTATTTTATTTATCTATTTATTTTTTAATAATTTAAGTTACATATACAATAAGTATAAAATAATCTGTAAACCATTTTAGAATATAGCTTCATTCAAAATTCGCAGTGAGAATAAATAACACGTTTATGTACATACGGTGTATATTTTGAATGTCTGCAGGGTTTATTTAGGATATAGAAAAACTGTTAAATACAAAATGAACCGCCATGATTTGCAAAAAATATTAACAAATGACAATTGGATAGTAAGCTTTGTTATTTTAAATACGTTAATGTTATTTTAAAAACAGAGGCAATTTGTTAGAGAAGGAGAAAACATCCTAACACAAATGTGGGATGAATAGGAATACATTGCTTCTTATGGCAGCGTGGTTTTTGTTAATTTTCTGGGTTGTCTTTAAAGATGGTGTATTTATAACCGATAAGGAGGGGCCTATCTTTTAGCAAATCTTGGCTTTAAAACTTCATTTTTTTTCTTATCTTTTAAAATAAACTTGTAGACCCCGTTTAAAATATAAACAAAAATCCTGTACATCCTATAAGTATTACATATGAAAATTTATGGTATATTATTTAATGCTAATTACTGTTCAATGGATACCATTGTTTAAGTAAATTCTTATTCTACATAGTCTACTACTATCATTCCCAGACGACTTTTCGTGATAAAAATCTGTTTTTCTGCCACCCCTGTTCAATCCTTTTCATCTTCAATATGTTGGGAAATAATTGCAATTATTTCAGTTACCTGAAATAGTAAAATAATTTTTGTCTGTGTATATGTAAAGAATGTTGATATTTGGGGGCCAGTGTTTATTTTTTCGAGAACTGTGTTCATTTTTTTTTGTGAGTTCTAAAGTTAGGTTTCTGAAAATGTGACAAAGATCACAGTATGAAACAATGGAAAAAAGACAATAAACAGATTGGTGGTATTCGTCGGTGAATTTGATAAAAAAATATATAGATATGGCTTAAAAAATAGGGGAGTCTGATTTCCAGTCATAAAGTTGATAATACATATAACTCAAATAAATCAAAAAATCAGAAGTTTTGATTATTTGACTGTTTTAGTTGAAGTTATGAACTGCAACCCACTTTCCTAATAAACATATTATCAAAAAGACGAGCATTTTATAATAATTGTTCTGCCCCCATGCTGTATTGTGTTCATAGGATTAAATTCCTCATTTTCTGCCTTCCTATGAACAAGCTTTTATCATATTCATACAGGCTTATCTTTGCTTCGTCACTAAAAAGGTTTTTTTTTTAATTTGTTTGCTATATTTTGTACTAAATCAAATTCTGCTTTATTTTATCTTTATTCATCTTGCTTAGAAATTGAACTTTTCTCGAAATTGTACCATGTAAAATGATGTCCTTACATGCCTACATTAATGCTTAATAGCAACCATAAAAGGAACTTAATTCGATTTTTCACAAAATTCTGCTTGCACTTTTTTGTCATAACTTTAAGGGTAATTCATAAATAAGATTAATAGGGTGGCCTCTAGATTAAACAGCATTGTAGCTGTTTAACCAAATTTTGTTACATTTGACGAGTACCATCATTAGTTCAAATCATTCGATTCCTTTAGACTGTAGACTCAAAAATTAAAAAGCTATTAACTGTTAATCATTAAAAATTCTCCAGGCGAAAATTAAGTCTCGCTTGTACTGTGATCTTTTTGAAATTGTTCGTTATGTAATATGCAACAAGATGTATGCTAGTATTATCTTATGAAATATACTATACCATAATTTTTTTCTATAAAAGTATACCGGTACGAAGAAGTTGTGCATTACTAGTGAGTGTGACGTTTCAAAAACAATTTTTTTAACAAGAGACATGTATGGACATTTTCCGTACCACCTATATTTTTATAGAAGAGAAGTTTTACAATTCCCTGTATGGGAATAAAATGTATTTATGTTTACGGTTTTATAAACCTCCAAAGTTAAAGTAAAAAATCTTGTAGTTTGTCATTGTTAACTTATTATAAACGTAGTATAATCTATTTTTGGTTGTTACACGATAGTTTGATGTCCAAATCATGTTAATATTTAAAAAAAAATGAAAATGTTTATGTGCGCCAAACGGATCTTGGGCTGCGACGAAAGGAGGGTATTGTTAAAAACAGGCGTTGTCCATGGGTATTCAGAGTTTTAGTCAATCACCAATGAGTGTTGCAGCTTTTCCATACTTACTCGCATTCTTTTCATAGCCCCAGATTCGTGCTGCAAACTTTAATAGCTATGTTTTGACGCTTTTGAACTCAGAATTATCTAGAAATCGAATGCTTGGGCTATATACCAATATATCTTGTGCCCAGTAGCGGCTCTTGGGGTTTGTCTTTGGAGGGGTACATCAATTCAAAATGGTAACTAGGCGCTAAATTAAAGTGAAAAGGCTCCGATTGATAAATCTCTTTCTTAATTCGTTCTCAAAATCTGGGAACAACAAAATTACCCATTACAAAATGGCGGCTATTCGTAAATTTGTCAGAATCTTAATAATAGAGAATAAACTCGAGAATAAACATTTTTAAAAACTTACAAAGCCCAAATATTTTATAGCTCTCGTAAAGTGTGTGGGCTAACTATAGTATTTTACTAGTTAGTTATAAAACAAAACAATTTGAATTTTATTAAGTACAGTACTTATCTCCTACCCTCAAATATCTCAATTACGGGGAAAATCCCGAAAATCCACGCAGAAGATAAAAAATCAGCGACGGGCTAGTCAAGTTCAAAGAAAGATGAAAAGGTACCGACGTGTTGGAAAAAAGAAATATATATGAAAATATATGAGCTTAGACAAAGAAAGAGATATGAGGTATATAGGCAACTTAAAATTCACGCGCTGTCGAAATACAAAGACATTAGTAGGATTTAGCGTTTTAAATTTAGCAGTTATGTAGTCAAAGGATCAATGTAATTGCCATTTTGCAATAATGTTCGAAAATGGATAACTCTACTTCTAATTTTATCATTCTAAATTCGATTTTTTCATAAAAATGCGAATCTTGTGCCCAACTATACATATTTTCCTATTAAAAAACACATTGAAACTAATAAATATCTCTTACAATTGTAACATACTATTGCAGCGGCGGAAGGCTTGCGTGCAGTGGTCCCTTAAGGATCGCATGACGAATAAAATATTTAAGTTTTTGTACATTTTTAAGAGTTTACTCTCCAAATGTTTAGGTTCTGACACATTTAAGAACTACCGCCATTTAGAATCCTCATTATATGTTCTCATATTTTGGAGATAAATTACATTTTACATTGTGTAAATGTTCTTTAAGGGTATTCTCTAATTCTCAACTAATATTAATTACCATAATTCTTTAAATACATTTTCAGAGGTTTCACTTTCATCGTATCCTTTCACCTTAATCAAAAGCACTAAAACAAACTAATAATGTATGAAATACTTTATGTGTATGCAGAACAATTAAGATAAAATATTTACCTCACTCAGCATAGCTAACATTGTGCAATATAATTAATTTGGCCACGAGATGACCCGTGGGTCTCATTTTTGCCGAAAGAATGGTATAAGTACGTGCTTATATACTATTGTGTGCAGCGTTGTGTATGGATCCTCGCCCACTTGCCACAGAGCAACCAATATAAAGGTACATCGAGCCCACAGTTCAGCCACAGGTTCGCATTTAGTCAATCCTACCATACGATACAAGAGATCTGTTGGAGGTTGACAATGAAACAAACCTTTTTTACACCAAACCATAAAAAAAGGCCTAACCTGAGCTAACCAAAACGCAGTCCGATATTTAAAATACGATTACATACAAAATTAGATTTTTTATAGAAAAAAACTTGCAGTGGAAATCTGATGCTCTAGACATTTAGAGATAACAGCTCGCACCAGAAAATAAACAAGCTTTATTTAGAATTCCGGTATATTATAGGGCTGCTCCTCCGCCCACAGTTCTTGTGTCGTACGTTAGGATTGGCTAAATGCAAGTTCATTACAGAACTGTAGGATCGATGTTCTATTTCACTATCCATTGAATATCTCAATCCTAGGTTGGCTGGAAATGCTGTTTCTTTTAAATTTCCCCTCCAGTCCTGTTTTCTGACTATAATTTTGGTCCCGGTTTAGACCAAACATGTTCGACAATAACCGACCTTCTTGTGGCTCCTCTTTCTGTGTATTTACGGTCTTTTGGAAATTCTTACGTCAAGGTGTGTCTGGAAGATTCACAGCACTCATTTGATATAATTCTTCGGCAAATATGTTCAGATACATACAAATTAACATTTTATTTTTCAATTTTAGAAAGTATATCAAATAATTCTGAAATACATTTCGTGAAACAACCAAAATTAATACTTGTATAAATAGTTAGATAGGTATATTATTTTGTATTGAAAAGAAAAAAACATACATTTAGCCTAGGCTCATGTTAAGTTAGTCATATTTTTCTAAACAAATAATCATAAGCCTTTTTCTCATAGGTGTCATTTGTATTAAAACTGAAAAATAAAATTTATAAAAGCATACATAAATGAATTAAAAAAATATTTATTATATAGTATATTAACCCAAGTTATTTTTCGTTTATTTTTGCAATTGATCCGGTATAAGAAATGACACCTCGGTTAAACTCTTACCAAAAATAATTTTCATTGGTTTTACCATATTAACGAACCAATTTTAGCCAATAATCCTAGATCAATTATTGTTTGTTGTCAGTTGTTCAAGTTACAGACCGATTTTTCGCACCGTTTAAAACATTCAACTCTCCAAATAAGCTGATTTATATTAACTTATAGGTACTGCGTTAATGTAGGTGATATATAATATATATCTGTGCGCATATACTTTTACATTAAATTTAAGTATTTGGAATATCGTCTTTATTTAATATCTGTGTGTGTACGGCATGTTTAATTTTTTGTGTTTTCAGAAATTGTGTTTTTGTTTTGTATATACATATACATATGCAAGTTGGCTGAAATTCATGTTTTCTTTTCTTTTGGTTTACTACATTATTACATTTTAACAGAACCACTTTTACAGGTCCATCCTTTCTGTTTTTGCAGTTTTCAGTTCTTATCGGTATTTCAAGTAAGTCGTTGTAATGGTCTACATTAGGCAATATAATCGATTAATTGATTACATTTTTTTAAAAGTTTGATTTTTCTATATTTTAATTATATAAATTCATAACTCTCCTAGACGTTAAATCTATAAATATATCGATCAATTGATATAAAAAATACAGATATTAACTTTTTAAAAACTCTCTTCGATTACTCGGAAAAATCGAATAATTGATTGCGTAGGCAAAGAACTAATTTAAAAAAAATTAACTATTTTTGTAATAAAAGGAGTAAGAAAATGGCATCCATGACGTTTTTTTGAAAAATTGCTGAACATTTTTTATATGAAAAATTTTATAAAAAAAATTGTAGGTATTATTTAACTTACTTTTAAAAATTTGTATGCAGTTTTGCTTATTCAAAATAATTAATTTCAACAAGTGCAATTTAGTTTAGGTTAGAGTTAGGTCTCATTTTAAATTTTTGTCCATCATGAATATGCTTATTTGAAGACCTGATATACATGTCTTCATGTTTTTCGCGCCAAACAAAATTAATTTTTTCGCGTATTTACTTTTTTGGATACTCTGTACATATGTACAATACCCATAATTAACACTGGTGGATATAACAGCAGTGTCTTAGAGTTGTGATAATTTAACTCATTAGAAAAATTCGATAGTTAGCTATAAGTCAGTGTCTTAAATTCTCGTTAACCTTTTTTTATCTCACAATGCGTATTTACCCTCTTGTTTCCTTTAAATTGTTAACGCCTATATAAAAAATCTCTAGAGATTTCCCTTCAGAACTACCAAGCTAAGATATATCATTATTTCTATTTCGAAGAGTAGCTTGAATGTGGTCAAAAAAACAGAATTACATGAATTTAATATCCAGTTGCAATAAATTGAAAGCCTTCAAGGTAGTAAGCAAAGTATGTATATGTATATACATCAAGCATATGTTGTATCTTATCAAAATGCCATAAGTTATATTAAAAATAATTGTTGACTGTACTATGTGAAAGTAAAGAATTTTACCCTTTGTTTATTTTTCGTGATATAAATGTATAATTTGTTAAAACGTTTTTTATTAAGCAGACTGTACCATTAGTAAACAATATGACGGCGTCGAAACATATGTTTATTTTTGTAAAAAATCAAACCTCATGTTGGTGATATTTTTTGTTAGATCTCATATTCATCTAAGTTTGTACATAGTTCAGTATCACACTTCAAAATAAGAAAAAAATAAATCATTTAATAAATTTTTTAAACTCAAAATGGTATTTTTAATTGGTACTTAAATGGAGCAATAGGACAACGAAAAATGTACAATGTTTGTATTATAAACAGCCATGCAATTTAAACTACACAGTTTTGACTGCTTTGTTCTGGAAGATTTAATACTAGGTTTTGGTCAGAAACCAGCAAATAATCAATAGGTTTTTCTTTTTTAGGGGGGTAAATTCTAGTTAATAACAAGGTTTTATTAGCTTCACTTCTTGCGTTTTTTTAACAAGCTTTTATTAGCTTTACTTCTCGTGTAACTAACTATATATGTAAACAAATCTAGGCAGTCAAATTGAACCTACTTCTAATTGTATACATTTAGAATTTTCCAAGTGTATGTAATTCGAATGATGATACAATAATTTGGAACGATCAGATTGAGTATCAAATGGTACCTGTCCATTTTAACCTACTTCTAATTATCATATTTATTTGAAATTCTGTAAGAACATGTAATTCTGCTAACAATACAATAATTTGGTCCCATCAAGCTGATCTGATCAGCAGCTCGATGGGATCAAAGTAATTAGGATCAAAATACAATCATTTGGTACCATCAAGTTGATCTGATGGTACCGCTGATACCAGCTACTAATTCTCTCACATTTGGGCTCATCTGGTTTGACTTAAGTCAAAAATTAAGTGCGGCATTTTTAATACACATGTAAACATTCGTCATTGTAATTAAAACAATCAATGTGAAACATAAATTTTTTTTTTTATTCTTATTGTAAAAAATAGGTACATTTTATCTTTACCCAGAACTATTTTCTCCACAGCAAATTGTCAGAAACCACTAATATCGAATCTACAACCCACACCATACAGAGCATTTAACTCCAGAGAAAAATGGCTTGATAAATGAGTTAAATCCTGAGGACTGGGGGGTGGACGATTAATTATAGAACCCATCCAAACCTTTTGTAATCAGCTCCTGATTACTTGATAAAATCATGTTTAATTTTTTAGGTTTTAGTAGTAGTTTAGTAATTGGCTTAAAAGTTACTTCACTATGCTACTTAGACAGTGTAATCTCTACAAAACACTTTAGACACGTGTAATGAATGTAAAAGCCGAGTTATATGTAATTTGAATATTTTTTACTAATCTTTATTATTTTCAAGTAAATAGAGATGGCTAGTGAGTGAGTGATTCGGTTCGCGTGATCCGATCTCTGATTTTAATGAATGACTCAAGTCACTCATCTTAAAATCACTCGAGTCTCGCATTGCAAACGATTGCCATATATAAAAAAAAATGTGTTACTCCGTACACTCTCTGACTCCTATTTCAGCTCTCGTTACTCTTGTACAGCGGAGCGATCTGTGAATCGTTCTTCATTCTATGCCTGGCAGTCGGTGCCGGATGAATTAAATACTATTTAATTGTCAATATTTTTACATAACTGGAAGAGGTTTTTCATTCGTTTATTTTTTATTCCTAATACTACAAGAAACATAATTTGTTTATTTCAATTCTAATATATTGATTATAAATGATTTTAATTCATACTTGCACCCCAGACTTTCAGATAATAACAGGATAAAGTTAATACATTATAAATAAAATATAAGAACGATTAGAACATTACAAAATATATTTATTTAAGTAGTTATAATTTACAAAGACAAACAAAGCCTCTAAATCCTTAAGACGAGTAAAGTAAACCTACACTACACTCGTTTGTTTTTCTAATCTTGACATTGCTAATTAACTTTTAATTTTCAAAATATTATCCAAGGGCACACTATTGATAATTGCGAATAATACCAATGATTAAAATATAATATCAACTAAACACATCTACGCATCATTCAGAATCGGGGGAATTACTAACCTAATAACCATTAACTAAACATGCATCAAATTAAAGAAATCTTCGTCAGAATGCGCCATCTGCTAGTTACCAGCAAAAATAACATTATCCGTCCGCATGCGAACCAAGTCGAAACCTGTAAATGCGAGTGATTCACTGAGCGTCCAGCGAATTGTAAGCAGTACGCCGCCGCTGGTTGCAAGCAAGAAATCACAGGTATGCTCTGAACTCTGTTCCGATAAATGGCTCGATGACTCGAGTCAGTGACATGATTCATTTAATGCTGATGACTTTGACTGACTTGGCTCAATAAAAAGGCTCGCTTTTGCTATCTCTACAAGCAAAGCACGATACCAATGACACGTCATTGCTTTCAACCTGTTCTATTCGGGCGAGCTTGTCATTCCTTTGTTTTAAACAAAGAACAAAAGACCCCACACATTTCTTATGGAAAATGGCTTTCAATCAATTTCTCTGAAAACTTAAGATGTTATAGTTCTCGACCTCCTAATTAAGAACTCATGGCCACAGTTTATTCCTGCCTCTAGTTTTTTATATACAGGGAGTCAGATACATAAGTTGGAATTTGCATTTTCTACATTTTATGAAATTTTTTTATTCTAATAAAAATATTTTTTTAAAAGTTACTTTTAGATAGCGCTAGAAAAAAATTTTCTTTTTGTACTTTTTACAACTTTAAAAATAAATACTTAACTTTGTGCCCATTTTTGTTCGAAAAAATTGTAAGACCCTGTAGCTTCAAAACTTCTACCATTTATACGGATTCTAACAACGTACAATTTAAATACATGATTTGTTATTTTCTAATAAAATTTTGATCTTTTCAAAAAATAGGCAAAAAAATAAACTACGCCTGAATCAATTGACCAATTTTTTTTAAACTGATTGGGTTTGGTCGGGTTGGTGGATTGCACAAAGGCACAAAAAACAATAGAAAATTAAGAATTAATTGCAGCAATTTTTTGGCGACGTAGCTCTTCCTTATTATGATTTTCCTTCTTCTAAAAATATCCCCATAGAAAATAATTAAATGGGTTAAGGTCGGGGGAGCGCGGTGACTAACGAATTGTACCTCCCCTTCTCATCCCACGACCACAGTAGGCCCTATTAAAAGCTGTCTCACCTCAAGGGTGTAATGCAACCACACGTATGTTGCATTACACCCTTGAGGTGAGACAGCTTTTAATAGGGCCTACTGTGGTCGTGGGATGAGAAGGGGAGGTACAATTCGTTAGTCACCGCGCTCCCCCGACCTTAACCCATTTAATTATTTTCTATGGGGATATTTTTAGAAGAAGGAAAATCATAATAAGGAAGAGCTACGTCTAATATTTAATTAATACGCATTTAAATAGGATAGTCGCTTAGAATATTTTTGACTAGAAGCTAAGGTATGTATTAGTAATAATAAACTTATACATGGTGTAGCTGTATTTAAGAATTCGGACCAGTAACGGCTCCTCAGGAGCGGCAGAGTCCGCCGCCGTATCAGAAAATATACAGGGAAAATTCTCTTTTTAAAAAAGTAAATATTTTTCAAAAATAGTTTTGCAAACATCCTAAAAACGCACAAAACCAAAATGTAGTTTATTATTTCTTGGGCACATAGCAAACAATTAGGTATCCCTATTATCGTTGCTCGAGCCGATGCCATTATCTCACATGCAATACTTCATCTACTAGTTTACACGGTACGTAGTACGTTCGCATATATCCTATGCAATTACCTCTGCTATAACATTCGTCGTAGCTTATATCACCCAACACCTGCCCGTCTCGATGTGACCGTATCCCCGGAATTTTTCTCAATTGAATACTACCATTTTACAGGTATTAATTGTAATTATTATAAAATATAGCTACTTATTTTTAAATTAATTTTAGTTAGTTCTTTGCTTTAGTCATGACTAATGATGGTAAATATATTATATTAGCAACTTTTACTTCATGTTACATGTTTAAATGTGGTGACGAAATAAGTGCAAGTGAATATTTTAAAATATCATTTGCAATTTGTTTTAGAAATCGGCCGGCCGCATCGTGATTCTTTCTGGACAGTGTGCTTTTTTGGCTGTGTATGTAGCTTTTAGTATGTTTGGCATCTATTTTATGTTCCTCTTGAGACAAGATATATACTAAAATATCAAAACATTAAATTGACTGACTAGAGCGCTTTACTAACATTTTTTTCTGGTTTATTAAATTTATGCTCTAGCTTAGATCTACTATATATATATATATATATATATATATATATATATATATATATATATATATATATATATTGATAACTACCTAATTATCATTGAAGAAATAAATGGAAAAAAATAAAAGACTAGTATTTGACAATATTTGGACGCGGCACTAGTTAACAACACCAAGGACGATTTTAGGAAACCTTTCTGGGAAAGGGGGTTAAACTTAAAAAAACTTAACTTAAAACTTAACTTAAGTTAACTTAAAAAAAAGTTTGTTAATATATTTTATTATACATAGTATGAGAAGAACATAAATACCTATATTTTTTATCATATTTGTGGCATAAGTGAAAAAAACAGCCTCTAATAAATAGTTATAGCATAATGTCCAATTTTTTTGTCTGCTGCAAATTTATTAATTACATTGTTTATATTAGTTTATATTTACATCAATACTCTATCTATTTCCGTAGCCAAGTGTACATAGCCGACATTAGATTAGCCATGCATTTTAATACACAAGTTTTGTAACGTATTATATTATCCGAAAATCAGGATCAACACTTTAAAGCTGGAATAATTAAATATTCATTCATTATAAATGATGGAATAAATATATTATATAATCGATATTATTGAAATCATTAGAACACAAAAAAGGAACTGTTTATATATCAGTCTTTGAGGAATTATTATGAAAAATCAATAGCATAGTTTTCTTAGAATCTTATGAAACACCCTGTATCATTTTATTTTCAATTATATTATTAAAGCTGTATCTATTGACAATATACATTCGATAATAATTAAAATCGGTCAATTTCACAGGCTGTTTACATATTTTAGCTATACACAGATTAGATCTAGATTTTCATATAATGAAATAGTTATAAAACTTGTATATTAAAATTCATGGGGACTGTAATGTCAGCTATTTACAAAAATGTCTGATAAAATTCTTAAATTTACATTTAATTTTAATAAACATATCACAAATCCAGCAAAATTTGACTGTTTGTTTTGGTGACATAACGTTTTAGTAAAAATTGGAATTTAAATATTTTAGATACAGTCGAATATGAACGAAAAATGAATGGATTCTGGAATACAGCTTCACCCGGTATATGTTTATTTTTACTTTTACTTACATTAGCTCTTAATCAAAATTATTCCAAGTGGTTGACCTCTTTAAATACATATTAAGTATTTAAAATTTTAAAAAAGTAAAATGTTTCTGTAAAATATGGAAAATACAAAATTCCAACTTTGTCAGCATGTATATCAAAAACTAGCCGCAGGATTTAGTTGTGGCCACTAAAGCTATCGGATCGAGAACTGCAACATATCAAATTTTCAAAAAAATTGACTAAATGCCATGTTTCATAGGAAATGAGTGTGGGGTCCTTTACATTATACTATCCGTTGGCATATATTTCACGAAAAAAAAAATCGACAGTGCAAAGAATATAGTTTCAAATTTTAATTTTTGAACTTAAAACTAATCAAAGCAAAAAAAAAGAGTTTTGACTTAAGTTACTTGTTTTACAATAATCTGTGCTAATGGGTATTGTCAGGTGGAGGTGCCATACAATTTCCTGTCGGATATCTCTTCTTGAAGTTCTCTATGAGGTCCTGATCTAACAGTCTTATACCGTCCACCTGGTTACCTAAAGTTATCCAGTTTGGTTGGATATTGTGTGGTCGCCCAAAAAGTTCAATTTTTCTAGTGCCGGGTGATAACCTGAAAAAAATCAAAATCTCTTAATTTTAAAAGAAGTGTTCTTTCAAATCTATTTAAGATGTTCTGGGTGTCCCACATAAGATGACGTACTCTTCTATCTTAGAACCTGTAAAACATACAAAAAAGGTACATAGAAAATTGTCTTGATTTGTCATGTGTTCAAGTTGTTTATCTTGCCTGACCAATTAGCAATTGTCTTATTTTAAACAATATCTAGAGAGAGACTAAAGTTAGCAGATTCTTCAGTCCAACAATATATGATAGAATGGTTCTAAGATACTGCATTCTTGGTCTATATTTAGAAAACACATATGATAAATATATTAAAAAAAAGGTAATTTCTTGACATCTTGTTTTTCCTGTTCACCAAAAATCCATAATTCTTAATTACTCGTTAACTATTAGTCAGAATTAAACCAAATTTGGTAGAAGTATGTTTTTTATTTAACTCTGAACGAGAAAATAAATCAGGGGATAGTTTTACAGAGGGTTGCTGCTTTCTAACTACTAATAGCTGCCCCAAGGGTAAAACGGTTTAAGAGATAACAAGAATACGAAAGTTTATCTAAAAATACGTTTTTTTATATTTAAAATATTTCTTCTACTTTTTTTGAGAAAAAGTGACTTGTTTTTTTCCATTTTTTGACTGACTGAAATAGTCATATGAGTTGTATTAACAATGAGTATTAAGAAGTGTGCAGCATTATCAGAGATGACTCCAAGTTGCTTTTGCAGAATATTAAAGTCTATTAGGTATTTTATAAATTTGCCAGTTGACAGCAGTTCCTTGCTAAGAGACAAATTCTGAATTCAATGTTCCGATCTCGTGAAGTAAATATCCCTGAAGATGATTCGTGCAATCGAAGGCGAAACGTCGGATCTCTGCATTTTGATACGATCTAGTCTCAAGATCCATGATTTGTTAAGTTATTACTAAAATTAGAGATAAAATTAAAGAAAAAGATAAAACTTTTTACATGAACCTACCGTGTCACTAATGCATAAACACGGCTTTTGTTTCTATGATAGTTAACTGTCATAACAGTTTCAGTAAACTATCATAAAACCCAGTTGTTTTCCTTGCTTCAAAGCAAATAACGATGATTTTTTTAAAAGATAAAACTGAAATAGTTTTTATAACATTGCTATTTAAATAGAATTTTAAATAAAATATTTTGTAACACATTGCACTACATTTACTTACATATCACTTAAATTGCTTTTGATATAAGCATAACAAATATTTGTTATCACGGCTAATTATCGAAGAAACAATGGCTGTTTCCGGATTTTTTCATTATTTTCAGTATCTGCTGTTTGTATTTTTAGAACTACCTAGTTTAATGACGTTCACTAAGAAAAAATTGTAAAAAAGAAAAATGTTACCATTTATTCAACAAGACAATACATCCGGCATCGGTAGCTTCTTCACAGTTATTTCAAGAATATATAAAACATATAATCGTCAACAAGTCAGAAACGTTAATTATCAAACCCGTGGTATTATATATATTATCGAACTTGTACTTTATTGCTCTATTTAAATTCAACAAGATATACAGGTGGGTAAAATATCGAAACGCAATCTTGTATAAATCCTTTTGTAGAAAAAATTGAAAATTTGAAATTATATATGATAATAAATAGATTACAAAACTTTTTGGCGTATGCAGTTTTTTAAAAATCCTCAAGCTAAATGCCAATGTATAGGAACGCAGGATCTTAGATTAGTATCGTCATATATTGTTAGATTCGTATTTAAGAAATCCACTAAAATCCCTATCAATATATAGGGTGCCCTATTTTTAAAGTAAGAAAGTTGATAACTGGTCAAAATAAACTCCTATATAAGAAATACATCATATAGCGTCTGAGATAAGAAAGTACGTCATTTTATGTGGACACCGTGAACACCACTTTTATGGGAGTGCCACACTTTATTTTTTATTTTTTTGGACATTAGTTTATATTATTTATTTTGCTTATAGATATTGTTAAATTTTGATTTGGTATTCTCTTCAGCTGCCAGGTTGGCACAAGGCACTAAAAACAGTCAAATTTTTCCCTTTTATTTGAACTTGTACCAAATAAAACACATTTTGAAGTAGACTTTACCTGCTTAATTTTATATGCATTCTAACTCTAAAAGGTGCTCTTTGTAAGTAAAAAAAAAACAAGACATGGTGTTTTCTTATCATAATGATTAGTCAAAATCGTTTTTTAGGCAATTTTTCTTTTGAAATATGTATTTTTTATTTAGTAGGTCCTGTATCCATAAAAGCGGTCACAAGTACACACAAATAGCATTTAAAGTACAAGAACCAAATACCCAGCAAATTATCAACAAGTGCCACATTTCACATTAAATTACCTTTTTTATAAAATTAAGCACCAAATACAAAATACTTTTAAAGGAATAAGTAATTGAATTTTAAGTACAATTGGCAATTACCGAAAAATAAAATATGTATATATATAATATAGGTACAATATTTTACTTGAATCATTTAACTGCTCTGCATGGAACTAATGCAATTTTTTGAACCGCATATACAAAATTATCAAATCAAACAAATTTTAATATCAAAGTTTAAAGTCTTAATAGCATATATGCCAGAACAAAGGAGGCATACCTTTCAATCATCCCATATATTTCATCTGGTTTATGACTTGTGGCCCGAACTTCAGCAACAATGACATCAGAATCTAAGCCTCGATTTAAGTCTTTAGGATTCCCTTTCATGCCCACCAAGCAATGTTCCTTACCGTGATTTAACCAATGACCAGTTCTACCTAAAATTAGCACAAAACCTTATGACCATTATTTAAATGTAATTCAAATCTATAGTTCGTTGTCAACTGGGTATGAATTTAAATCGATAGCTGCCAATTAAGCATGAAAACGACCAAACTGCTGACGTCACAGTTTTTAAATAGAGTACACTTAGCAACATATAATTTTACTTTGTATCTATTAATTAAACTTAAAAACGTTTAAACAACAGCTGCACTGTTTCTTTTTTTAATGTACAGTTGCCAATTATGTAATATTTATGGAAGTTTAGGCTTCCAATATCTACCAATATTGCCAGATTTGAGTCAGTGATGTTATTAAAATCCTATTTTGTAAGTACTGTATTACAGTGGCGTGAGTGCAGGCTGCGGTTTATATGGAAAATAAAATATAATATAGAATTAACTAATTTAAATAAGTCCCCTGCCGGCGTTATTGATGATCATTTAATATACAATATGCCTCGCAATATTCAACCAAACTCAAAAAAATTCAGTGAAAGTAAAAAAAAACAATGTTCGTGATTGTCTGCACTCCATATGATAATAAAATCCCTAATAAACGAATAATTTTTACAATTTATTTTAAACACCAAATCAGGAATAGACTAAAAAAGTTTCTGTTCAACTGAGAAACTTGCTAAGGCATTAGGCCTGTCTTAATGCATGGCACTCCTTAAAAATGTCTTTGTCCCTTTCAGAGTAGAAAAATGTGTCTCCGCCTCTATAGTCGTCATCGGCATAGTAACAAGTCCTTTAAACAATTTAATTGTGAAACAGTGTAAGCCAAAATACAAATAATTATCCTTGAAATAATCTTCGTATTGAGTCCGCCTCGTATTTCGGAGGCATATGTTTAGAACCGAGTAGCAAGCAAATACGGCATACCCCTATTCAGACATAACACTGCCGATAAATTCTTTTGCAGTTCGACATTTGGTAGTAAGCTTGTCGCTCAAGGTCACAACGCATATCGCATGTGTTTGCTGCGAGCTACACTTCGCAGTGCGACAGGGGTTGGCACAGACATAATATACGTCAAAAGGCATATTTACAGGGGAGCGCGGATAATATATTATACATTGTTACAGCTAATATATATATATATATATATATATATATATATATATATATATATATATATATATATATATATATATATATATATATATATATATATATATATATATATATATATATATATATATATATATATATATATATATATATATATATATATATATATATATATATATATATATATATATATATATATATATATATATATATATATATATATATATATATATATATATATATATATATATATATATATATATATATACATATTATGGTATTGTGTACGTGCTTTGTCAGAGTTCACAAGTAATCTAAAAATTGTTGTAATTAAACAAACTCATTATTCCAAACACTAAAAAATATCTGACCTGTTATATTTACCATGCAAAAAGATTCTTACCTGTTCTTATAATTCTTTGAAGCTGATTTGTTTTCACCCAAATTATTTCATCGACTCTGTCATAACCCCACAGTTTTAAACATTCCCTTCCCAGCTCCATAGCCCTACCAGTAACCCAAAGAAAAATCAGTCCTAAAAAATACATTTTCCTGTACCTTTAATCAATTATTTTGCTCCGATTTTTCTCAGAAAAGCATTAAGAATTTTAAAGAATTACTTCAGTAATTTCATTATAGTTTTTAAAATAATACTGTACAAAGATGGAATGTCTTATACCATCATCCTGCAATTGGGGTATTCCCAATTGTCTCATTTCATCATCTGACATAGTTCCATATGGTAGCTCCATGTGGATGTCCCATGGTGGATCTGCCATTATCACAGCAAATTTGCCTACAAAAGGACTAAAGTATAATTTCGTCTATATGACAAATTATTTACAAATTGAATAAACTTAATATTGCCAAGACCCATACATTATAAATACACCAACAACTAATGCACACCAGATGACCTTTTCCTCTTTGCATATTTTAGTATACTACCAATTATGTACATTGGTAATATTCATATTATACAAATAAAATTGTGGCCAATAAAACTGCTTTACTTTTGATAAAATTGTTCTGTCTGTTTGTTGGTTAAAAAATCTTTAAATTTAAATATAAATTGTTTTAAATCAGAACTAAAGTTCCTTAATTAAAAAATGCAGGTATAACCCAGATTTTTCCCCATACAAACTGCACATCTTTTATTTAATAGCAGAAGGGAAAAGTTGTCTACTGTCCTTTATAAATAATTATAATAAAATATTGAATAAAAAAAATATATTACCTAATACTGTCATATCCAAATATCTCAAATCACACTGCACCCATTGGGGTGGGTACAATGTGGTGCTTTCGACTCTTCCAACAGCTGGTACATTTGGTAATGCCAACTGATTGTCCTGATTCTGTCCAGCTCTGTCAACTTCATAATGGACATATTTGCAGGTATCCATATGGAAACAGGTATTTAAAAAAGAACAATCGCCTAGCAAAAAATATTTGATTTTAGTAAATGTAGTAACAATTTTTTTTTAATTAAAGCTTTTTACCCACACATACGTTATTATTACTTATTATTTATTTCCATTGTATCTTTCACATAAAAACACAATCTATATATTTAAAACACTTAGCCAGACTTTTTAACAAGCTTGTGAGGGAGTTGTATGGCACCAAGTTACATGATTTTTTTTTGAATTGGTCATCTGGTTACTGAGACCTTTCAACTCTATTTTTGTATTGTTTTATTGCATATTTTTTCTATAAAACCATTAGGTTTTTCTTTAATAACAGGATTATAATTAGGAGTTGATTAAATATATTTAAAGCTTTAAAATTTTAAAATAGACAGGTGGTAATAAAAAACATATTGAAGAAGAACTTATATTAAGTAAATAAATATCAGTGATGAACACCTTTTAGTTTAGTTACCATCAGTTAAGTAACCATCAACAGTACACTCAAAAAAATTGCCTTATTCTGGAAATTTTTATGTTTTTCCTGAAAGCTTGAATCTCCGTTTTTAAAAATTGATAATAACTAATAACATAATAGAAGCAAGTAAAAAAATTCTAAAAAGAGTTCGTGAGAACAAACTTAAAAAAGCTTTATTCTCTAAAAATAAAATCATTGACAAAGCGAAATAAACAAAGATAAACTAGCATGAATATATGAACTTTCATGCTCGGTTTATTGAGTATGAACTAAAAAAATATAAATAAATATGTGTAAAAACGTCATAAAATAGAGCTTGAAAATTAATGAATTTGATAAAATATAAGTCCTAACGCTGGAACCTGTGGTGGAAGATAGATTAAAATACAAAAGTTCTAACCACACTATACCACAACTTGTTAAGTTCTGGACGCGCGTTTCGCTAATCAAGTTAGCATCATCAGCAGATGATTGAAACTGGTTAGGGTAAGTTACTTTAGTTTATATCATCTGTTAATGATGCTAACTTGGTTAGCGAAACGCGCGTTCAGAACGTAACAAGGTGTGGTGTAATGTGGTTAGAACTCTTGTATTTTGATCTATCTTCCATCACAGGTTCCAGTGTTAGGGCTTAACATGGCTTCACGGTCAACGGAAGAAAACCTTTATTGTAAGTACTGTACTAAGATTAGGTTAATAGCATGCAAGTATTTCAGTTTCCTAAATTCATTTCAGTCAAGATCCCTAAACAATCACCCGTTACTGCGAAACCTCACTTATAAACTTAGTAATTTAGAATTTGAACAATGGTTAGATTTCCAAAGAAAAATGTTCGTAGTTATCGATGTCAAATTTTTGAAGAAAATGTGTTCACATAAAAACAAACTGAGAAAGTTGAAACCACAAAAACAAATTTCTTTGGAAGCCGAGAACATTGTAGAAAACCTTTCTTCTCAGTCCTTTGATAACAGAGAAATCACCCTTTTGAATAAAGGTTTGAATTTTGCAGAGCCTCCAGTAAAAAATAGTTTACCAACTATTATAGCGAATATCGAAAGTTCCATTCAATACGTGCCAGAGTCAACTAAGGGATTCATTAGAGAGGTTTGCAGAAATCAAATCTCAAAGAACATGTTAACAAGTCAAAATATGTTTCTCGTAAAAATACTGAAGTTATCCAGGGACTGTTTAAAGTTGACAAAGGAAATAAGGTTGTTATACTAGACAAAACAGATTATCTTGAAAGAGTAGACAATATGATTCAAACTGGTCCTTACGATTTAATTGAGAAAAGCCCGTTATCAAAAATGATAACAGAAGTAAAAAATACCTTAAAACAGTGTAAAAACTTTGTGTCAGATAAACTAAAATTTAAACTAACACATAGTAACCCACAGTTATCTAAACTGTATTGCCTTCCCAAAATCCATAAACCTGGGAAGTCCATGAGACCTATTGTTTCAGCTGTTGGATCACCAACGTACAATATTTCAAAATTGTTAGTATAACTTTGAGATTACTAACTCGTTAGAATTCTTAGATAATGAATTATGTTAATATATGAAGAATGTTCACTTAAAAGGTGAAATTTTAATATCTTTTGATGTAAGCTCTCTGTTTCCTAGTGTACCCATACCACTAGCTTTAGAGTACCTAAAGGAACTACTTGAAATCAATAATTTCAAGTAAGAAATTATTGATGAATATTTGCTTCTCACAAAATTATGTATGAATCAAAATTGTTTTCAGTTCAACAATAAATATTATAAACAACTTGAGGGAACTGCGATGGGCATTTGCTTATCTCTGTTCCTTGCAAATTTGTTTATGGATAGATTAGAAACCCAATTCAAAAAAGAACTGAAATTTCCCAAGGGTGTGGTATAGATACGTAAACGATATATTTGCTATTTTTTATACTAAAACAGAAAATTTGGACACTTTCTTAGAAACATTAAACAATAAATATCCTTCCATTAATTTTACGTACGAAAAGGAGAACAATGAGCAATTAGCTTTTCTCGACACGTTTGTTATTAGAACTAACGATAAATTAGAATTTGATATTTATAGGAAATTTACTAATACTGATATGTATATAACATCCGACTCATTTCAACTGTGCCGTCAACATAAAATGGCAGCATTTCATTTCTTAACTCACAGGTTAGTCAATTTTCCATTAAGTAAAGAATGTTTTAACAATGAAATGAATCGCATTAAAAATATAGCTAAAAGTAATGGATATAATGATAATTTTGTACATAAATTAGTAAATAGACATAAGCATAAGAAAATGTTAAAATATACCACAACTCTTCAACCACCTGAGGCTCCCAATAAGTTCATAGTAATCCCATATGATCCCAGATATACGAGAGGTCTAGAAAAAGTATTTAAAAACGTACGTTTTAGAGTAGCCTACAAAACGGAGAACAGTTTGAAAAATCTCCTTGGAAACCCTAAAGACAAAGTCGACTTGAAGGAGAGGAGTGGCATCTATGAAATTACCTGTAATGACTGAGATCTACAACATGTTGGGCAAACTAAATGCTCCATAAACATTCATTTTAAAGAACAAATGGCACATTTAAGATACAGAAGAACAGAAAAGTCAAGCGTTGCCCAACATGCTTTCGAAAACAATCACCAAATAGGAGTAAACAATCTTAAGTTGATTAAAAATGTATCTAATAATAGATTATTGGATGCCTTTGAGAGTATAGAAATAGTTAAATAGTGAGAAAGCACTAAATAAAGACAGAGGGCCTATTCCCTATAGTCCCCTCTATTGTTTACTTGAAACGTTAGGTCAAGTCTCAGTTAGGATAAGTTACTTTAGTTTACATCATCTGCTGATGATGCTAAATTGGTTAGGAAACGTGCGTCCAGAACGTAACAAGTTGTGGTTAGAACTCTTTTATTTTGATTGATAAAATATAAAAAATATAGTAATAATAAGTGATGCAAACAAAACATTAAAATTAGAAGAGTAAATATACATATATGAAGAAGATATATAGTAGAAAAAACCTTTAGTGAAAATACAGTCAAAATCTATCTGTAATTTATCAATTGTATAATAAGCCTTCCCTATTACAAGTTCTTTAACTTCCTTTCCAAATTTTCTTCCACAAGAAATTTCTCACAAATTTATACGCAATTTATTAAACATTTTCTTTCTGTTGTAAATGAAGCATTTTTTTATCAATTCTGAGGAAAGAATAGGTAACCTAGATATGTGAGTATTTCTTGCGGAATATGCAATTTTAGATAGAATTTCTGATCCAAATTTCTTGTAAACAAGACACACTGTTTCAAGAATAAACAGACAATCTAGAGTCAATATATTTAAGGATTTAAACAAAGGTCTACAAGAATCGCGAGTCCTAGCCTTAGATAGGTATCAAATTTTAGTTAGTTAGAAGTTACTATTAAGAAAGCAAAACATAATTATATTAATAGCTATCTAAATAACTCTAAAAACAAGCAAAAAGAAAGTTTGAAGATTGTGTAAGAATTGAATGGTCGACAAAACCATACTCTAGGTGATACCAATCTATCATGCAATGAACTCAATAATAAAGTTTTCTTAGATATGAAAAATCTTAGGTCTTGTGGTTGGCCCAAATATCCTTGCGAGCAAGTGCACTGAAATTTTTGGTAGATTTCCCCAGTGGTACCTTAGAAGAATGAAAATTACGTCACCAATCAAAGGAAGTACGGATCATCTAATTATCAATTTCATTGATCGCCACTGATGCGTTGGCGAATAGGGCATTTGAGCTCCTTAACATTAATTCAAGTGATGTACAGGGGTCTGTTTTGGATTCGTCACTGTTTCTAATATACATTAACGGTCGCACTAAGTTTTCGATCTCAATGTTTAAGATGATACAATTTTATGGAGCAGTAGGGATCCACAGATCTTGAAAACATCTCTAAGCAAGGACTTGATTATGGTTAAAATCTAAAATTAAATATTTCTAAAACAAATATCAAGAAATATCAATGTAAAATAAATTATATCTATCTAGACTGTAATGTCGAGCATTCTAGCAAACAAATTTTTAGGTGTATATATTGATGAGAAATTAAAATTTGGTTCCCATATAGTTATCCTGGGTAACAAATTAGCGAGAGGGTGTTTTGCATTGAGAGTTGCGGTTCAAGAGCTAGATATCTTTTTGACATGAAGTGAATACTTTACTCTTATTAACTCACATCTACATAATGTAAGCTTTAATGCATTCTGCTCAAAACAGTTTTTTAATTCTGTGTTTATTCTTCAGCATTTAGAAGACCATTTCTTGTTTCCCAGAAATTTTTGCATAGCACATTGAAAATTTGGAAGTGATATTTGCAGAAATCCTCTACGTTCAACATGCCAAATACAGATAAATCTACTTCCAATTCCAAAATTTTCCTTGATTATTTGAATTATATATAATGGAAAAACTATATAATCACCTTCCAATTGATTTAAGAGAAATTAAAGATCTAAGACAGTTTAAAATTCCAGTCACAAATTTTGCTCATTGAAAAGCTCAGTGAAAAATTTTACAAATTTGAATGTTTTATGTAAATTTTATACATAAACTAGTAAATTTGACTTATTTTTTCTTTTTGGACAGTACTATTTTTTTTATTGTTAATGTTCATTGTTTTAACAATGTATATAATAAAATAAAAATACCCACGCACCTAAAGATTCATCTGTATGTTTCTGGATAATTTTCTTAAAATGTAACTTTTTACAATCAGTGATTCCATTTTTTTCACAGTCAAGTTTAGTTCCATGTGGACAGAATTCCATCAACTGTTTTCCTCCTAAAAAAAAAATACTACAAGACTTACTTTAAGTTTCAATTGTAATTTGATGGTTATTTTCATATGTCTATGATAATTCAGAATATTATATAACTTATTTTTTAACTTACAAAAAAAAATATTGTTCTTAAGGCTTTTAGGTATTAAAAGAAGTACAAAATCAAATCTAAAATAAAGTTCTAAATCTGGTCTAAAGAGATCAAACAAATAACAAATATTAAGTCTCATTGCTCGAACAGAAATTCTAGAAATCTACTACATTGATAATGAAACATATTGCATAAATCTAAGAATTAACATAATTATCGAGGGGCAAACCACCATGCCTAAGAACGTACATAATCAAAGTCTTCCAGGATTTCCACAGATTTCTCCTTGAGATTACCACAGATTTCTAAGTGATTGAGGAAACTAATTGGTAAAATCTATAGAACTCCACGTGATAAACATGCGAGGTAAAATAAGTGTGAGGAACAATAGAAATGTTTTTATAAGGTAATACAGTTTAAACCATGACCATACCTTGCGACTTAAATCTTTCAGTCAACGATCTTTCTTTAGCAGTTGGTTTACTAAGTAAATCCAAAATTTCTTCCCCAATTTTTTTAGTTTCTTTTTCTTTAGTTGATGGCATTGATAAAAGAGACTAGAAAAAATCATTAGTAGGTATTACATTAAATTATACAGGTATAAAAAATGTACTCACTAAAATATCAGTCTTTGGTTCTTTCTTTTCTTTCTTCTTTTTATCTTCTTCACTCTCATCTAATAAGTCATTCACCTCTTCTCTTTTCCTTTTGGTATCATTTTTTTTTGAGGTCCCAGGTCGAATGTCATCAATGAACTCGGCAATCATAGCATTTACCTAATTGTAAAATTGATATAATAGAGTTTATGTTAATTCTATCACTAATATGTAATAAACTCTTACAAAAAAGCCTTGATATATTCTGCATTTGGTGTGAAATACTGATAAATGTAAAACTATCTCATTCAGTAGCTCTTTAAATATAAAACAACCTAAACTTGGATCCCCTTTTATCACACTTCTACTTGTATCCCGGTAAACAGCGTAAATTACATAACTCTGGAGTAAATGCTAAAATTACAAAGCATATCAAGGGGCAGACAAGTTACTGATATTCTTTTCTGTTACAAAATTTGAAACAACCATATAAATTATTGAGTTATTGGAATCAATTAAATTTTATGTACCATTTAAAATTCTTAGAGTAACTAAAACGTTAAAACATCATATGAGCAGAATTCACCATTGTCTAGAATGAGGATTGGAAATTGATTTAAGGGAAATCTATTTAATAAAACCTTGGGCTCAATAAAATATAAATTAAAACAACTAGAATGGGAACCCATATATGCCAATTCTGAGACTGTTTTCTTATTTAATTTAGGTTAAAAATTTGCATTTGTACAAACGGACCTGTCCCATCTGTTAAAAAATGAATTAATATATCAATATGAAATTGCTTTTAGGTAGTAATTAGTACTTACCTTTGTTACTTCAACTGATACTACATCTAAAGTGATAACTCCATCTTTCACAGAGTCTTTTACACTAATCAGCTTCTGGGTTGCGAATTTCTGCAACAGATTACAGACTTGCTTATGAGATGTATCTCGTTTTAACGCAGTTCTAATGGTGTCCACTAAATCATTTGAAGAGATGGGTAATTGTAATGTGACATCAGCTAATTCTTTAAGCAGTTCCCGTTCCAGCTCGGGGTCAATTTTGATCAAGTCTACTTCAGGACTTTTCTCAGTCTTTACATCTATTTCTTTTTTAATAACAGGAGTCAAAACTGACACTGAGGGCTCAGTTTTTTTGCTACTAACAGTAGAAGTCACTAAACTTAAGCCTAAGATGCCTTCTCTTTCCTTTTTTCGTTTCTCTAACCGTTCTCTAAGGCTGTTGCGCTTTCTTTGGACCGCTTGGATTTCCTCCCATGCGTCCGACATTTTGAAACACAAAGACACTAAATACAATATAATTAAATTACTACTTAAACAATAAATAATTCCAAAATTATATATTGTTTATTATGATTGGTGGTCAAGATTAAACCTAACCAAAGATTTCAAAACTTTGTAAACATCAATTGAAGTTAGTCGCATAACTATAGGCGAAAACTGAATTTTCTGTATTTTCAAAAATTACACACAAATCGCCAAACTTAAAAATTCCAACAACGGTGTTTACAAAAAAGTAAGTTATTAAAAAAACTAGAAAATATTTGTTTCTCTTTGGTTGGAACGTATAGTTTTTCGGAGCTTAATTTTTAAGTTTCATCTTGACAGCATGACGTCACAATATGTCACCATTGTGTTTGAATACATATTTGTATATAAATCCTTTATAACAAGTCACAAAACTAGTAACTTTAAAGAAAAATTAAAAGTACAATATAGTTTCAGATAATAGCTGGACGAGCATTTAATCTGTTTAAATTAATTAAATTCATTTATGGGCTAAATAAATGCTTTTATCCCTCAAAAACTTTCCTTCAATTTAGTGCTAAACAGTTATTCATTTTCGAGAGGTGAACTGCGGGACTTTGTCAGTTTTAAATCAGGTGCTCTTATTGGACAACCAGAGCGAGTAACTGTGATTATCGGCATAATGTCGAAATAGACGCCTTGTTATATGGATCTCATAGTTCTCACACACCTGATAGATGACAACGAATGTAAAGTTATTTATATTATATATTATATTATTTTCACTAAAAAGAGGCCGGCAGTGTTGCGTATAACTCATGCCAGAAAATAAAGAAAGTGGGTGACATTAAAACAATGCCGTTTGTATTACTGTTTTTTTCTGTAATCTTTTATCTATCATTCGGTATAATCCCGGCCAAACCAGAACAGGGGTAGCAATCCTGTGCTAATAAAATATTGCAAAATATGCATTTTTTTAAAGATAACATCTAAGAGTATTTACTTTACTAAAAAAAAACAATTGGTAAATTTTCCTTTACCCACAACTTCCTTCGTACAGTATTCCAGTCGAGAAGAGCAACCAGATGCTCTTCTCGGATTCCACTACATACAGGTAACATAATTTATATATGAATATAATTATTTGGTAATAAATTTATACAAATCCTATAAACTATTTTATTTCATTTTTTGTATGTTTTTAGAGAATAACTATATGGACTCATAAAATGTAGGACGGCCCGATTTTAGCGGGACTACCCCGATTTTCAGGAATTTCTTTTTTTATAAGGGAAGTGGGAAGGCTAATTTTTTATTTGTTTAATATCTATTTTTATATGATCATTGCTATTATTATTTATAACTTTATTTACATATTCTATAAAAAACAAATGAAGTATGTCATTTATTATTATAGGTTTTATTCCAGGGAATAGATTTTACCGAATACAATACTTAAACATTTATTAGACCGCCATTTTGTTTTCCCACAAAAGGTTCGCACTAGAATTTTACAATTTATCCTTAGTTTACACTTGAATTTTGTGCAAAATTTCAAGTTTATTGGAGCAAGGAGCTATTTAAGAGGTCCATTTCTTATAATTCTTATTCTTCTACCATAAACTCGATGCATTTTCTGAATACTGATCTGTCCTGCCTTTCTATTAAACATATTATAAGGAAAAAATTATTCATGAATCAGTAAATTTTCTTGGCTATTACCTATTATTCCTGTGTTTTAAAAAAGGTTTTTTGAAACCCCTTTTGTTCCAGATTTCTCAAATATAACCTATCATTTCAACCCCCCCACTCTTTACTTCCACTTCTTTCTTAATTCTTCTCCTTTTGTGTCTTTTCTATATTCCTTTTCTTTTCTTTCTTTTATGTCTTTAAAACTACATATTAAATGTATTTCGTAATCTAATTCAGTAAATTTAGTAACTTAACTGAAAACACGTCATATACCTATTTGATTTTCTATGCATAAGTTTTTAACAGGCTTTATCAGTACCCGGACTTGTCTGGGTGGCTGCAGTCATTTTATGGCACTTTGTCTAACCGTCTAGCATAAAAACTAGAATATTATAAATTATTTGTGTAATATTGTAAGGTTGAACAATAAATGTATTATTATTAAGTAGTTTTTTTTTGGTTTTAAACATTTTATTAGGTGTTCATTTTGTTCCGCCATAATGGCTTCATAACAAAATTTTGTCAGATTGTCCCTAAATCACACTTGATATTTGCTCAAATATTTGAGATCTATTCGATAAATAGTTTCTTAATGATTTTTTAAACATGTTATGAGGCTGTCCTTTTGAACTTACACCAAAAAGTTACCATTCCATATGACCTTTGATTTCTGACTAAAATTAGAAGTTAATCGGGTGAGTAGTTTTTTTGCTACCTCGGGAACTGATAGACTGACAGACCGACTAAAAGAATTAAGAAGACATTTTTTAAGCTATATTGCGCACAGACTGGCGGAAATGGGAGACCATGTTTTTCGGAGTCTAGAGACCTTAAAACGCAAAGATCTCGAAGTGTGATTTTTTCACAATTACAACTTAGAGTACTTCCCTCTTACGAGGGAAACAAAATTGATAAGAGCTTTTTGCGAATTACATCAAATTAATTAATATACTACTAAGATTTACTTTCTGTAAAACTATATTCATTACTATATTGTTTGTAAAGAAAACATACTCAAATTCACAGATATTAAATAAATTAAAAATAATTAAATTACATAAATGTTATGAAAATATGTCAATAATTTTTCACTTGTAAAATTGTTTTTAAATCAATGCTGTATCCTTGTAACATGTTAATAAAATAAACAAATGAATGTATGGTCTTTCAATTCAAAATTATCTTTTAATAAGAATGTTTTCTTTCTCTTCAAGTAACAACTGATCGGAAGTTCTCTCTGCTAATTTCTAACATTTTCTCCAAAGGTGATAAAACATAAAAAAACAATATTATAAAAAATAAAATATATTTACAATTTTAGAGTGTTTGTATAAACTAATAATACCAATAAATAAATATATTCACTATATACATATATAAATTGTATTTCTATGTATTAACTATGGCCTAAAGTTAACCCAAATGGCTCTATCTATACAAAAATTCAGTCCAAAATAGTTCAGATATTTTGAAAAATATATATACTAGATATATACCGGGTTCCACAAATAATAAGTGACCCTTATAACTTTTTTCCATGCTAACACATTAGAAAAAAAATTTGGTTGGTTAAAAATGACATTACCTTCTTTTATTTACGAATATCTTCTATTAAGTTCTATTTTTGTTAATTAAAATGTAAAATTAAGTCAGTCAACCAAAATCTATCTTGGCAAAGAAAAAAGTTGCGAAGGTAAGTCACTTAATTAAACTATGTTATAATGACTGACAAACCCATATTCATGTATGAATCAATAGTTAATGAATAAATAAATAAAATTGTTGCACCCGGTATATTACATATTTATTATTAGATTGATTCCATCTTGGTGTGAATTCGCAAATGTCGAATCAAATGCGCCTTTTGTGAAAACCTTTTGTCGCAGTATTCGCACAGGAACGCTTTTTCACCTGTGTGTACCAACAGGTGCTGTTGGAGTTGCCCTTTGGTCGAGAACGTTTTCCCACAGACTTCACAGTGAAAGTTTTTCTCACCAGTGTGAATTTTTATGTGGGTGTTTAAGTTGCTGGAACTAGCAAACCTGAAATATTAGAGGAACGGACTTGTCATATCAGCTAAGATTTCTCTATAAGGCCAGCTAATGTATCTACAGGTTTGGATTGCACTAAAACAGTTTTCTCTACCACTATTTTTAAAACGCTACCCGAGAGAACTCTACTTAAGAAATACTCATGCTGACCAATACTACTTTAAGATAGAGGCCCAGAAAGACTTTTTAGGAGGAGGCCCATCTTGTAGAGGGACATTCTATTAAATTGTCCCTCTTTGCGAGGAACAATAGTTGACCATTTTCCAGATTTTCAACAAATACACATATCAATCTTAAAGATAATAAGCATCATAGTCAAAGAGCGATTGAACATTTTTCCGTACGTCGTATAAATAAATGGAACAATAAATGGTTGATTTTTTAAGGTGCATACAATAAGTAATGAAAATCCTTATTCGTCACGATTCAGTTGGTTTAAATAAAAATTTGCCACCATACTGTATATTTAAATCAAAAGATTTGATTGGGATTGCTATAAAGAAAAAAAAACCAAAAATGTAATAAATGGGTGATTCATTACATTTTCGATTTTTTTTTATATTAGCAGGGATTGACAATATTAGACTTGTATTATTGTATGTATGTTGAAAATACACAGTTGCTATAATGCTGGAGGGAGGAAGTTGCAAGAAATGGAGGGTATGTAGTATGGATGCCAATCTTAAAGCATATTTCTAATCCTGGGATTAGACATTGGAAAAAAAATATATTAATAGAATTTAATAACTTTTATTGTATTAAGTTAAAAAGCAGAAATTTAAATAAGTGTATATGTAAATACAAGCAAAAGTTCTAAGTTTACAAATTTTCTAAAAAATACCACAAACATATTATCGCATCTAAAGTTTCGCCTCCAAACCTCGAACGTATTTTGTTACATAAAAACCCTTTAATGTCTCTTGCAGATGAGTACTAAAATAATTTTGGATAATTCATATTCCGAATTTCATATTATAAAAATTCAGATGAAAATATTCAATATAAACATAAATTAAGTACCCTTTATACACGTAATTTATCTTTTTAAATATTTATTTACTGCAATTATTTATATATTAACTGTTCACTAAATTTGGTATTACTTTTAACTATAGATCAAAAACAAGTTAACAAACTAGTTACTAAATACAATAGTGACGAAATCATACACTCATTAATTATTGGGCAAATCATAGGGAAAGAATATCCCAAAAAATTTTAGAAGTACTGCAGATTAAGTTAAGAGTACTAATAGTACCAACAAATATTGCAGATGAGCTAGAAAATCCGCAACATTGTAAAAGAAATGTTAACCTTAGATGTGAGTGAGTGAGAGGTTGTGAGAAGAAAGAAGAATCTGATAATAGTTCTTCATTGAGAGTACCTCCATGTCTTACACCAGTGTAAATGATGCTGATACTGCATTTTACGATAAAATATATGAATTGTTTGATATTTGAGTCCCTGTTCCTAGGACTAAAAATAGTAAACAGTATTCTGTCTGGCTTACACAACAAATTATTAAGAATCTTGAAAAAAAATATATTACATACAAATTTAAATGAACTAAAAATATTTAAACTAAAAGAGAATTCAGTGGACTAAGAACAAAAAGCAAATTACACAGAGGTCTGCATTTTTAATTTTTAATACCTTTTTTATTTGTTAACATTTTTTAATTAGGTTTGGGGTACATATTCTTAGATATATAGATTACAGAAAAACATATAGCAAATTAATGAGGTTCAGTTGTCTGCTTATTCTGCCAGTTGTTACATGTTATTATTCTGCCAATTTGTAACACGTAAGATGCACTATGATGTCACTAAATGTGGAAGATAAATTATAATTAAGCTATTCAAAAAAAGTAAAAGAGCAGTTTTATTGCTAATATATTAAGGCTTTAAGTTACTTATGCTTATACTCAAAATATGAAAAAATAATTTTTTGGGGGTGTTTTAAAAAACTGATCTTTTTGATTGTCCTGTACATTAAAATAATTGAAAAGCATTCATTTTGAATATGTCGTTCTATAATCTATATATCTATATAACCCTATGGTGTTCCTAAATGTCGAGTTAATATAAAAGTGGTGATTTCTTAGATCGTTTTAAGAAGAAAGTTTATATAAATAAGTGTGTGATTTATTTTCGAGATATAGGGCATTAAAAAATTAAAAAAAAATATATTTATTTTTAGTAATTCGAAAACAGTAAAAGCTATTTGTTTAAGTTTTGGCACAAACCCAAACATATTTAAAGGATATCTTAAAGTTTTTATTTCAGCCATGTGCATAGGTATGGTTAACCAACCTGATTTTCTTAATAAAAAAAAATGGTCCTAAATGACAGAGCTAGTAATTTTTTTTTAAATCACCTACCTCATGATGTTCGGTTAATGCTTGTTGGATACCTAAGTTTGGAGAATATATGAAAGAGGAGCTATCTTATTTTTATGTACAAATTAATAAATAGCCATATTGACTGCAATGTTCTTCTATCTCAACTTAATTTTAGAATCCCTGGAAGACATACTCGACAGAGGACACTTTTTGCAGTTCAGCCTCACAGAACAAATTATGGTGATATTATTTAGATATAGATATACTAAATATAAGACTTAAAACCCTTAAACAAAAAATCTTATTTATATGATTATATTTTTTGTGTGTTTAATTAATAATAGATCATCGCACAGGTTTATCGCTCTGATTTTTTTTAAATGGTTCTAAAATAACGGCAATGTATGAAAAAAATGTGAGTTTTAATAAGTTTTAAAAAAGGAACTTTTAAGCTTCTTAGTAACTGAAACATTTGATGGAAGCTTAGTAGCTTTATCTTCCATCCAAATTTTATGGGGAAATAAAATGACCAAAGAAGATTCGAACATTTTCTACCCATCTAATTTTACAAAATTTATAGTGGAATTTGCCACAATTGTAAGAGTCGTAAAACTAGCTCTCCTGGCAGGGTAATCTTTTAAAACATAATATGCTCTCACTAGAAAGTCACACTACTTAACCTGATTTTCTAGTCGTCCGAGTTACTGTTATAGTGAATGGCGCCGGCAGGCAAGTCTGAATATACGAGGGATGTTAAATAAATTTCTTATGTAAGAGCTGCAAAATAATTTTAAGTAATACAAGGGATGTTAAATAAATTATAGTTATAATATATATGTTAAATTTAATTATAGTTATATAAACGTGAAATAATTTTTGGTAAATACAATCAAGCAACACTGATGGAAATATTAATTTTATTATTTTTCCAGGTTTAGAATAAAATCCCCTGACTTTCTGTTATTTGTTTGTAAATTCCTTGCCTTTTCCCTGATTTTTAGTCGGATTTCTGAATTATCTGACTTTTCCACGTTTTCCAGGTATGAGTATTATATGATAAGATCGACAATAAAAGAAATAAAGCTTTTTTATTGCGGGAAGGTTTATAACCATATTGTAGGATTCCTCATTCGGAAATTTTAATTAGAGGGTCATGAGGAGAGGGAGAAATGGAGAGCTTTATTTATATGTCAAATTTTATAGAAGATAAAATTTCGAATTAAAAAAGGGGTACATATACAATGCAAAAATACATGTGTGAAAAAGAAGATTTTTACCTTTTTGGACAATAAGTACATCCATATGGCCGCTCTGATGTGTGTATTGCTATTGTGTGTTTTGTTAATTGTTGAGCTGTGGCAAAACCTTTATTACATGCTGCACAAATATGATTCTTTTCACCTGTATGACTTTTCATGTGAGTGTGTAAATGGCCACCATTAACGAACCTGAAAAAATATTTGCGAGTAATCTTTTTAGAAAAAATGAGAATTTTTTAAAAGCAAGCTAGTTAATTTTATTAGTTTCTCCTTAAAAAAAACTGAAATACCTTTTCTGACACAAATGACACACATAAGGTCTCTCTCCAGTATGTATCCTAATATGATGTACTAAACTAGGCTTTGTTCTAAAAATTTTTCCACAGGTGTTACACTGATGGACTTTAGGAACTTTTTTTGGGGATCTACCTTCCGTTATAATATCTGCTGCATTGTGAAGGTTAATATCTTCTACCTGTAAATATTAATTCAATAATTTAACATCCCATACAAAAGTTGTCACTTAATGAATCGATAAATTGCTCAATAAATTCAGGCAAAATTTTTAATATTTTAAATTCAAGCTGAAATCATCTCATTAAATTTACTCCATATAAATTTAGTAAATGCAATTATTAAAGCAAAATAATCTGTCAAGACAACAAAACATTAATATTTTTTTTTAAACTCTAGAGTTGAAAATAAATAAGTACAGTAGCAATACTGTTTTATTACCTTAACTGTATTATTGTCATTTCTATGTTCTGCTTCTAATCCAATTTTGTATCCATCTGTATGTTCTTTTTCTTCATCTAGTTTTTCTTGAATTGATTCATTCTCTACATGAACGAGGTTCATGGATAAATCTTTGTATTTTGATTCATGATCCTAAAAAATAAACATAATCACCATTTTATCAATATAATTATATTTTGTTTATCACAAGAAAAACTAGGTGAGGCGCATAAGGGATATGGACCATTGGAAGTTAATTTTTGCATTCAGGAACCCACAACCTCCCCAATTGTTGACACTGTCTCTGGGACTACAACCATCTGGTAGCCCCTAACCTAACCTAGCCTCACTAGAGTTTTTAAGTGGGGTTAAAGAATCCAGATAAAGCTTCGTAGTTCCCCATCAATTCATCAAACAAAAATTACAATTTCTATAAAATCAACTATCAATTATTGTATGAGCTTATCTCCAATACAGATTCGACTTTTATGACATTATGGACAAAAACATAGCAGTTTCAGTATTTTCTGATAAAATTTTGTATCTTTGACCAAACAGTCCCTTTTTACTGCGCTACAAGTATAAAATTTCATAGACCATACTATAAAGGACCTAAAAGATGAAACGCGCCAACAAAATAAATGACGAAGGAACTAACTTTCCAACAGATCACTCTGACTTGAAATAGCTTAGAAGAATTCTAATAATAAAAATTGATATTGGGTAGAAAATTTGTATCAGTAAAACTGAAGCTTCTCTTAGAAATGACCCTAAATTCTCCAACAACAGCATAATAACTTATAAAATGTCCTTCTTAAATTACTGAAAAAATATCTTTTATAACTCAACGTTAGTAACACTTCCCTTTAAGTCCCATTTACTGCAACACTTACTGTGTAAGAATAAATGGGCTGGTGGCTTTGGATAATCAATGTTTTCAAAGAGGTTGTACTAGAGATTTTGGGTCTTGGGTTCTATGCCTCTAGTAAGCTGTTTTCCTCTCACTATGGAATACAGAACCATATGACGTCACTAGAGAAAACTGTCATTTTCATTCTCAAAATGAATAAAATATATTCAAAACAAGTTGAATTGAGATGTCTTCAACTTCAGAAAACTATAGACTTAACTACTGAACAATTATTCATCGGATGTGAAATAATTTATAATACATACCTGACTTTGAACGAATATGGTTTCTTCACTACTTAAATCTCTAACATATTGTGTTTCTTCAATTTGGGTTTGTACTGTTTCCTGAATCACTTGAATAGATTCTTTCTTCATATCATTTTGGCTGGAATGTGTTTCATTTATACTGTTTTCTTTAGCTTGATATCCTAAATAATTATTATTATTAGTCTTTAATGAAATGGATTAAGATTAAAGAAAACTAATACCTATATACTATTTACCTGTAAAATCTGGAGCCTGTTGTAAATTGTAATTTTCAAAACACTGCCTCAGCTTCGTATCAGATGTTTCACATTGTGTCTTAAATTGGAATGCTATGTTCAGTCTTGAAATACATCTTTGACAAATATACGGAGGTAAACCGTCCCCTTCCTGGACCTGTAACATGTTCGAAATAAGAAAAGATTTTTTTATTATTTAGGATAAGTAAATTTTAAAAAGTAAACAAACCTGTACTGAGGAACAAGCCATTATTAGAACAGAGAAGTGTGGAGGTTTAATAGGATCAAAAATAAGGGTTAACTTATTGCTTTTTTCTAGACATATCCTACAAATATTGTTCATATTCATAGTTAAATAATAATTTAATAAATCATTGGTTTGTATACTTTTATTTAGAAACGCCATCGCAGAACCACTTCTGCCTGCTACTGTCACTACTCAAACCAAAATGTAAATACAAATGAATATAGCCACAAATGTAGCCTGAAAATCTCGGACCGTGTTCCGTTTCCAGTCTTGGTGTCGGTTTCTTGCTTCGTACCGATACCGGTTATCTCAAAAATTGGAAACCTGAAAATAAGTGACAACAGTGTCACCAGAACTACAGGGACTTAAGTCACTGTACTGTAAACAGAACGGCTGAAGAATTTTGTTGGTTGTCGGGTAACTAATGTCTGAACTGCTAATTATTTGAAGGGGATCGCGTTCCGTTTTTAAAGGATTTTTCAAAAATCGCTGCCAGACTACTGTCAACTGGAACATTTAACCAGAGCTGAAATCGGAATACGGCCCAATATTTTTGGTTTAAACGTTTTATTTTACGCCGTGATTTGATTACGGTAACACAGATGTTATTTTCTAATTCCATTAAAGTAAAATTGGTGACGTCATTGAAAGTGACTGGTTCGAAGCTCTGTGAATAGAGCGTTTGCCTTGCACCAGTAGCGTAGCCAGAATTAGCACTTGATGGGATATAATTATTTTTCAACAAGGTTGCAAGTTGTTGACGGACATTAACCAAAGGAACAGGGAAAAATAAGAAAAAGTCAAGAGATATTGCAAAACTATTTTCATAATAATATTTTTAACAAAAAAAAGAACTAAAAAGACTTAAAAAAATGCCTATACTAAAAAAACTCTTGGAGGATATATCCCTTTGGCTATGCCTCTGCCTTGCACTGCGTAGGATTTAGGTTCCATCTTCGCCTCGTGCCTGGTAATTTTTTTTATCAAAACATATAATCTGTATGTAGTGTTTGGTAACCGTAAGTGACCTTAAATGAACGGTCATTTTTAAAAGTGTCGGAGATCCCAGTATGCCCGCAATACATTTATTTAACGCATTATTATGTTGCATGCTGAAATAATAATTTGTAAATTAGTTTTTATAACTGCAATTGCAAACAACAATTTTAAGGTATAAAATCTGTTAACTTTCGATGGGTATCTCAAAAACATTTGTAAATTGGAGAAAATAAAATCAAATCCAAAAATAGGTGGTTTTGATGAATAAATAAAATCTATAAAAAATATGCAAAACAATTGAATTCTACAATTTATTAATATAATACAATACTTGCAAAAGCCAAAGGGCGCCATTGCCTGTTGGAAATCGAAACTGTGCCGCTCCCTATGTCTTGATCTCCGAAGGTTTCATTGAATATGACCTCCGAGTAGCAATGGCAGCCCGCTACTCACTATTCAGTTCGAGTTGTTCATTCGATTCGTCCATTCATATACATGAACGAATAGGCGGATCAACGAACTGACGAATATTTTCATTCACACTATTCAACAATTTCTGTTTCATGCCTTTCAATGTTTAAAAATAGTAAAAATACACAAAAAAATAATTTGGAACGAATGGTTCCCCGAGATCAAAGCCTACTTGATTATTCGCTCAAAAGACGGTATCGCAGCGCAACGAATCGAATACTACCGGCCTTAGCAATATACAACCCTGATAGACTTCACTGTGTATGCAGATATCTTCTAGGCTAATATTTTGTGCTCCTATGCATGCTGTATGATACCAGTACTACAATATCTTAGTACACACATTTTTAAAATATAGTATGTCTATATTTCTTAGGATTTTTAGAATCCTTTCATATCGCACTCGTAAACGTTTTGCTTTTCGGGTAGAGGAATCAATGAAGATCGCAACCAGTTTCTCGGAAAGTATCCTGTATTCATATATTGTGTTAATTACATTTTGAGAGAAGGAGAGGCCCTACATTTGGCCTTGCAGCTTCGTTGTATTTTGCCTACTTTACTACTTTTCTGATATCTTCTGTTGGTATGGGTGGACCTGACCGGATATGGTTTTATTAACAGAGTTAATTACAAGCTCTTGCCCTTGAGTCGTCTGTAAATACATATTCTATGTTGTCTTTCGAAATTTATTTTTATTGTCCATATCAATTACGATCTATTTTTGTTGTGTATTAGTATTGTGGATTATTGTGGTTTGTAACCGCCATAGCTTCATTACATTTTTTGTGTTCTTGCAATATATATGCTTTTTGTTGTTTAACATTTTTGCAATATAGTTTATGTGGCGTGGTTTTTTGTAGCACAATTTAGTCTCGCAGTTTTTTTTTGTTTACGTAGATTAAATCCGAAAGACGTATTGAAAAGTTTCTGAGATATATTCTTATCTAGAGACTCTTAAAATATAATCACGAAGGCTTTAAAGCTGGGACTATAGGAAAGACTTAAGCAACCTCATCTGCTGCAAATTAAGAATTGTCTTGGTACAAGGACAAGATAAGGAAAATATACAAATATGAGAAGAAAAAGGTAAGATTTGCCATAAAAAATATTACAAAAACACTGAGGACTTTTGTTTTTTTCTACACAATCCTTTATCCTGCTTTTTGTCTTTTTCCAACCTCTGAGTCCATTTTTTACATGACCATTTGTTATGCCACAAGTTTAGGTCCGTAGAATTAAACTCCTACACTTGTCAGGCGCATAATGTCATCTATACCACTGTAACAGTGTTATTTTTTGCCAGTTGGTTTAGGGCTGGTTGAAACTTTTAGCCTGCCCTGATTGACCGACACTAGAGTAATGTAGGCAGACTTTTTTTTTATTGAGAGGGGAAGGACAAGTGACACCCAAAAAATTGTGAGGTGAAAAACAAACGACAACACAGCAAAAAGAAGAATCAGCACGCTAGAAAAGATAATATAACATTTTATATGCGGGAGTTTATTAAAAGAGAATAATCGTTTAAGAGACTTTAATAACTTCAACTAACTTAGAGACTAAATTACTTTTTTGAAAAAAAAATAGAGTGACAGAACCATTTCATAATAAAGCCTTTTACATAATAAAAAAATATTAATTTTATGCCATGGTATTACTATAGCATTGAAAAACATTAAAAAATAGGAAAATGTGAATATCAAGTACAATCAGTTTTTAAACCAGGAGCAAGATTTGACCAGGTGATAGAAGCCTTGGAGGGTTAACCAACAATTATCAACCTGAAGACCACGTATATGTTGTTGCAAGACGAAATAACTTTGCTATTAATACACATCTTTCGTTTTTCAAATATTTGCTGAATAAATTAAGGGAATGTTCTATCTACTGCCTTATGGGGAAATTCTCAATATTTAAATAAATATATTTTCAAATTTAATGTTAGGTTAACAGAGTATACTGAAGGTATTAATAACTTGATTCCTAAACTAAAAAAAAGCTAAAGCAAAACATAAGTTACCTACATACATTTGTAATATAGTAATTAGTAACTAGTGAATTTAAATAAATATAAAAGTTATCTTTTGTAAAAATACAAAATGAAAAGGAAACAAGTAAAATGTATAATGATAATAATCTTGTTTCTCACATTTTTTAGAAATGCGTCTGTCAGGCCAACCAGGCAGGACCTAACTTTCTTATTGTTAAATGTGAAATAAATACGAAATAAGACTAATGATTAATGAACAAGCTATATTTCTGGAGCATTTTACTCTAGTTTAGTTTTAATCTCGGAACACTGGCTTAATGTTCATACAAGTTAATCGTTACTAGAGACTTTAATTAATTTTAATGACACAGCTTCAATGTTAATTCAGTGTTTCAGTATTTTGTCCCTGTCTTTACATGTTAGTATGCATGTACATAGTCCAACAAGAATATCAAAATTTTCGTAATCTACCATTGATTATGTTTGTTCTAATTTTGATGATGAACGAATAGAGTGTTGCGTAGTTGCTGCTGGTTTGTCTGACAATGAAGCAGTAAAGTAAATTATGGTTAAAGCATTATCTTAAAGTAAAAGGTTTATATTATGTAAAACTTATAGCAAAAAAAACTTTCAAACATTGGATATTACATATAAATAATAAGTTGCAACATTTATAGAACAGATTAAAACAGATTTTTAATAGAACGTTTCCTATAAGAAGATTAAAAATGAAACGGAAACAATTTTGGCACTCTAAGAGTATTAGAACATCTGGCAAAAATTTACTCCCCCTACATTATATTAAAATATATACAAGCAGTAATGCATTTTTAAAGCATTATTGTATATATAGAAATATTTACAGAAAATTAATTATAAGAGTTAAATTTATGTACTACAGCGAAATCCTTATTGTATCGAATAAAACAAGAACAAACTGGAAAATAATTAATGAACTTAAGGGGCGCCGTACCGGAAGCACTAAAACTACTCTACAAAATAATAGTCATCAAAATATATTTAATGAGTATTACTGGTTTGTTGTTTTTCAGACTTTCACCCAATTTCACTATTACCTACACCCCCAAAAGTAATAAAAAAGCGTGTCATTAAATAAGTTTAAATAATTAATTATATTAAAATAATAAATAAAATTCAAAAAGTATCGGAGATGCAATATTTAAAAAATGTCTTCTGGTTTGAACGATGTGTTTTGCAATTACTCCAAAGCTTGTTACTGTGAAAATCATGAAGTTCTCCTTAAAAAGTTAAAGCGTTATGGATTCCAGTATTACTACTACAACTGGTTTAAGCCATATTTACAAATAGGAGTCAGTTAGTTAGGTAAAGTAATAAGACGTCTAGTTCAACTACAATTTCTTGTGGGATGATACAAGGATCTGTCTTGGGTACCATTTACCATATAGCTGGCCCGGCAGACCTTGTTCTGCCTGTTCCGTTAGATGGCGCAATGAGTTTCCAGTTGAATTATAAGATTATGAGACGCATTCACCACATTGTCCAGAGATGTTATTGAAGAAAAACATATTGGTTTTAACAAAAAAATACGCAATAAAACAATACAAAAAATAGTGTTGAAAGGTCACGGTAACCAGACGATCATTTAAAAAAAAATCATGTAAATTGGTGCCGTCCAACTCTCTCACGAACTTGATGAAAAATCTGGCTTAGTGTTTTAGGTATATAGCTTACACATTAACGACTTACTAAGCTTAACATAAACGAAACTTTTACTTACATTGTTTGAGGACGACACTACCATTGTGTGGCGAAATAAAAATGAAGACCTTTTGAAAGAAAATATCTTAAGAGATTTGGTCTTATTTAAGAAATGGTGTAATGAGAATCACTTTAATTTTATGTATCGAAAACTAATATTTTAATGCTTAAGCTTAACTTTGATAATCTTTACCTATCAGATACTAAGGTTGACAACAAAATAAATACGACATTTTTGGGAATACACAAAGATAATAACACTTGAAATTTATTAATCACATATTATTAAATAATTTGGGAATAATTAAACATTCCATTATTATTCCTATCAATAAACCAGGTAAACCTAACGAGTGTAGATCCATATCCTTGTCTTCGTGTATTCTAAAAACTTTTGAAAGAATACTGTGTAGAGATGGACGATGATTGAAAACCATCGATACATCGAAACGATATATTCGTTTACTCCGATGTACAAGAAACATCGCATTTGATCCATCGATATTTCAAAAACATCGACCAGGTTTTCACCGATTTACATCGACATCTAACATCATAGCATCGACCAACAAAATTAATAAGCATTTTAAGAAAATACGGTCGATTTATGTTATTTCACTTATATGTAAAGTATGGTGGGTATATAAAGCTGGGATAACCTGATTGATTAATAACACTGTAGAATAATAATAAAAAAGGTGATTATTTAGGGTTCGTCAAATTCAGGTTGTTCCAGCTTGTTAATGGAGGAATTATTCCTGTAATATCATTAATATCTAGAATATTCTCGATTAAAAAAAATTATTATAAAGCAATAACATTAACAGAAAGTACAGTAAATGTAAATAGATGCATATTTTGAACTAAACAATTTAACTTAGCTCGGAACACATATTAATCATGTCGTGAATTTAATATTTTCAACTCCCTAAAGCAACCAGTCTGTTTTCTCTAAAGAACTCGAAAAAAGTAATTTAAATAGGCGTTTTCCGCCCAGCCGATTACGCGTTTTGTTGGCGGTGGCACTTGCCTTAGAAAACAAGTGTCCAGCTGAAACTGAGGTAGCAAGTAAAACATTTATTTGGACAGCAACCCACAATATTCAATTATCTGGCAATAGATGACATGCGAGTTGTAAAATGTCCAAAACCTCGACCGGAATCCATCGACCGGCAATCCATCGATGTCTTAAAACATTAAGGCTCGATGTATCGATGTTTTCGATGTATCGTGAAACATCGTGTATCCCTAGCGGCGTGAATCGCAAAAACTGATTCCAGTTGGTCAGTTCGGTTCGGTTTCAGAAAAGGAAAAGGTGTTGACGAGTGTATGATTCATTTATAATTTCTGATATACAACATACTTATTCCAAAAACGACTACAATTCTGATTTATTTTTAAACATTTTCTGCGCATATGAAAATGTAAATCTAAACATATTAAGTAACAAATTAACTAGACTTCACATGCCAATAGCTTTTGCTGCCAATCTAGTTAGGTTATTTAAAGATCCCAAAATATTCACTTAGAATTGGAACAAATCTTAGCGAAACTCGATATTAAGTCCCTTGATTTTTAACTTATATAAAACGGATCTTCATGATTTAGACCTAAATTGTACTGTGTTACAATTCGCTGATGATTTTAGTCTATATAGCAGCCATAAAAAAATGTAAAGACTGTAAAGCAAATCTCAATTGAAATATATATATATATATATATATATACATATCATTAATGAAATCATTGCAAGAGGAGGTTCGAGAGCTCAGAAAATCCATGGATTTTCTTAATGAAAAGTACGAGGACGAGAAAAAACGAAATATGGTAATAACAGAAGCTCTCACAGAAGTTTCGAGGGATAACCGCTGGCTAAAGCAAGAAGTTGAGAAGCTTAAACAAGCTCTTAATAGTCAAGATACCAATAAGATCAAATCAAATATTCGTGTCTATGGTTTGCAATGCAACGTAGATGACAAGGCAGCAACTTTAAGCTGTGTTTCGAGGCTTTTTACTTCAATTGATGTCAAGGTATTCCAAGAGGACATTTCAAATATACAGCATTTTAAAAGCAAGGGTGGGGTCAATCTTGTCATTTCATTGGGATCAATGGAGAAGAAGCAGGAAATATTAAAGGCCAGAGCTAAAAAGGGTAAGCTTACTATTAAAAACTGTTCCTTGGGGGAATCCACAAAACCAATTTTTGTGGATGAAGAGCTTACTAGGGAGGCTTATAATCTTTTTAAAAAGGCTAAAAGTTTGAGATCCGTTGGTTTCAAATACATCTGGCATAGAGATGGTAGGATTCTGGCAAGAAGGAACGATGGTGATGCAGTTGTTGTTATTAAAAATGAGACATTCTTAAACGACTTACTAAATTAGATCTTAATACTTATCTTTCTCCTTTTAATTTCTTTCGTTTTATGTATATTTGTAGGCTAATATTAAGAAACTATAATGGCTTTAAATAATATATTGGACGATTATAACAATGGTTACACTCAGATTTCTGATTTTGTTAGTGATATAAATTTTTGGAGGGATTCTAATTGTGATATAGACTTAATGCATGTTAACATAAGGAGCATCTATAGAAATCTGGATGATTTTCTTGTTTACTTAGAGTCATGTAATAAATTATTCGATATTTTGGCAATGTCAGAGACTCATCCTATGGATAACATAACAGATTTTGCAATACCGGGTTATACAATTTTCAGTAATGAAAGTTTTATAAATAGGTGCGATGGTTTTGTTTTTTATGTCAAGAGTAATCTAATAGTTGATCATTCCATTATAAAATTTAATAATACAAACTTCTTAAAACTCATTATCAATAAAAATGCTATTACAGCTGAGTTGTTTGGCACCTACAGATTGCATGCTTTAGATAGAGACGAATTTGTTGATAATCTAGACAATTTGCTTAGAGGGTATGGCAGCAGTAATGTTGACTTAAGTGTATTCATTGGAGATATTAACATAAATCTACTGAAACAACAAGACAAATATGTACAAGACTACCTTAACTGTTTATATTCATATGGGTACAGCTCTAAAATTAATGAAGTTACTTGGCAGAGGGGGGAACAAAGAAGCTGTATTGATCATTGTTTTATAAAATGTAATAATTCTAAAGTTAAACACATAAATTCAGCGGTAGTTATAACTGATGTATCTGACCATTACCCTATTATTTTGAATATTAGGACTGACAATCAGTACAGACCTCCCTCTCAAGTCAGGTGTTTTAACAAATTAGACTATGATAAGTTAAGTTCATTACTTGCCACAGAGATCTGGCAAGAAGTGCTAAATAAAACAACGGTTAATGATTGTACAGATGCTTTACTTCCAAAGCTCAATAAATATATTACCGATTCGACAATTTCGTTTACCATTTCAAACAAAAAATATCGTATAAAGCCATGAATCACTGCAGGTCTATTAGTTTCTATTAGAAAGAGAAATAAGTTAAAAAAAATATTAACACTCAATCCCAACAGCTTAAATGCAAAATTAAATTATACTAACTTAAAGAATAAGCTTAAAAAACTTATAAGAATATCAAAAAATAATTATTATAAACGACTCATCAATAAAGACTCTGGCTGTCCACGAAAAACTTGGAATACTATTAAAGAAATAACTAATCAAAATGACTCTGGTCAAATAATTAAAACTATCTTATCTGAAAGTGGTCTTGAATTAACAAGTCCTAAAGACATTTCCAATGAATTCAATAATTTTTTTAGTAAAATTGGTAAAAAGCTTACTGGAAATATTGCTATGAATCGGGTGTCGCCAGAGACCGGTAAGGTGAATCCAAATACATGTTTCCTGGCTCCACTTACACAAGAAGAAATATTACAGCAGATAAATAGCCTTAGAACGAATGCGTCAGGTAATGATCCTGTAAAAACTTGTATCATAAAAAGATTTTATAAGAATTTAATTAAACCACTCCACCATCTGATAAATCTAATCTTTGCAGAAGGTACTTTCCCGGAAATCTTTAAAAAAGCAGTTATTGTTCCTATATATAAATCTGGAAACAAGAAATTAACAACCAATTATAGACCCATTGCGCTAACTAACAGTATAAGCAAGTTGATTGAAAAGTGCATTAAACTCAGGATAAATAATTTCTTGGAACATAACAAATTAATTTCATCAAATCAATATGGATTTCGGGAGGGTGCTGGAACAGAAAATGCCTTGTGTAGGGTGACGGAGTACATTGTAAAAAGTTTTAATAATGGTAAAAAATGTCTTGGTGTTTTCCTTGATTTGTCAAAGGCCTTCGATACTGTGTCACATCGAATTCTGTTACAGAGACTGGATAGAATTGGCATAAGGGGTCATGCGTATAAATTAATACATTCATATTTAGCTAACAGAACACACCAAGTTAGACTAGAGGATACTTATAGCAGTGCTTTGTCGCCAGAGTTCGGTGTGCCACAGGGTACCGTACTTGGGCCAATGTTATTTACTATTTACGTAAATCAGATTACGGAGATCTATCGTGATGCTAATGTGATATGTTCTGCGGATGATACGGTGGTATTAGTTAGTGACAGCTCATGGAGTGATGCATATAAAAAAGCAGAATGTGCCATAAGTGCAATTAAAATCTGGTTAGATAAGAGTTTACTAACACTTAATATAGACAAAACACATTTTGTAACCTTTTCAATGACAGCGAGCACACAGCCTCTTAGGCAAACTATTGCGGTACATGGCTCGGAATGTGACCGCTCAGCTAATTGTAGATGCACAACTCTTATATCCAAAAAAGATCATGTTAAGTACCTTGGGATATATTTGGACCAGTATTTACGCTGGGACAAACATGTAGAATACGTTACAGGTAAAATTCGTAAACTGATTTACAAATTTCTTCAACTTAGGACCATATTAAATACCATGACATTGAGAAAGGTTTACTGTGCACTGGTCGAGTCTATCCTAAGCTATGGCTTAGTAGTCTGGGGGTTGGCATCCTTAAATATAATGAGATCACTAAATTCAGCACAAAAATGTATCATTAAAAATATGTTGTTTAAAGATAAAAGATATCCTTCTGTATTACTGTTTCAAGAGTCCAAGCTCTTTGACTTAAAATTATTGTATACCAAAGTTGTTGTTAGGTTCATGTTAAAAACAGAGTATTATAAACATGATATTCACCATAATGTACAAACTAGACATAGAAACCGAAAAACCTTAGATATTCCAAGAATGTTATACAGCACTACACAAAAGCATATGTGTTACGTTGGTCCCAGGACCTATAACAGCATACCAGATTTCTATAAATGCAAACTATATACCAGAGTTAGGAAAAAGATAAATAGTTGGATTGTAGATAATAATGTCACAATAACAGTTTAACTTACTTATAAAATATTGTTATACCTGCCTGAACTGAAAATGTATGTAATATTTAATGAGTCATTAGTATTATAAAGTATATATTATTATTATATTACAATGTATAAATTATAGTAAATTGTACTAAACCACAATCGCACACACAGATCGTAAGATTCATTGTGCAGGAGTGGTATTCTGGATTAAAATATAAAACCATTTATTTGTAATAGGTGAAAATAAATAAATAAATATATATATATAATATATATATATATATATATATATATATATATATATATATATATATATATATATATATATGCTATGAACGAGGATTTCCAGGCACATATAATACAACTCTCGGAGCATTGCCTTAAAAATAGTTATTTTTCATTCAACGGGCAAATGTACCAACAAATGGATGGCGCTCCAGTGGGGTCCTCGCTATCACCAGTAGTCGCGAATTTATTTATGATATACTTCGAGAAAGAAGCTCTTGAGAAAGCAAGTTTAAAGTCCAAATTATGGATTCGTTATGTGGATTTCCGACTCACGTAAATTCAATCCACCCCAGAATACAACTTACTCTAGAGTTAGAGGAAAACAACAAACTACCATTTTTAGATGTTCTGGTCACAAAACTGCCTAATGGACATTTCGAATACACCGTGTACAGAAAACCAACACATACAGACAGATATTTAGCAAAATCACATCATCACCCTGCACAAATTCAAGCTGTGGCAAATACCCTAATATCCAGATCCGTGCGGTTAACTGAAACACAGACGAGACAAAACGACATTCCGTGATAGGACTGTGAAAAGTTGTACGTTGTACTAACAGGCGAATATCAGGAAGAGTGGAAGATCATAAACTTAGCATCAGAAACAAACAAACAACCTCAGCCTTATTCCTACAACATCAGGAAACCGGCCATAAAATAGATTTCGATGGGTGTAGGAAGATTGCCATTATAGAACATTATAAGACCAGAATAATCCGAGAAGCCATAGACATTGAAAAACAAGGTGATTTGAATAAAAGTGATGAATCATTAAAACTACCAACAGTATGGAAGAAAATAATCGACAAATCTGAAATTGCAAAAACTCAAACGCAATTAACGCAACAACAACAGCACCATCCGGAAACATAAACAACGACCAACGGCCGCGCAGATATAACCTTAGGCCCCGGGTGGGTTTATAAAAGGAAGCGTCGCAGTCACCAACACGTCAGTCTCTATTCGGACGCGAGAAAGAAAGCTTCGAAAATGCCAAATGTGATTTTGGCGAAACGTCAGCAAAACTGTTCTTTTCAGAACGACAGTAGTGAACGGATGTACACCCAGAATCAAAACACATTATATGTATATATATACAACTTGTACTTTCCAGAAAATGGATTTAATATTTCCAACCAAAAATCTGCAATGCTTACCGTTTCAAGACATAGAATTATAAAAGAGAACTTTATTAATCTAATTGGTACAGATGTACTATAGGTTCAGTCAGTTAAATATTTGAGAATTATTTTATATCAAAATGAGACGGAACATATTAATTATATTACAAAAAAGGCTGAGAAAAATATAAACATACTACGTGCGGTGGTATCCAAGTCATGGGGTGCCGACCAAATGACAGCTTAAATGTTTTATAAAGCATTTACTAGATTCATACTTGACAACGGCTCGGGTTTTAGTGACAAAACCCAAGAAACAACGACTTAATAAAGTGGACTGTGTTCAATTTAGGACCCTCAGTATTATACTGATATAAGATACGGCTACACAAGCTCTTCTAGCAAAACGTAATTAACCACCTATACAAGTTGACTTACCTCACTTTGCAGATTTTCAGTCATTAAAGTCAATAATACTGAAAAGTGTTTTAGATCAATATAAAGGCTTTTGTAAACTCTTGACCGACGGCTCCAAAGGTGAAAAAAATGTAGGTTGTGCATTCAGTATTCCTCAAGACAACATAATTCAACAATTTAAATGTAATGACATTACATCAATCTATACAGCTGAGGCTTTTGCAATATTAAAATCATTTTAGTATATTTACATTAATAATTACATAAAAAAAGTTACAAGTTTTGTTGGATTCACAATCTGTACTGTTATCCCTTAAAAACAATTGACATTGTAAACATCCAATTGTCACAAACATCCTCAATTACCTCTTAAAACTTTATTTCAATGAAGTGAGTTTTTATATTGATCAAGAGCCAGACTGGTATAGCTGGCAACGAACAAGTTGATAAGGCTGCAAAAGAAGCATGTTCCTCTGAAAGCTATGACGATCTAAATCATCGTTTATTCAATTGCAAGCTCAACACCGAAGCTGTATCCTATATTATTTCAAAATTAGATCAGTTAAAATTACTGCCAATGTCACACTCAATATCATTGCAAAATCTAGTCAAAAGTAATAAACTAGAAAGTATATTCTTGGGGTACTTAAAAAGATGCAGTTTAGACTTAGAATATTTAAAATTAGTACACTAGTTAGCTATGTTTCTCTGTTTTTTCTTTGTATGTACATTATACCTATTCGGGCCTACCTGCTAATTGTCTTGTCTACGTAATAAAAAACATCCTGAGCTGGCCCCAGGGCGAGAACTGCGTGTTCCTGTTTACCGATCCCTGAGTTATCGTGGATTTTGGGTTCTATTTGAGGTTAGATTAGGTTAATCTGAAATAAATTCTCGTACGACTGCTTTAATTGATGCAAAATATGATCAATTACTTTAATTAAAATAGCATGAAAAATCGTGGCTAAATGAGTTTTAATCGAAGGCAAAAAAAACAATCTAAATTAAAAGGTTGCAAGAGGCAGTTATGCCGTTTGTATTGTTTCAAATGAGCTTGGCATTACTGCATCAAAAATAGTTTACTTTACATTTGTAAATTTATACCTAACTTATAATGTAGCCCTATGGGTTTACTGCAGCCAACAACTTTTTAATTCTACGTTTATATTACAAAAACGGGCTGATGGTTACATGTGGAAAGCTGGAGCCCGAAACCATTGCTTTTAAATATTCGAATCTGTATCTCTCATATATGAAAAACCTGGAAAATTAACAACTGAAAGGCCCTTTAATACTAGATAGAATGTCAGAATTGGAACCTCCCTCTTCCTATCCCGAGAACAACCTTAGTAAAACAGTTAATGTTATATGAAAGTATAAAATATACAACCAACTCTCACAAATAATTAGGAAAAGAGAATAGCTTCGAGGCAAAAGCATATTAGGTATAACTTACAAGAAATTTACGATGATAGTTTGTGAGCATACCATAAATATAATATATATATATATATATATATATATATATATATATATATATATATATATATATATAATCTGTACTTAAAAACTTTATATCTCTTTTATTATATTATATATTTAATTATGGAATTCATTATGGCTATATTTATAATGATTTGTACATGCAGTTACTTAGTTTATACTGTATATTTAATTTATTTTTCCAATGATTAGACCCTAGTATTTTTATTTTTATACTTTGCATAAAATACATTTGCGTCTCAAACAGTTCACAAAACCTTACAAAATAATAAAATGTTTAAAAATTAGCTTTACATGTTTAATTACCCCGTCCAACAGCGAAACCAGAAATAGAATTAATTTGGAGTTCGTAGTTCACGTGCTCCCCCCCCCCCTTGTCTTCAGGTTTGATCAGTCAGATCAGTTTTGCAGAAATAATCTCATAAACAATAATATCAAAAATGACACCTATACAGAACAATACACGCACCATCTAAAAGTATTGAATCAAAGATTACGATACATTTCTTACAATAATTTTATGCACGACTATCACGTTTTCAAAGTTTTATGTTGAATGAAAATTTCAGCAATTTGCTGAAGTGTAAACAATTAAAAAAAAACCTGAACTGATTTACTGTTTCCATGAATTAAAGAAATCTGAAATATATCTATACATATGAATTCCAGTCCATGTAGAAAGCAAATACAAACAGGTTGCAGAAAATCGTTTTCACAAAATGTTTCAAAATAATCCTAAAACCGGGACTAATGTCTGCAGTAAATTATTGAACTTGTATATTAATCTGAAGTGAAGAAATAATCACATGCAGGAAAATATAAATATGATTACTATGGATGTATGTTTATTTTTGCGAATAATAAGAATAACGAATTTCCACTGACTGCATTTGTTGCATACGACATATTTGGAATTCGATTTTTTCATAGATTTAGTAGGACGTTATAAATAAACAGAGCACATCTGCGCAAAATCCCCCCCTTGTCATTTTAAAACTATTTGGGAGCCAATCAAAAGAACGGTTGAACAATCTTCAAGTTTCAAATCTCAAACGTATATTGAGCAAGTTGGAAGGAATAGATTATTTCGTGATTAACTTTGGCAGTTTTTCGTTAAATACTAAGGGAAAAAGGTATGTAATTTAGTGAATATTTAAATAATAGCGAATAAATGTGCTTGTGATACTTTGGCGTAATGGGTATGTTGTTTTATAACATTTTCAGGTAATTTCTTGCAAATTTTTGTCATATACACATACCTCGTATTGTTTTTAACACATTTGAAATGTAGAGTAGTATATATTGGCATTGCTGCAGTATCTTGGTATATGACATGTTAGAAACCTTTTACCTACGTTTTATTTTGTTCATATGTGAAAAGTGTAAAAAAATTCTGTTTGGCGCTATTTCAACATTGCTATGCGGTTACGTCATACTGGCAAATTCTTTTCCGACCTAAGTAAGGAAATTTATTTTATATGAACTTTTTCAATACAATATAATCAGTTTAAGAATATTCATTATGATATGTAGATATAGAATGTCGGGATTGCGTTTTTCGGTTTTACTTACGTTGAAATTTCAGATATATTTCTCGGTTAGTTTTTGTGATCAAGTAGGCTCTGGGTGGTGCATTGCGCAGACTCGTACAGACTGCAGTTCCTGTTATGAGTCCATCGACATGGCCCAAGTCTGTCTGGATTTTTGAAAATCTATGCTAAAAAGTATCGGGAGTTCTAAAAAATCTTATTTCGAAGCTTTTGGGCAGTTATTAGATGGTATGCTTGTAGATATTAAGGTCACTCTTTCAATTTTCACCCCGCTCACTTGGCGTGTGGTCGTTTGAAATCGAACTAAGACCGCACCCAAATATCGCCATATTGCAAAACCAATGATTTTCTGATTTACAACTTTTTATGATAAAAAATCGTCGGTTATATTTGTGAAAGAAATAAGAAGGTATTTTTGCCCAATGTTTTCCATTCACAGGCAAGTCCTAACATGTTCTACTAGGTGGAATTCATGAACAGTACCGACTTTTACTCTTTTTGTCTTTAAACATCTAAAGTACCTTAAGGTGCATTTCTGACTGTAAATTTGTCGTGTTTGATTTAATATTTAACTAATTATTTAGGTTTTATATTTCTCTTGATAAATATAAATAGATAGTAATCTAATAAAAAGATATTTAGCAATGTATTCTGGGGCCAGGAGGTGACATGTTTGAGGTAGGGGGAGCAAATGAAGAGCGATACTCCACTATAGTCACAGGTCCCGGCTCCAGCTCCCTTAATGCTCATGAAGGGACGTACTGAGGCCCTTGTTGTTGAGGAGGGGGAGGGGGGGGGGAGAAAAAGAAGGAAACTCAACTGACAACTAAGAAAAGAATTTCTATCAGTATTGCCGACGAAAAAAAAAGTTTATGCCTTTTGCATTACAGTCATTTAGGTACTTTTGCTTTTCTTAACTTACGGAAACTAATTTCCCAACAACTTTGTGGGGGGGATTGACCACCCGGCGTCCCTATCCTAATGATTATTTTCAAAGTAGTTACTTATATGATTTTAATATATATTGGATTTGTTTCCTACATATTGTTTGCAATTTTTTTGCCCTGTGTACTGTAGGAGTTACAATTAAACATTAAATAAAAAAGTAGTAGCGTTTGTCAGAGAGAGCTGTCATTTAAAATTATTTAGAGATATACAGGATGCGTTGAAAAGTCTTGGCATATAAAAGTTTGCATATCTGAGTCCTCCTCCAATTAAACAATAAACTGCCAGGTTAAGGTATCATGAGCCAGCAGTACTACCATTTTCTACAAGTAATGTTCAGTGCTATACAGGGTATACAAAAAACAGTGGTATACTTTCCCCAATCAATGGTTATAAACCTCATTATTTTGATTTTTTATTCTAGAAAAAGGTACTTAATTCCCTTCCAGAGAGCATTAGATTTTATATGTCAGCATTTTTTAAAGTTTTGCAGTTATTTACGTTTTTATTAATATGTTAATAAGTGTAGTGATAGGGTAGTAAATCCTTGCTTTATTTTAAGACTGAAAGTCAATATAAATTTATGACCTCAAAGTGTTCGTTTTCAAGATACAAGGAGTTTAAAGTTTTTCAAAAATCCAGTCTTTTTTGCATTCCCTATATTTCAAAAGCTACATAATTAAGGCAGAATAAATTAATATATAACTAAATTTTACTTTTTCTTTCCACTTAACTATATAGACAGACCTAGATTGATATTCTTTAAGTTTTTTCTTAACGTAATAGTACGAAGTTGATTTTTCAAGTTGATATTTTTAGAGATTAAAGCAAGTTAAAATGTGTAAAAAGTGTATTTTATTAATTCCTTTTTCGAGGAAACTTTTGTATTACAAGTATGTACGGGTTTTATTAAAATAAAGAAAACATTTTTAATAACACATCTACTGATCTATTTTTTTTTCTACATACAAGATGTTGAAGCAATGATGTTTTTTACAAAATCAGCACCCGTTATCAGAAAATGAAACATTTTGGGGAGACACAAAAATGTTTCTTTATTTTTACAAAACCTACCTATTTTATACCTAATTGTCAGGTTTCGTATTGGAAAATATCAATTACTTTAACATTCTTTATAAGAAAAAGCAAGCCTTTGTAATACTAAGTTTATATGAACTTTAAATAAAGCAAATATTTATCATTTAGTCTTTTCTACATATTAAATAAATAACCTGTAACATTTTGAGTTTTTAACCCATTTATGTCAATCCTATTTTTTGGTGAAAAGTACGTTTTCTGTTTTCCATAGGCTAACTAAAATCGAATACATACTTTATATCTTTATAGGGTTTTTCCTGCTTCTAGTTTTATAGATTTTTTTATGTTTAAAAATATTTTTTGGGTTACTGTATCACAAATAAAAGGCAAAAGTTAAAAAAAAACTGTCACCTTTTGTTATTGAAGTTGATTCTTGAGTTCTGGCTAATTAGGCAAAGCAAAAGAGAATTGGGCTCTGATATTTTTATTTTCAAAAATTTACATATAACTTTTGTTTTTTCCTGTATATGATTCTTGTTGGACTTTATATAGTACCATAAAATATAGTAACACATAGGCCTCGATCTCTAGCTGCTAATAAATTAGAATATGCGGATCAAATAAGGCTACAATTTAAAGTTATTTAGAGATATACAGGGCAATTAATAAAAAAGCCATGTAAAATATTCGCTTTGTAACATTGAAAATCATACATTTTAGCACATACATATAGCAAGTTTTGTTTGCCCAAGGTTACTGATTGGCAACAATTCTAATCCAATGTGGATTTTCAGATGACCAATAATGCATAACAAATTTAAAAGTCACTTAAATTCAGTTGAAATCTTAGTTTTTTAAGTAACTTAAGATGTATGTTCTACAAATCGAAAAATGATAATAGGGATATGCGAAAGCCCTTAAATTATTGCATTTTTATAAACTACATTTTTAGTGTGCGGTTTTGATGTACCTAAATACATAAATTATTCCTCTCGGTAACTCTGGAAGAGGCCACGATATAAAATAACCTTTAAATCTCTATTTGTATTTTTAACACATAGTTATTAAAGGAAAAACATATTTCATCTCTTAAGAGTGGAATTTCAAACAATCTAGAAATCCGTATTACATAACTATTATCAAAAGCTGTTGAATCATTTTAAAAAATAGTTTACTCAAAGAGATGTTTTAAAAAAGTAAAATTACATTCCACGCCTTATCACCCCTGAAATGCGAAATGTCAAGAAATCCAGAAATTGATTTTTAGGTTATTATTTTCAAAACCCATTGATAAAAGAATTGTCTTAAAAATCTCAATTAGAAGAAAAGATATTGTAAAAAGCTTAAAAACACATATCACCTCTTTAATGGTGGGATGTCAAAAATTCCAGAACTCGGTTATTAGATATCGATACACATAAGAAGACAATTTACCCTTTTTCACCCCTGTAAGGATGGAATTTAAAGTTCCAGAAAGATTTTAATTATTTTTAAAAGCTATTGGCGAGAAGGCATTGTCTTAAAAACTCATTTAGTTTAAGATATGTTGTAAAACAACTTAAGACATACTTTACTAAGTACCCGTAGATTTAGTATCGATTCCAAGAATTGCTATTAAGTGATACTAACAAAAATGTTTAATTAGCATTATAAACTTATTTTGTGCTACATTCCTTATACTCAAGCCCACTGTTTTCCTAAAAATTGCGCCAAAAAAGACGTATTTGATGCTTTGAAAGCTCCTAACTACTGAACTGTTAACCTAAGAGCAACATGAATTAGACTTATCAATCTTAGTTTTTCCAAATCTTAAAAGTGACACACAACAACTTCCGGTTTTGTTAAAACTTGACTTCCAGTTAAACCAAAAGTTAATGCAGATTTTGAAAAACTAATATAGGAAAGTGGGATTTATTTTGGCCTTTCAGCATGACAAAGGTGTAACTTTTTTGGCGCCATTTTCTCGAAAACGTTTGGTTTCGAGAGTAAGAAATGTAACACAGAATGTATTTAGAATGGTAATTCTAAATTATCCTGTATGTTATTCGGTTTAAAAAATCCAATAATATACAGGATGTTCAATGTAAAATGAGAAAGTTGTTGTCGACTTCCTGTATAACCAGATGTATGATGACATATTTTTAAAATTTTCCTAACTTTCATTTTACCTAATATAGTGTTAATGGCCATTCCTGGTAAGATACCCTGTAGAAGCATTTTGTTATTAGTGACAATTTTAGTATATAGTATATTTTTTGGATCTTGTGAAGCTCGGGAATATACAGGATGGCTACTTTCTTAATAACTCATCATTGGAATCTCTTATGGAAGTTAATAGTACTAGATTCCAAGAATGGAACATTAAAGAAGTTACCACCTTGTGCAAATTATAAATTCCAAGTTCAAGTTTCAGAACTTTAAAACTTAAAATAATACTCCCTTTCAAGAAAATTAACTGGTATATATATGAAATAATTGTACATCATTTTTTATGTTTGTTAAAAAATAATATAATAATATAATATAAATCGAAACAGCCAAGGATCAGGTTAAAAGAAACAATATGGATCTGTTATGCCAACGTATAAATTTTTAAAATATACCCATTTTGTTTCTTTTATTATATTAATTTTGGTAATTGTTAAGCTTAGTATTTCAGAAACAGTTAAAGCAAATGTTATAATATTATATATTTTTGAAAACAAGAAGAGGAGATCTTTTTAACCGTCAATACAGGTTATCTCATTTAAAAATAACATGTAATTTTTGTAGCGTTTCGAAGCTTTTTTGTTATTGGGCTTTCATTAAAATATATCATATGTCAAAATCTTCATGATGTATATTTGTTTTACACTTTTCTGTATCTCAAAAAATAAAAGGCAAAAACGCATATCAAACTATAAAAAAAACTACTCCATGTGTTTTATTACTGTCGATGTTTTTTTGCAAATAATTTTTTTCTTAAAAAGTAGTTTTTGTTAAATTTCATAGAACATATGAAAATTTCACTTGTTTAAAAGTAGCTTTTTATATTGTCCTGTGTCTAAGCAGAAGTCTAGGCCAGCTACGAAATACCATTTTAATGCAACCTATTCTTCAAAACATACAAATTACTTCATTTTTATCTTTATTTTTGGTTCTAAGAACTCACCCTGCTATTGGTTGTTTTTAGTCTTGTGACTTCAATAAACCAATAGAAATGCTTTTTCTTAAAGACAGTTACTGCTAATACTAAATTGTGCTACACGAACCAAGCTTTAGTTGTTGTTGTTGTCTCTTGACACCAATTTCTAATTTGCGGGAAAATGTCAAATTTTGACACTTCCTGTTCAACCGGAAATTGATGTGTAAAAATAGATAATTAAAAATTAAGAAAATCCATTTTGTTCCAAGTATAATAATTTGGCAATTACGGGGCTGAAAGGGAGAAAAATGTCAATTTTCAAACGTCATTTTCTGGAAAATAGTTGTATTTATATATAAGAAATATAACACAAAATATTTAGAATATCCAGGAATGAAAATGAAATAATATATAGAGCATTCCATTAAAAAAAATGGATGTTGTCATGGATTTAGGGTAGAAGCGAAAAGACCGCACAATGTAAAATATTTTAGAAAGAAAGTTTATGTTCACCTGTGTCCTAAGCCCAAGTTTCAAAGTAATCTTTCAAAAATGTACATGAAATATTTGCGTTAAAATGATCAGAGATTCAACTAATCTATTTGGCAAGTGAAATAAAGGCTTCGCTTTCTGAATTATACATAAATGGACGTATAAACGAAAATGGACGATTAAAAAAAGGTCCATATTTGTGAGCGTTTACCTTATTTCAATTTAGTTTAAGTAAAACTGTCTCTGGGAGGGGTTTCAACCCCCAAAACTAATTGTCTTTTCTCCAACAATTTAAATTGACACCTGATTGAAAGAAAAATCCACGCACCTTTTTATGTGGGTTAAATTGAATCCTGCTACCTTTCTTTGACTAGTTTACTACTGACAAAAATAAAAATACGCTTGCATCAGACATAGGTAAGTACAAAACCTAGAATATTTCTATCCTCTAAATAAAATCACGTTCACCATTTGCTAAAGAAATCTGGGCAAATTTTTAATTTTATTTATTACATATAAATAGGACTAACTTCAAAGTAATGATTAGTGCTGTGATATAGTGCATTTCCTAAATAATTAAAATAATAAAGATAACCTTTTGCAATATAATTTTGTTATAAATGTACAGTCAATCTATATAGCCCGTGAGGTGGTATATTTTTTTAATTGGGTAATTGGTTTTAAATAGAAAACCCTGCATTTAATTTAATATTCTTTACCAGAAATGTTGAACACATTTTATTTTTTATGTCGGATCTAATTACACAATTTACCATTTTGATTAACTTTTACTAAATCCAGCAATACATACATATAAGTATACATGGTAAAATCGATGCCTTCAACCCTATAAAGCCAGTGGTAAAACACGATAACAAATTTTTGAAAAAATTTAACCGGGCTAATAAAACCGAAAAATAAAGAATAACATTTTAGACAACCTTAAAAATCTGACTTATTTGAAGTCGGCGTAAAACTATAAACTGTTTATTTAAATAAAAAGGAGCTTGTTTAATTTTGCTCAAAATAACAAATGCACAAACGTTTTAAGGACTTATTGTATTTCTGACTAGTCAGTTTTTAACGTTCGGAGCTATCCGCATTTCTCGCAAATAATAAAGAAGTGTTAAAGTTAATTTTCAGTGCCCTAATCAAACACAAAGAAAACTTACAGCTAATAAAATGACACGAGTGTAGCCACTCATACCCATGACAAAGATAAAATACTACTGAAAATCTATGTTATAGATTTCCATTAGGTGGTGTTACAACGATATATTTACGTGTGTGTGTATGTGCGTAAATTTTGAATCAATCAGACCATCTATGGGGCCTTACTTGAGCCTTTTAGAATACAATTTTTAATCGATTAGTCTTGAAGTTCTTTCCTTTAATTTTAGCGATTACTGCTTTTCAGTCCAAGGTTAAATAATTATATCTTAAACAGTTTGAATTCTTTTAGGCTCCTTGATCTTAACGAGCTGTTTCTGGTACTAAAACCACCCAGGAATGGGATTCTTCAACATGGCTAACACTCTATTTGATTCCTTTCGGTAATTGCAGAGAAAATCGAGGACATACACACATGATACGAAGGTACTACTACAGCAATCAAAACGGATGAATATATTTATTTTTTGCTGGGTAACATGAGAATCTCGGATTTATGAAAAATACTTCATTAGAAGAAAGCGTTCATGCTTTTTGGTAAGATTCAGTTAAGGTTATATAAAAAACTTCACTTTCACACACGTGTATAGGTTAAAGAGCTGCCTCTTTTTCGAAATAGAAACTTTTAAGAAGATTTAGTTTTTTACGTGAACTAAAAATAATTTGCAGTTAGGCAGTTTAAATTTTAATTGTTTAAATATTACAGAGTAGTATATAAAATGTACTAGAAGCCAATCAACAATCTGCTGTGATTTGACTTAGAAAGGAACTTAACTGTGTGAAAACTATCTTTTATTATCTGACGACAGATTAGTTGGTATTGCTTAGCACAGAAAAAAAAATTAAATACATACATACAAAACCTAGATTATTTTCTCAACTGGAAAATATCTTATACATAAAATCACGTTCACCATTTTTTATAGAAAACTGGACCAATCTTTAATTTTATTTATTATATATAAATAAGACTAATTTCAAAGTAATTATTAATGTATTTTTTTAAAAATACATTAAAATATTAAACCTAAACAATATAGTAGTTCATTTTTTTCAAAGTTCATGTCTGTCCCATTTTTGAAAACACGATTTTTTGTGGTTTTTTTGATTGTGAGGAAATCAGTAGGTCAAAAATAAATACCATTTTAAAGGCTTTCTGAATAATTGTAGCGGTATCAGAAAAATTTAATATTTTACTAAAAGTCAACTTTTTTAGATAGCAGCACCATGAATATAACACTTATTCAAAATGGCTCTAAAAATTGATTATCACAAGAGCATTAATGTATTGTCTCACTGCGTAAAAAACTATACTGGTTTTAACAAAATTTGACCCCTTCGCACATTTCCATAATTAAAAATCGCTCGAGAAAAAGCTCTGCGACATTTTCTAAAATACAAGGGAAGTTTTTGGAACCTTCAATTGAAACACTGAAACAAATTTTATTTTTAAATGTTAATCAGATACGGGTTGCTGATATCCAAAAAAAAATGATTTTTAGTAAAACTTGAATTTTTCTGTACTGTTTCCCACTGTTATGTTTTAATATTTTTATTACTCGCCGAATGGCACCACTGTTATGATTTAATAATTTTAGTATTTTGTATTAGCACTGGTAGTAAATGTAAACACTTCAATTTGTTTCAAATCTCTCTATTATCTTCTGTACAAGAGGGACACTTCTTACTTCTAACAAATCTTTACTCTTACTGTGTCTACTGACTTAATTCTACTGACTATATAGTACTGACATAATGACTGACCTGCTCTATACTGACTACCTAGAACTTATTTTTATATGAATTCCCTAATTTGAGATGCAGTGGCGTATCAGTAAAATTGATTAAAAAAGGTGTCTATAAAAGTAATTTGGGGAGTATTTGCTACGCCACTGCTTACTGTACTACAATGGTTTCTTTTAATGTTTTTATAGCTGAACCTTCCCAAGCTTTATCGACATAGTGTAAATGAGTTTATGATAGGTTTTTTCGGTATAATAATATTTGGGGCGGAAGAACGTGCATAAAATAGAATTTGAAGTAGAATTTAAAATACATATTGTTTACTTAGAATTTCCCTTGCAATAAACGACCATTAAAGCAGCTTTTGTCGGAAGGTTCCGCCGAAATATAATGTATGTCTAAATATTGCATTTACGTTACAAACTATCTCTAGACTAATGAATATATAATACTTAAGACTATTCACAAATAAAATGACTATTAAATAATGGGGTCACAACACCTCCCCCCTAAATGAGAGATTTTATAATAATGAAATTGTTAGAAAATTTCGTTCCTGAGTTAATATATAAATTATGATACAAAATATACATCTTTGTAATTGATACTAATATTTAACAAAAGTATTATGTTCGAAATGATTTTACAAAATTTGCTATGAACTATGTTCTTATTCTATATTATACTAACCTATATAATATTGAAAACTGTTTTTTTTTTATAATAATTAGGCATTCTAAATCTACATAGATTCTACTAAAGAAATTTATTACTTATAATAAAACATAATATTATTACTTATCTAATTGATCGTCTTGAGGACGTGTGACCAATAGCTCTGCGAGGCGTGTATGATATACCTGGTTGATCGTCCTCAGGGTGATCATCATTATTAATTCTATTAGAAGTTTCACTAGTGTACTGAGCTATATATCTATTACTTCTCGGGGATGGTTCAATGGTTTGATTTACCCTTACGCAAATATTTGGTATTATTCCACAACAGGAAGTTTTTCTTATACATTTTGAATATATTTTGTAAACAATAAATAATAATACAACAACAGATACAATGTAAGCTAAAACAGAACCAGAAATATTATATGTTGACAAAAAATTATTTTTTTCAAGATTTTCTGTTAGCTTTTCTATGTCGTCTAGTTTATGGCTAGCGATGTTCAGTTCAGGAATGTGCTTTGAAAGAGTCTTATAATTTTCGTTTATTAAAATTTCTGTCAGGTTAATGTTATTATTTTTTATTTTTTCACAACAGTCCTCACTAATTTCTAATGGCGGAACATACTCACTAAATATTTTCGACTGAAAGGCATTACCGTGAGGCACGAGCATCGTTGAAACACTATACGCTTTACACTGTTTTCCTATGGTGACACTGCCGCAATTTTTTAAAATAACGTCTACTGGTTTATTTTGATTAATACATGAAATGGTTAATGATTCAGGGTAAGGCACTGCAAACAGCCAAGTATTAGTTGTAAGTAACTGAATAAAGATACCTCTATTAGAATTTAATATATGTTTTTCGCATACTTCTGGAATTTTATTTGTTACTTGAAGTAACTTCATTTCACAGTTTTCCACTAAATGAGCCAATGAAACTGGTTTTTGTTGCTGACAAATCATTTTATCATCCGTTATTTTTATAAATTTATTATATTCGAGATATAGTGATACTGAGTAGTATTATTCTGAAATAGGAGAAAACATAAAATTTAAAAATACTATCTACATACATTTATATTTTAAATTATTTTCTATAATACATTTATACATGTTTTTTTTTGCTTTGTGTTAATCATAAAACGGTTTTAATCTATTGGCATGGACGCATTGTTTGTTTTTGCCTTTCTGTATTATAAAATTAACGTCAGAAGTTTTATCTATTATTATAAAAGGTCCAATCCATAAGGATGTGAGTTTTTTGCTCTGCCTCTTCGCACTGATTCGTCATAAAGTAGCACCTTATCACCTATTTTAAAATCTCTAATTTTGCAATTTTTATCGTAATTTTGTTTTGAAACGCTTTTACTTTTCAATAGATTTTCTTTAGCCAATTGGCTAGAATATTGTAATTTTTGTTTAAGATTGGCAACAAAATCATCATATGTGTATTGAGTTTTCATAGGTTGAATAATTGAAGTAGGTAAATTAGGGGTATGGCCAAATAAAAGTTCAAAAGGTGAAAAGTGGGTTGCAGTATGCGGAGTTGTATTATAAGTAAATGTTGCAAATGGAATCCAGCTATCCCAGTCTTCCTGACTATCTTTGATAAAATGTCTTAAATACTCCTCTAAGACTCTATGAGAACGTTCTAAAGCTCCGTTGGATTCTGGATGATAACTAGTAGTTTGAACCTTTTTTATTTTTAAAAGTTTGCAAGTATTTTTAAAGATTTCACTTAAAAAATTTGAACCTTGATCGGTAATTAGAGTTTCAGGTAGTCCATATAGACAAATTATTTTCGTTACGAAGTAATAAGCTACTGTTGAGGGTTCTTGATTTTTTATAGGGACATTAATATTATACTTTGTCAGGTCATCTTGGAAGGTAAAAATATATTTGTTACCTGCTTCCGTTTCAGGTAAGGGACCAACAATATCGAGAAAACATCTTTCAAAAGGTTTAGTCGCGGTTGAAGTTATGACCATTGGCATTTTTGTTTTTCGCGATAATTTGTTTTTTTGACAAGATTCACATTTTTTATAAATCTTTTTACGTCTTTTTTCATGCCTCTCCAGGTATAAAATTGGGATAATTTTTTATATGTACGGGCAATTCCTTGGTGACTGCCTAAAGGAGAGTTGTGGAATTCTTCTAATAAGGTTTCCTTTTCAGATTCAGAGGGTTTTATTAAATTATTATTGTAAACTGTTATATCTACATTAGAGTTTTTAAAAATATATCTTATTATGGGATAAATAATTTCCCATTTTACTAACGGGTTGTAATGATATTTAATAAATGACAATTTAAGTTTTTTGTTACTTACAAGATTTTTTAACTTTAGTAGACAAGACCATATATTTTCATAATTTGTGTCATTTAACATATTTTCATTATCATTGAGTAAAAATATATTACAGTCGTTGTTTTGGTACTGAGAGACGGAAGGTATTTTTAAATCGTTTTGAACGTTGTATGATGCAGGAAATTGTTTAATCTGATTATTTTGTTCCAAAATATTAAATTGCTCTTTGTTAAAAAATTTGGGAAAAAATAATATTATAGGATCTGAATTATTTATCTGAAATAAATTAGCGTTGTTTTCTTTTAATTTTGTGTTAATAACAATATGTGTTTGCAGATAATTTAAAAATTTTTGATAATCTGTTATCATGTCAGCGTTTACCGTTTTAATCATTCTACTTAAGGCATCAGCATTTGTATTTAACTTTCCGGCCTTATAAATAATTTCGAATTTTAACCTAAATCTTGTAAGACGCGACCCAGGGTCTTTTATGTTAAATACATAAAGTAAAGGTTTATGATCCGTAACTATCTTAAAATTTGTTCCAAAAACATATGGTCGAAAATGTCTAACTGCCCAAACAATTGCCGCTAATTCTTTCTCTGTCGTTGAGTAGTTTTGTTCGGCTTTATTAAGAGTTCTACTAGCATAAGCTATAGGTCGATCATTATTAACTTTTCCTTGTGATAAAATTGCACCAATCGCATAATTACTTGCGTCGGTAGTTATAATGAATTCTTTTGAAAAATCTGGGTACTGTAATACAGGAGGAGAAGTAATGTTATTTTTAAGCGTTTGAAATGAAATATCACAAGCATGGTCCCATTTAAATTCCGTATCTTTCTTGAGCAATTTGGTAAGAGGTTTTGAAATTTTCGCAAAATCCTTTATAAATTTTCGATAATATCCGACAAGCCCTAAAAATGATTTTGCCTCTTTTTGATTTACTGGTTGAGGAAACTGTAAAACACATTCTACTTTTGAAGGATCAGGTTTGATACCATAATATGTTATAATGTGACCTAGATACAAACATTCTTTTCTTAAAAATTCACATTTTAATGGTTGAAGCTTTAAATTATGCTCCCGAAACCGTTCAAATACCTCAATTAACCTTTCATTATGTTCTTTTAAATTATTAGCATAAATTACGACATCATCTAAATAAATAAAACATTTTATGCCACTAAGACCGCTTAAGACCGCATTCATTAACCTCTGAAAGGTTGCCGGAGCTCCTTTTAGGCCAAAAGGCATCCTATTGTAAACAAAATGCCCCGTAGAAGTACTAAAAGCTGTCTTATTTTTATCATTTTCGTCCATTTGAACCTGATGAAATCCATTGGCTAAATCTAAAGTTGTAAAATAATGCGATTTTCCTAATTGGTCTAAAATATCTGTAATATTAGGTAATGGAAATGCATCCCCTGCAGTTATTTCATTAATTTTTCTAAAATCTACGACCACGCGAAATTTAGGTAAACCTAATGAATCAGTTTTTTTAGGAACTACTAATAAGGGACTATTCCAAGGACTGTAAGATGGAGAAATTATTCCATCCTTTAACATTGCATCGGTTTGTTCTTTTATAACCTCCCGATGTTGAAAAGGTAATCTATAGGGTTTAATATTAATAGATCCCTTAGTAGGGTCTGTAGAAACTTTATGTTTTATTGTGTTTGTACAAGAGAGTTTATCACCTTCTAAATAAAAAATATCGATACAATTTTCACAAATTTCTAGAAGTGAGTTAGTTTCCTCGACATTTAATCCTTCTAAGTTGAGAGAATGTTTCAATTTTTCTAAACGTTCAAAGTAATTTATATTCGTGTTATTTTCAATATTATTATTATTATGACTAAGCTCTATAATGTCAAATTCACCTTTAGTGATAGGTTGTACGTTAATTCTGGGTAACGCAATTGTTAAGGGTTCATTGGATATATTTAAAATACTAATTAAACATTTATGATTATGTACTTTGGTCAAAGAAGAACCTATATAGAGATTTTCAGCAAGTTGTTTCGATTTTACGATACCTTCAGTACCTGAAACGTTGGCCAAAGCATAAGTTATCATTTCACATCTTGGGGGTATAGTCGTTAAAGTCTCTGAAGGCAAAATCTTAAAGCAATTGTCCTCAAAATAAACAGTTTCTTCTTCATAATTAATTTTAGTTTTATATTTTTGCAAAAAATCGCGGCCTAAAATTCCGTCATTTTTTATAGGAATGCTATCTGGTACGATATGAAAAGGATGAAGTAATATTTTATTATCTTTTAATTGGATTGTTACATTATATAGACCTTTCGTAAAAACCGGTTCTTTACTTATACCTTTTAGTTCAATAATACAGTTTTGATCTAGCTTTGAATAGTCTTGTAAAATCGACTCCTTTAATAAACAAACATCAGCCCCTGTATCTAACAAAATTTGCAATTCTGACTTTAGTGCCCAATGAAGTTATTTCAATTATATCTAACTGTTTACAATTATTAGAGAATAATACTGACTTAGGAGACATATTATTTGAATTATTACGAGTTGGTTTGATTTTAATATGTTCTAGTGGATTCTTATTATTTGAACAGCTACTGTTTATACTGATACTTTTACTACTTTTTACGAAGCGCTTGGCGGGCTGTTCACAACCAAGGCTTCGTTGTCGTTTCCCGAAAATTCTTGGACAGATGTAGTTGGTTGTGGAGGAGAAATACTAAGATTGTGTTGGAGGCTACTGGGGGTAGAGACGTTATAGTTTGTATTTGATGAGAATTATTGACAGGTTCATTATTATAGTTAGGACGGTATCGTCGCTGTTGTTGAGGTATCTCTGAAAGCATTTGAGGTCTGTTTGAACTACGGGGATTGGTATAATTTTGACGATAATTGTTCCCATTATAATTATTGTTAAAATTTCGTGAATTTGTATTTTGATTGTAATTATGATTATCGTTTCCCCTGTAAGAAAATTTACTTCTAGCATTAATAGGTTGTTCCCCGTTATAATTTTGCCCATTTGAAGAATTTGCGTTAAAATGTTGTTGTGGACTGAAGCTTTGATAATTAGGATTATTAAAATGATTTCTTCCCATATTTTGTTCATATTGTATAAGTTGCCTACATTGAGAAGTTATATGATTATTTTTATGACAGAACATACACAAAAGTTTAGGATTTTGGTTATTAAAATTTCTATTTCCCTGACCCACAAAACCTACATTTTTAAAATTTGAATTTTTTGCTCTAACGTTGTTTTCGAGTTCCATTTCGATTGCTAATGATAATGCCCTGTCTAAATCTGTTGTGTTTTCAGCAATTACTCGAATTTGTATTTTTTCATCATTTAGCCCTTGTCTAAACGTGTTTACTAAAATTGACTCTAAATTTTCTATTAATACCTTAGCAGAATTATGTTCATAATTTAAATGACAAGTTTCTTTATATTTATTATGCAGGTATCTTAATCTATCTCCATATTCTGTAACGGTTTCCCTACAGTTTTGTTTTATATTCATTATTTGAGTTAAAAAATGAGAAGGCGGTCTTTTATCCGTAAACTGTTCTAAAAGAAAATCTCTAATTCCGTCCCAATTTAAAAATTCTTTATATTGTGTCACCTCTTGAGCTTTACCTTTTAATTTAGTACCAAAAATTAATTTAGCTAATTTATTTTTTTCATTTTCTTTCACAATATGCATTAATGCGTCACAGTTTTTTAGAAAAAATTGAAGAGAATTTCCATCGCCGTAGCCGTCAAATGAATTTATTAAATTTAATACATCAATTGCATCTTTTCCTTCAGCCATTTTTTTGTTTGTTAAAATTATAAAGATTAAATGCTAATAAAAATTTTGGGTAAAAATTTAAATATAGATAACTTATATGGTCGATTATTCAATTACTTTTTCAACACACAACGTATTTGCAGTACCTTTCACAAAATAAATATATCTATATAATTTCAAAAATGCATAACATATAAAAAAAACAAATAGTATCACCACAACAGGAAAATAAAAGAAAAAAACTTACAGCTTCATCCTTAGTTAGCTGGAACGTAAGGCGAATTTCCTCGTTTTCTTTCTTCTTCTCGAAACTTGTTGCGTACTGGGCGCTCCTCCAAGTCTGTTGAAACTTCCTGTCTTTGGTATACCGATGTGGTTTAACTGGTGTGATTCCTGCTGCGTTCTAGGCGCTCCTTCAGAAAACACGGGGTAGTATATCCAGATCCGCTGCCACCAATGTTATGTTTTAATATTTTTATTACTCGCCGAATGCCACCACTGTTATGATTTAATAATTTTAGTATTTTGCATTAGCACTGGTAGTAAATGTAAACACTTCAACTTGTTTCAAATCTCTCTATTATCTTCTGTACAAGAGGGACACTTCTTACTTCTAACAAATCTTTACTCTTACTGTGTCTACTAACTTAATTCTACTGACTATATAGTACTGACATAATGACTGACCTGCTCTATACTGACTACCTAGAACTTATTTTTATATGAATTCCCTAATTTGAGATGCAGTGGCGTATCTGTAAAATTGATTAAAAAAGGTGTCTATAAAAGTAATTTGGGGAGTATTTGCTACGCCACTGCTTACTGTACTACAATGGTTTCTTTTAATGTTTTTATAGCTGAACCTTCCCAAGCTTTATCGACATAGTGTAAATGAGTTTATGATAGGTTTTTTCGGTATAATAATATTTGGGGCGGAAGAACGTGCATAAAATAGAATTTGAAGTAGAATTTAAAATACATATTGTTTACTTAGAATTTCCCTTGCAATAAACGACCATTAAAGCAGCTTTTGTCGGAAGGTTCCGCCGAAATATAATGTATGTCTAAATATTGCATTTACGTGTCAAACTATCTCTAGACTAATGAATATATAATACTTAAGACTATTCACAAATAAAATGACTATTAAATAATGGGGTCACAACACCACCCCGTATTTATGAGTTAGGATCGCTAAATCGAAATGCAATTCAAACCCCTTATAATCCATAAAATAGTCTCTCATTTGTGGAAAATTAAAATTTTTCGAGATATTTAAGTTTAAAAATAGTCCAAAATTTTGCATTATGAGTTTCAAAGTTCCAGCACTTTATTATTACTTAATGTTTTCAAGGAATACAAACGATGAAAATTTACTGGAAAAGATGGCACCAAGCATGGTTTTACCGTTATAGTAAAGAAAGTGTGCTCATTTCTGTTATTCCGGAAAACCTAGGATATAAACTTTTCTTATTAACGACCCAAAAATGTGGTTCACATGATAACTTGAAAAACCAAAATATTTTGTATGTATATATATATCGTGAGAACCCGTCACGAAATTTATATAAAGTTTTTTTTTTAGAGATTTAAAATGAAAATATTATAAATTTTACTAAATTTTGGTAGACACAATTGGCATCTATTGGGTTTAAACTATCATTGACAACCTAGTTGAGTGAATGTTATCGTCAACCTCCAACTTGCGGGGCTCCAACATATTTGGGGGCCTGACGTTTAAGCGTTATCAGCGTCATTATAGATCCGCCCCTGGTCGCAGGATGTTTTGATATCACATTTTTGAGAATCAAAACGCGCGTTTTGACTGTAGGGGGGAGCAAACAACCTTACATACTTAAATCTATATACAGTAAAATATAATAATAATGAAACATTTTTCAAAAAAAATCTAACCGGCACTAAAACTGGTTATTTAACTAAAAACGAGTTTGTTTAATTTTCTTCACAATAAATGTACAGGACTTATTGTATTTTTCACTAGTCAGTTTAGTTTTGAACCATTCAGGCCATCTATCGGGCCTTGGCCTTATCTGTTCATGTGTATGAGTTTTTTAGATTCAAATATTTACTATTTAACCAATTAGTCAAAATGTAAATTCAGATATTTAAAATGATCTTGAAGTTCTTTCTTTTAATTTTAAGAACTATTGTGTTTCAGTGCAAAGATAAATAATTATATTATAAACAGTTTCAGATCTTTTAGCAAGCTCCTTCATCTTAACGAGCTGTTTTTTTGTACTAAAACCACCCTGGAATGTTGCTCTATAATATGGCTAAGACTCCAATTAATTCCTTTCGGTAATTGCAGAGAAAATCGCCGACATACTCACACATGATGAATAATTTTAATGTAGAATACATGAATCCAATTGTTAATTAAATTTTCTTTTTAGGGAATATTCTTCTTTCGGTATTCAGCTGTCGTTCAATTATGAATGGGCCGCTTTACTATTTAATTTCCATACTTAGCAACGCTTTCACACTATGCTACCTATGGCACTGAGGTAGCGACCTGATGCGTAGTACAGTAGGCACTTCATGAGAAATGCGAAGGTACAATTACCGCAATCTGTACGAAAATGGAGAAACATATTTATTTCTTGCTGGGTAGCATGAGAAGTAAACCTCGGATTTATGAAGAAATGTTGCAACAGATGAGAGCTTTCATGCTTTCGGGTAAGATACAGTTACGGTTATATAAAATTTTTCACTTTCACAAAAATGTGGGTTAATTAAAAGGTCCGCCTCTTTTTCGAAATAGAAACGTATGATATTAAAAAATGCCAATATTTAGTTTTTTTACGCGACTAAAAATAATTTGTAGTCAACCAGCTCGATTTTTAATTGTTTAAATATAATTGTGTAGATAATTTAACTTTTATTATCTGAAAACGGTGTATTTTGACTATTTTTTTCAACGTTGGTTTAATTTATCAAAGAAAATTGATAATCTAACCAACCCAGACTCAGGTTGTTTGCACATCTGATTATTTCATATTAAAATTTAAAAAAGTAAAATATTTAAAAAAAATATAGCATACTTGTTGTATACCTTTAACAGAGTGGACTATGTGAATAATATTAAAAAAAATTCAATGTCAATCTAATTTATTTTGATATTGGCGAATACTGATTATACATTTCCCACAAAAAAATCCTGGGTTTTGGATACATTTTGTAATGAAAATTTTCAAACCGTCAGTGTTGATAGTGAACAATTTGATATATTAATTTTATTTTCAGTTTCTATATTGCGCAGATAATGAAATAAAGCTGCTGTCTTCAGCATGTCCTAAAATTCTTTGTTTTGGGTATCTAATGCAAGGCGACAAGATAATTTTGACCCAACCTAGCTAGTCTAGTGACTTTGGGGATTCTTTTGTCTCACAACACTCTGTATTATTAAGAAAACATTTAAGAGTGTTTCGAAAGTTTAGATAAATTTAGTCCCATAATGTTTAAATTTATTATATTTAAATTCTCATTTATCTAGTAGTACAAACTTAAGCCACCATTTTTGTAGTTCCAATATTTTAAAAATATCTTTTACAAGAACAATTGAAAATATTGTTTTTCCAGGAATAATGTATTTTTATTTACTTGTGCTTTAGAGCCCGCTAGTTTGGAACTAAACTTTACTTGGTACATCCACATTTTTTGAAATCCTTTGTTTCAAACTTAGAAACAAATTCCAACGCCTTCTCTTAATTAAATATTTTTTTTAGAGAAGTTTCCGTGACGATGCTGTTTCATTTAAAAACCAGGGATTCAATAGAATACAACACACTCCATTTTTTAAATACAGAATTGCTTCCTATATATTTCTAGAATCAAAATGCCCTCTATCTACTTTAGAAACTTCTATGGCGATGTTCTGGCCAATATTCAAAAGTTTAAGATAGTATAAGTTTTTTATTGGTTTATGCGTAATGTGAAGTCAGCCCCAAGGATGGGTAATTTTTGATGAATATTTCTTACAGACCGACAGACAGACGGACGGAGAAGGAAAACATGTATGTCGAGATCTAGAGATCCAAAATATATCAAGATGTGACAACAATTTTTACCTTAACAATGCTTGTTACGAGGGAAGGGGCAAATTATATTTTTTATGAAGACTGACCAGTTAAAATTGTTAATTGCATTTTATGTTTCCTCATGTAATTTTAACAACATTTGTTTTAGGTTTTCCATTTATTACCCATACTGATGTCATTTTCTGGGTCGCATTTATGACATTTCTGGGGCTACGATATAAATGTTCTAATTTTTCCTCGTCTGACTGGCGTTTGACTTATCTCTCTGAACCGTTAATTTGGTCTTTTTTAGCCTAACGTGCGGAAAGGCCTAATCTTTCGGTTCCGAGTTAGTGCTAGTAAATGAGTTTTGTCTGTCAAATGTCCAGGAAAATTTCGGTACCCAGAAGCCGCTCTCAAAAAAATGTTTGGTTGGTTAATTGTTTAAACTCCCATATTCTTACTTAGCGGCAATATTCTAATCTTTTTTGTTGTTTGGATATTAAATATCAGAGTACATAATTGCATAGGTACATAATGCATGGGAAATAGTTCGCAGACACACAATATATTTCAACATGATTGTTAAATGCAAATACTTTAAATCTCGCCGGTATTTAAACCTAATATGTTTTAAAACTGCTCTAAGTCCATTTTCTATTAAGCATCGTCAAACATTAAAAGAACTTTAAAAAAAAATAAAGAAAATCTTTGTTATTTAAAGTTTGCGACAGTCAATATCAGGATCAAATAATGCCGCAGGCATTTATAACGATTACTTAATACAAAATTAACAAGAACTAGCTACAAACAAATTTGTAGTATATACCGAATATCTAAGTAAATAAGTTTCAACGCAGGCTAGTTTTTCTTGTAGCTTATTATTTCAACAAGAAAAAAGATGCCCCAGGCACAACATGAATAAAATCTTTAAATCTCTCTGGTATTTAAACTTAATATTATTTAAAACCTCCCTAACCCCACTTTCTGTTAAGCATTGTTAAATATTAGTAAAATCTTGTGAGTACTTTTACTTAAAGTTTTGTGAGAACCGATATCAGGGACAAATAATGATACAGACATTTACAGTTGTTACTTATAAAAATAAACAAAAACTCTGTAAACAGACAAATTTGCAGTGTATAGGACTGAATATTGGTGTAAATAACTTTTAGCCGCAGGCACTACACAATTTCAGGACAACCTTTAAAAGCAAATGAACTATTATTATTGAGGAAACTGAAGTCAACAAGAAAACCGACTGAGATTAGTTTATTTAAACAACAATAAGCTAATAAACTTTAGACATGAGGAACATAGCTATGAGTAAATTATATTATAAGTAGGGAATACTAGCACTAGTGATCAAGTCATGTTAAGGAACAGTTTTTTTAGCACGGTTTTAGCAGGTTATATATATTTTTAGGATATATATGTTGTTTATTATTGATTACTATTGTATGTGAATGTTCCTTGTCACACGGGGTGAAATCAGAACATCTTCGTTGCAGTTCCCGGGTCTGATTGGTAATCTAGTGTGGCCGGGTTTGTTCTACCAGGCACTTGTCGGTTAGAATTGCCACGTACCCCGAAAAGTCTTGCATTGAAAGTTATTTATCGAAAAATTTTATTTTTTTTGTTAATGGATCTTAGTAATCTGGTCATAAATAGATAAGTCTTAATTTTTTCTAACAAGTACTTTTGTGTGTAAATGGATTATCAGTCTCGATGCGACCATGAAAAGAGAAGACCTGTATGCCGAAGTTTGAGACATCAGAGAGAGCAGTCACAGGATTAGTCAAAGGTTAGTGGGCCCCTGCGTTCGTCCCCTAAAATAATCAATGAGTCCCTTTCGCCGTGGAGTGAGTGAAACTCGTATCTTATACAATTATGCAGTGGAAGTGAGTGTGTCAGTGTCTTACGTCTCATATTTGGATATCTATACTCATATTTTGGATCATCAGTTTGCTGCCCTTGAATCGGATGAACTTTCTGATGAAATTTATTTAACGGTTTTGTCTTTCTAATAGATCCTTCGGTATCAGAACTCTACTTAAAGGTACACATTGTCGCAAAAAAGTTTACATAAAATTAACCTAACCTTTTATTTGGTTATTTTTAGGATCTACGATTGCACTTTGGCAACCATTACGCTATCTGGATTTTCAAAGCAGAATTAAAGGAAGAAAAAAAAGGTGGTTGCCTAACTCAATTGTCATCAACCCACTTGATGTAAATGCCTGAACTATTACGTTTGTGAATCTAAAAAGAATAACATTTTTATTTTTTTGCAGATGTCACGTCTAGAGTTATATTCGTTTTTTAAACTTTAAAATTCATATTTGTAGCAAAAGTCATCATAGTCCAGCAATTACTTAGACGATAATCAAATCTATTTGTATATTCAAGGTTGGTTTCACAAATATGATCCTATTACAAGGATAAAGTTTCACATATGAACTACATTTACTAATTGATTAGTAAGCTAATAAATGTAATACTCGTATATTGAATAATAATGGATGATTACGAGGATTTGAGGAACATACCTTCTAATAATAGTTTCTAGTTTACACAAATTCAACCTTCGATTATTTTTTTGGTACTCATTAAAAGTAAAGAGCTTAAAAGAAGAATCAAAGATTTATAACTATCATAAATTTCTAAATCTTAAACGCGTTTAAAATTTTTTATCGGGGACATTGTAGTCGTCCTTCAGAGGCTACGATGGGCTAGGGGTGGGCCCTCTTCGATTCATCTTTTCAGCGTTTAAAATCTATAGTGTACTCTGACTCGCACTTTTTTGTTTTATGTGAGATGTTTCTTCTCCTCGTTAAGATGTCATAAATTAACACTTAATATGTCTATTTCTAGGATCTGCGACTTCGTTACGATGGTATCTAGATTTTCAAAATGTCAGCTATAGCCATAAAGGATCAGTGGGTTCAGTTATATGTCTGGCTTAGTTGCCAGCTATCCACTCAATATAAATTATATTTATTTCTAATTCAGATTTGTCGCAGAAGCCATCTTAGTCTAGCAGTCGATAGAGCAACGGTGCCCTAGCAGTCAATGGCAGGCCCTCGAAGGAATCCTACTAGAATTGCCGGAAAAATTAATATATCTATCTTCAAAATAAGAACCTTTGCTTGCTCATCTATAACACTATCTGGATTCTTGGTTCTCTGAAATAATATGTTAGATATATTAATGTTCTTATATTCATTTCTTATTTAGGTTCATGTACAGCAGGCATTTCATCGGCAATGCGAAGGAAAGACTGCAGCAATCTCTGCAAAATCGTCGGAGGACCATATTTTTATTTTTGGACATGTGAAGATGAATCTAGGACTATTAAAGAAATTCTGTAGCTGATGAGAGATTTCATGCTTTTGGGTAAGATACTGTTACTGGTATATAAAATTATTAATTTATTTTCACACACGTGTAGGTTAATAAAAAGATTTGCCTCTTTTTCTAAATAAAAACTTTTGATATCAAGAATATTTAGTTTTTACGTGTCTAAAAATGTGTGTCTGTATTGTAGTTTAGCAGCTCGATTTTTGAGTAGTCTCAAACGGTGATTTGACTGATAAAGGCATTTACCTGTGTAAAAACTACCTTTTATTATCTGGAAAAAAACGAATTGATTATTTCATATTACATTTTTAAAGAAATCAGTATACTTTTTGTAAATCCTTTAGAGAGTAGACTAATGGGAATGATGTTAAAAAAACCTCACTGTAATTCCGATTTCTTTTGATATTGGCGAATACTGATTTTACATTTCTCCTATAAAAATGAACCTGGGTTTTAGATATCTTTTGTAATGGAAAATTTCAAAGTGACGGTATTAATAGTGAACAAACTGATATATTCACTTTATCTTCAGTTTCTATACTGAGCTCACAATGAAATAAATCGACTGTCTTTAACAAGTCTTAATGCAAGCCAACAGTGCAGACCGAATATCAAGCTAATTTCGACCCAGCTTAATCAGAATCATGCGAACGGTGATCATTTGTCAGTTTAGTGACTTTAGGGATACCTTTGTCTTACAACAATACTCTGTATTATTAAGAAAACATTTAGACCGCTAAAAAATAATTTCAGCCGTTCGTGACATGTCAAAGAGTTTTTGGGAAGCCTAGATAATTTTAGTGCCGTAGTCTTTAAAGTTATTCTAATGTAAAGAGCCTCTCCTCTGTTATTCCATAAACAGCCTCACCATCTTACACTCAGAAGTTGACAGTCGATGTGCTTTGATGAAGAGTTTTTAAAGAAATTCGTTTAAATTAAAAATAGTTCTTTTAAACAGATAATTTTTTTTCTTATTTTCATTATCTTCTATTACAAATTTGAAAAAGACAAAAAAAAATCGGTCATGCAGTAATTTTATTTTTTGTTTAGTAGTGTAGCACTGTTTGTGTGCCAGTTATTTAATTTTTCTCACAATAACTGTGCAAATATTTTAAGACCCATACCGACTGGCAAGGTTCGGAACAAGCGACCTGAACGGATGAGAACCGGATGGAAAACTCAGGTGGTTATGGAGGATTTATAGCATCTCTGTCTAGTCAATTTGATAACGCTCGGCGCTTTTATTTAAATGATTGGTCAAAATCGAAATTCAGACTTTTAAAATGATCTAGAAACTTTTTCTCTTAATTTTAACGGTTTCTGCGTTTTTGAGTAATAGAGTCCCGGAGAGAGAGTTTTGGAGGGGTAGTTAGAGGACATCGTTCCTACACGCTGCTAAGTATGAGACTAAGATGGTGATCCCCAAGCGTAGTATGTTTGGAAGTTAATTGTTGGACCGAGCAACAACGTCCCACCGTATTGGTCCACTGGAAGTTGTGTAAAGAGTGCTTAGTCTAACCAGCCGATTTGGCAAATTTTTAAGGCAACATGTCCAAATTACAAGTAAAATTTATTTTAAAATATTCAAAGATAGCACTTAATAAAATAACAATACCAAATTAATATATTTCGAAATAGGAAATAGCTCGTCAGTAAATATTTAAGAAGGTGGTTCTAAAAGCAACTTAAGAGCAAATTCCTCAAAAATATCGGAATAACATTTTATTTGCTTGGGAATTCACCCTATCACCACTAAAAACAAGGTTTCACACAAACGTAACGGGTCTAGAAAGTATTACCTGTTACATATATACTATGATGTTGATTCCTGACGTGTGTTCTATCGAGCCTTGTCCATGTACTTTTGTTCATCTATTGCGCATTGGGCAAGACACTCCAGTTCAATATATTATGCTGCGCTGGGAGCCCCTTTTCTACTTTCTTCCAGAGTGATGTGGTCCTGCTTATTGCTTTAATGTTAAGTTTCAACATTTTTGAAATTCAGAATAGCTTCATTTATATTCTGAGAATCAAAAGACACTCTATCTACTTTAGAAACTTCTATCGTCATGTTCTGGCCAATATTTGAAAGTCAAAGATGATTTAAGTTTCTTATTGGTTGTTTCTAATATTTTTTCAGCTGCGCATTTTTGCTTTTCTTGAATTTTGCTCACATTGCAATTCCATTCTGAACCATTTATTCTGTGGCTGGTATTGGAAGAATATGGCGTCATAAATTTTAAATTATGTATATTATTTGAATTTTGAAAACTCTTCGACCATTTCTACTAGCAAATGAACAACCTTGATAAGGTTGTCAGATTTTCGCACTAGAATATCTTGATCTATATTATTGAATAGAGCTTGAATTCACATATATACTAAACTTACTACTAAATTATTTTTGACCAAAGTAAATATTTCCGAAAATTTTCGACGGCGGTTTCACGGGAGGCGTGCGCTCCCCTCTGAATCCGCCCACTCATTTGATCTAGAAGATTATAATTATTATAAAGGTAATATTTAAAGAACAACTAAAAAATTTATTCTTTTTTTCAATTAGGTAACTTGACTTTCTCCTCTTTCTTTAATTTTTTAAGGTCGTAATAATGTTTTACCATATTGGATTTTTACCAAAATTCTATCATTTCATGCATATATGATACTTCATTTTTGTGCGTAATTTGAAGATGGATAATTGGATAGGTAATTTTTGATGAATTTTCTTACAGACCGACTGACAGACGGGCGGACGGAGAAGGAAACAAGTTTTTCGAGAGATCCTAAATATGAAAATGTGACAACAATTTTTACCTTAACATTGCTTCTTACGAAGGAATTTAGAAAACATTTTTTTTGTAGGTTTTCCATTCATTACCCATATTGACGTCATTTTCTGGGTCGCATTTATGACACTTCTGGGGCTACGACATAAATGTTCTAATTTTTCCATGGCATTTGACTTATCTCTCTAAACCGTGCATTTGGCCTTTTCTAGCCTAACGTGCGGAAAGGTCCAAGCTTTCGGTTCCGAGTTAATGCTAGTACACGAGTGTCTTCCGGCTGCTGTGAATTTTTGTCTGTCAAACGCCCAGGAAAATTCCAGTTCCCGGAAGCCGCTCTCGAAAAACTGTTTGGTGATTAATTGTTTAAACTATTACAAGCAAAACCTTTAATTCTCCCTGGTATTTAAACCTAATATTAATTAGAGAAGCCGCAAGCACACAAATATAAAAAGAACATAAAGTAAATCTTGTGCGTACGTTTTTATAAAGTTTTGTGAGAACCGATATCAGAGAGAAATAATACCATAAGCATTTATTGCAGTTACTTAATACTTAATTTTTCTTGAAGACTTTTACTTTAATACGGAAAAAGATGCCGCAGGCACACAACCTAATAAAAACCTAATATTATTTAAAACTGCCGTAAGCCCACTTTCAGTTAAGCATTGTCAAATATTAAAAGAATTTTTTAGTCCGTACTTTTTCTTAAAATTCGCGATAACCGATATCAGGAACAAATAATGCCGCAGGCATTTATAGCGATTATTTAATACAAAAATAAAAAAAAAACTACCTGCAAATAAATTTGTAATGTATACTGAATATCAGCTTTTAACGGCAGGCTAGTTTTTCTTGAAGTTTATTATTTTAACATAAAAAATGGTGCCGCAGGTACATAACTTGAATAAACTCTTTAAATCTCTGGTATTTAAACTTAGGCATTGTGAAATATTAAAAGAACCGTTAAAAGCACATAAATTAAATCTTGTGGTTACTTTCTCTTAAAGTTTGCGAGAACCGAGATTAGGGAGAAATATTGCCGCACGCATTTATAGTGATTCAAAACTCTGCAAACAAAATATCTGAGCAAATAACTTTTAGCGGCAGGCAAGTTTTTCTTGAAGTACATTATTTTAACATAGAAAAAGAAACCGCAGGCACTATACAATTTTATAACAACCTTTAAAAGCAAATGAACAATTAATATTGAGGAAGTTGACGTCAACAATAAAACTGATTGAAATACTTGTTCGAAATTAGTTACTTAAAGAGTATTAAACTAATAATAATTTGTAGACATGAGTAACATAGATATGAGTAAATTATATTATAAGTAGGGAATACTAGCACTAGTGATCATGTAATGTCAATAGCAACAAACAAAGTTTTTTTTCAGGGCGGTTTTAGCAGGTTATATATATTTTTAGGATATTTATGTTGTTTATTATCATTGATACTATATGACTATTGTATGTGAATGTTCCTTGTCACACGGGGTGAAATCAGAACATCTTCGTTGCGGTCCCCGGGTTTGATTGATGATACAGCTTAGCCAGGTTTGTTCTATCTGGCACTTGTCGGTTAGAATTGTCACGTACTCAGAAAAGTCTTGCATTAAAAGGTATATATCTGAAAATTTAATTTTTTTTGTCAATGGATCTTAGTAATCTTGTTACAAATGGACAAGCCTTAATATTTTCTAACAAGTACTTTTCTTTGACATGGATTATCAGTCTTGATGCAACCATGGAAAGAGAAGATCTGGATGCGGAAGTTTAAGACATCAGAGAGAGCAGTCACAGGAGTAGGCAAAGGTTAGTGAGCCCCTGCATTCTTCCCCTAAAATAATCTGATGCAATGAGCCCTTTTCGCCGTGTAGTGAGTGAAATTCGTATCTTATACCGTTATGCAGTGAAAGTGAGAGTGTCAGTGTCTCAACTCTAAATTCGGATATCGTATTTTGGATCAAAGACATATTGCTGCCCTTGAATCGGACGAACTTTCTGATGAAATTTATTCATCTGTTTTGTCTTTCTAACGGACCCTTTGGTATCAGGACTTTATTTAAAGGTACACAGCGTCGTTAAAAGTTTACATACACTTAACCTAATATTTTATATAGTTATTTTTAGGTCCTCCGTCTGCACCATGATACTATCTGGAATTTCAAAGCAGAATCAAAAGAAGAAAAAACTGTTCTCTGCCTAACTCAATTGGACCAATTTTGTAAAGAAATATGTACGAGGGTTAAATTGTTTTTACGTTATCTGGATCTAGGAGACAAACCTAATTATTGTTTTTTTGTACATACTTATATATGTATTTCGTATACTTTTCTAATTGTTAGGAATACAAACTAGTCTCAAAAATATTAGATTCCAGAATCAGAGGCCAAATTTAAAACAGGCTAATCAAAAATTATTGAAGGATATTTTCATGCAAATATTTAAAATTCCAGGGCACCCTTAACTTTAGTTAGTCTTTAAATGGCACTCTGTGTGTTGTAACCCACAGGGCAAGGTCATACGATCTTTCAACACGTTATAGAATATGGTTCCGCCATTTTGTCAATTAAATTTACTGATACTAATTTTTTTTCAAGAATCGTGTAACTTTTGACGATGCTTTTAAAGTTCTTATACATTTCTATTTTTTGTAATTGATAAAGTAGACTGTAATTTTTTGTTGCCCTTTAGAAGTATTACCACTTTTATACCGTTTAACTTATTTAAATACTCGGAAGACTCAATAGGTGTGTTTAAAAAGGCTAATCTAAAATACCAGATGGCAGAGTATTTGTCGTTCATGGCAATAATCTTTCAAAAGTTATACGTGTTTGTTAAAACTGGCAAAGATAAGCAATACATGATTGTGCAGTATAAATAATTTATTGTAAACTTTTTGATGATTCTTTAATTAACGTAAAATATTATAACTAGGTTTGATACAATTTGCTTAAATAAAAATAAATTAGTATAATACTATATGACAAATTTTAAAATATCACAGTTTGAGGTTACTTCGTATAGTCATAATACTTAATAGGTAATATAACAGTAAATGCGAGCTAGCTAAGGAAATAATAGCTTCCCTCGTAGGCTTTTAGAAAACAAGTATGTAAATAAACAAATTCTACAGGGCCTTATGCGAGGCATATTATATCTAAAACAAAATTATACAAGGTAAAAGAGAAATGACTACAAATATTTTAACACGTGAAAATACGAGCCATTATAAGCGGAAAGGTCTCATATAATTGGGGCCCATTTATAAAAAAAATGGAAATACATATTTAACTTTTTCTATTAGCCTAAGCAAATTTTTAAATAATTTATTATCCAAAGCTGGTAGTTTTACCTCATAATTCAATAAGGAAGATTTTTATTTAAAGTCCAAAAATTTTAAAAATATTTCATAGTGAATTACTCTTATTTCAGAACATATAATTCGGCAAGACGGAACGAATCCCATCTGCCTCTTCAGTTGTACAATGATATTCTGTGTGTTAGCAAATGTTTTCAATAGGTGAATATGTTTATTTACTGTAAAGCTTTACAATTTTGTTATCAAAAATAAGGCGAAACTTAAAATCTGCAATGTAGTTACAATAATTACTATCCAATGGTCAAAGCGTACAATCTGAATATAAGAAAGACAGCCATGTCTTTTTTGCTTTGTTTCAAAGCCAGAGATCAAAAATGTAATATCTGTCATTTATCAGTTTAAATTATAAAAATGTAATCGCATAGTTTAAATGGCAATATCCTCCAAAAGTATTTGGGTATAGGGTGTTATATACGAAAAATGTTTAAAAATGTTTAGAGAATTGTGTAGAATCTAAAAATATTTTTCATTATCTAGGAAATTTTATTAAAAATACAAAAGTTAGAGCATTTCCGGTTAAACCGAAAATGACAATCAAATGTTTTTTGAAAAATCTTCCTCATAACCACCTGTACACCACTACAAAATTTGAAGTTGGTAGCGCTTGTCATACTAAAGTTACAAGCTGGTTAAGAATTGCGTGGCTACCCGGTATAAGATTTTTTGCTCTAAATCACTTAAAAATATTTGTAATCATTTCACTTTCACCTTGTATTAACGAAATAATTAATTTATGTTTATAAGGTATTATTTCCTTAGCTTTTCCATAGATAAGGGTCATCGTCTAGGACGAATTATTATCAGCGGGGACCAAACTATCGGCTCTTGTACTGCCCAGCTTGTCTTTCAAAATGCACTTCTTATAATGGGTTCTCATGTTGCTGCTCTGTGAAAAAGCCAGGCCACAATTTTCACAAGTGTAAGGCTTCAGGCCAGTGTGGAAGTTCATGTGTGTCTTTAGGTGGTGTTTTTTGGTAAAACTTTTCGGACAAATACTGCAAGCATACGGTTTGACGCCTGAAAAAAATAATAAGTTTTATTTATTTTGGCAACCCCTATAGGTCAAAACTTAAATAGAAAGGTATATTTATAAAAAGCAATAGCATATTGTTTACCTTTTAAAAAATAAAAATGCCTGTTAAAAAATAAAAATGACAGAATTACCCTATTTTCTCCGACAAAGAAAATAAAAATTTTATAAGTCCTCGTGATAGGTATGATTAACCTTTTAGAACTAAAACGGCTAAACGGCGTGTAAAGAACGGGGGACCAAATGATTCGCAATATATGTACAGGGAGTTTCTTAATTTCATGCTCCTACTGAAGGAGGTTAATCATTGCCTCATTTTATGATTTCTTATAAACAGATGTCCTAAATTGCTTCATTTTCAAGATACAGGATGTTAAAATTTTAAATATTTTTTACTTTCCGTTATGTGCCTCATAAATTTCTAGAGATATTTAAATCAAATTTGGCACACATAAACCGTAATTAATATCCAGAAAATGGCTATAATTAACTGTAGAAAATTATACAAAGTGCAGCCTTTTTCGGGATACAAACCGTTTGTTCGCTTCAAAAAATTATCAGTAGCGACACTAGCTTAGTTTGTTATACTATCGGATTTCCTGCTTTATTTTACAAATTTTATGTTCTTTGGCCTTTTTTGAAATTTTGCACCGTTTTGAAGTAATTTAGAAAAAATATATTTAAAAACATTGACATTTTTAATAGTTTTTAGCTTGTAATTTAGATAATAAAAACCTGATCCTAAAACCATTAGAAATGTCCATATTTTTGAACACATTTTTTCAAATTACTTGAAAGCGGTGTAAGATATCAAAAAAGTCGAAGAACATAAGTGTCTAACTAGGTCAGTGTCGTTACAGAAAAAACTTTTGGGCGATCAAAGGGGGGTTATGACCAGAAAAAAAACGTTACACCATGTATAATTTTTTACAATTTATTATAGCCATTTTACAGATATTAATTACGGTTTATCATGTGCCAAATTTGAATTAAATGTTTCTAGAAATATATGCGGCACATTAACGAAGAAATATAGAACATCTGTTTATGATAACTTTTAGTCATAAAATAAGCCAAGGAGTAATTTCTTTCAGTATGTACATGATATTAATGTGTGATGTATAAATTTAACAGAAATTTAATATGGCGGACTCGGAATCAAGAAGATGTATACTGATCCGGATCTAAAATACAGTACAGCCTCTTTAATCCGGCAATTAAATGCAAGGGGTTTGCCATATTAGCGATTTGTTCGGGTTACTGGATATTGGAAAAAAATGTTACATATCTATCGTATTGTTATCTAGACGTCTTTACAAAAAGTGTAATACTAAACAAAAAGTTTATTTATTTTATAGTGCGGGACACGAAAGAAAACCGGGCGGTCTTTAAAATAAAGGTTTATAGTCTTAAGCAAGCTGAACAGTGAAATTTGTGTACGCAAATAAATTTTATGTTATTTTATTTGTTGTAATAGTTTGCCGCTTCACCTATAAAGTACGCCAACTAAGCGGTACGGGAAATTAATCGAGGTTTTAGTAAATTTCGCACTGGTCCACTTGTAATTGGGATGTGCCTAGAGTCTCCATGCACTTGCCTCTAGAAGGTTCTAGTTATTTCCAGTGGCGCCTATACATTTCGAGTATTTGTTTTTAATTATATATAAATGCGTTGCGTTGAATTTGAATTATTATTTCGAAGTAAAGATGGCGAACAAAAGAAGAAAAACAATTCGAAGCGGTGCACGTGAAGTTATTGCAAGCGTTATAGAGGCCTGTACTAGAAAAGCTGAAAATAATAGTTTGACTATTTCAATTCAAAATCGAACAGAACGCGCTGCATTTTACACTGGTGTTGAAAGTAGTGTAAGAAAAATTCAAAGAGAACATAATCATCGCTCATGTTCTACTTCACCTTTAAAATCTCCTGGTAAAAAAATACCCCGGTTATCATACAAAGATAAAATTGGCGATGGTGATTTTCAAGTAATTCGACAATAGAGGATTTTTATATAAACTTGAAGAAGGTTCCGACCTGCAAACCCCTACTTCGTGCTGTAAAGAACAAAATAGATTTTTCGTACGGGTATAAAACCTTAAATCGGCTTTAACGATCAAATGGTTTTGTTTAGCTCAAGTACCAAAATAAACGAAAATTGCTCACTGAGAGACCAAATATTTTTCACTGGCCGGTGAAATATCTATCAAATGTAAGGCAATATAGGCAAGAAGAACGCAATATTCTGTCATCATTTTCAGAGGAAGACAACGATTTAGAAGGAATCGAACCATTAGAATCACAGCCGTCAACCTCAAAAATGGCTTAGTTTTTTTTCATATATTTTGTAAAATTGTTCATAAAGTAGCTGTCAATAAACTGTTTCAAAATAATTAATTTTCTGTTCAATACCGGGTGTCAAAAAATATCTAATATTGTAATTAATATTTGAAAAACTACAGAACTCATGTTTTTTCAAAATTAACACATCAATGTAGTTATTGTAGGGGAGCCAGCACTGATTCCAGTGAACAAGATTTATCAAAATTTTAACTTATGCAGTTCGACTTTGGGCTATTCGGGTATGCCAAAAGTGACCGTTTGTCTCCGTCTGTCATATTACTTTGTACAGGGGGCGTCATTGTGAAGTACTATGCAGGGCGTTTCCTAATTGCGTGCTAATGTTAAAAGGGAGTGATTCTTGGACCTTTTTAAGAAAAAAGTTTAATATGAACCTAAAAGCCTTAAATTTGGAGATACAGGGCTTAAAAAAAACATTTTTTTAAAATCCTAATTCTGATGTTATTATAGATAAATAACGGTGTGAAATTTGATACACGTCTTTTATGCATTTTTATTAACAATCAGTTTTTGAAATTTCTACCAGTGACGTGCATATGTAATTAACCTGGGTAAATCCATATGCTCCTTAATGCATAGAAGACGTGTATCAAATTTCATGCAGTTATCTACAATAGCATCAAAATTGGGATGAAAAAAAAAAGTTTTTAAACTTCTTTAAAATTCTTTTACCATCCTCTATCTCAAAAGTTAAAACTTTTAGGACATAAAAAGACCCCCTTTAACATCAGCACGCAATTAGGAAACACCCTACTATAGTACTTCACAATGACGGCCCCTGTAGAAAGTAATATGACAAACGGAAACAGACGGCCACTTTTGGCATACCCGAGTAGCCCAAAGTCGAACTGTATAAATTAAAATTTTGATGATCTGATGCTGGCTGCCCTTGTAAAATCTGGACTTGTCAATCGTGTATCACTATACAGGGTGGTCCAATAATAGTGGACGTAGCTCGGGAATCGTTAATGACAGAATTCAAGAAAAAATATATTTATAGGTAAATCGATCAAGAAATATCAAAATTAAATCATTTTAAAATTCGAAAGTTCGCCGTTTTTGCAACACAAAAAAGATATAGAAGTGCGGCACACGAAAAGAAAACAGACAAATATAGATAAAGGTTCATTAAGCATAGTTACATTTTTTAATTATCTGAAGTGCGTATAGTCAAAAAGGAGTGCTATATTATTTAAAGTACAACGGGACACCACTGGTTTAAAGAGATTTCTTGGCCGACCTTCCTAAACCAATTGACTCCACCCGATTTTCTTTCGTGTCTCGCACTTTATACGTTTCTTCAAAAGTAATAAAACTTTATAAGCTGTATATATACACATTGTTTATTAAGTAATTATGTACAAGACTTTTATTTATATTTTGTTAGTCAGAGATTTACTTATAGGAGATATTAAAAAACAAAATAAATACAAAAGTGGGGTTTTTCTTGTATTATGTTTTAAGGATATCAAAAATGTTTAAAAATTATTAGAAAGTTGGAAATAAACATTTTTAATGGGACACCCTGCCTATTATTATCCCATTAAATACGCCTTGTCTTATCGATTATAAATTACTAGGTTTGGTACTTTTATTTTGAAAGACAACCGAAAAAATGTACAACAACTTTCTCTTTTAATAATCCATAGGATCAATAGCAAATTTGAACTTTTTAAAATGTATTCTTTTTGAATAAATTCTTATATAGATAGTAATTATTATATATTACAGTCTATTTGTAATATTTAAAATTCAATCTGAATACTAACATTAGTTTTCCATGAAAAAAACGTAGGAGACAGTTGAGGAGTGAAGTTTTATGATAATGTTCTTCAGTGTTTTTACAGGTATATGGTTTGCAGTCATGCAAAACATTCGACAAAGTTCATGACTTAGGGTTTACCATTAATAAAAAATATGGAATAAGCAAGAATAGTATGTTACATAAAGTGATTTATTTAAAAAGTTTTTTTAATATTTTACAATAATTAAACTGAATAACTAATGAGGAATCTGAAATTGCGTTTTCGCGTGTCTTCGCCCACGGACCGGGTCCGGATTAACGAGGTGCGTTCGGATTATGAGGCGCGAAACTCTTCGTTTGGATTACTGGTTGTCTTATTAGTTAGGTGTATTAGAGCTAAGCATGCTTAAGTGAATTATATTTGAAACTATAGGACTTATACAAATGTTTTATATGAAAGTTGTTAGGTATCAATACGTGTATATTTGAAAAATAATTTTGGATATACAGATTGTGTTCTAGAAATATTTTCATGAAATTCAACTTATCTTATTTCTATGTTGATCACGGTAGTTACAAAGGCCCAAGACTATATGTGCTGCAAACTTACTTACATAAAGACATTTCTACAAACTATTAATGATCAAATAAAACTAGGAAGTTGTTGCATGTGCCAAATTGGTCCTCAAAAATATGGAAAAATCAGGTTATTGAATTGTGGTCAAAAAAGTTCTTAAAACCATTTAAACCGTTTTATTTGAAGATCTAACTAAACTCCGCCATGCCACTGCCTCTGACTACTTCGACACGATTGTTTGTAATTTGAATGGTATGAAAATATAAAACACTTTATGCATTAAAGTATGACACACATTTTATTATTTGACAAGGTTTTTAAAGTTAACAAAAGAGCAAGCAAGAATTTTGTTTGCTTCTTAAAACATTAATATTATACAGGTGTCAGTAGCATTAAAAGCCTTACCTGTGTGAAGTCGGGCATGTAAGCTCATATTTGAGCGATCAGCAAACGTCTTTCCGCATTCCGGACAGGAATAAGGACGTTCTCCAGTATGCACCCTTTGATGCTGCTTTAAAAGCATTTTTCGGGAAAAGCTTTTACCACATGTGGGACATTCGTGAGGTTTGACTCCTGCAAAAGAAACAAAACTGCTACTGGTAACTAAATATATTAATATTAAAAAAGGAACAGGTAAGTAGAGCTGTCGGTATTTCATGTAAAATACTTGGAAACTGTAATTGATATAAACTGCTCGTCAAAAAAAAAATTGCAAAATGTTTATTTAGCGTGGTACTTAAATGCTAGTTGTTTTGACATTTCTTAGCTGAATTGGATAAGCTTTCCGGATTCTAAGTTTGTTTCGTTAACGGCGAAGAATGCTTTTCTCACATTAATTTTTTAGCGTTGGATGGCAAAGAAACAATCTAGAAATCAGTTTTTAAATAACTTTTAAAAAAACTGAATCATTTTAAAATGGTATTTACTTAAAGAGATATTTTAAAGAAGTAATCACATTTCCCACCTTTTCAACTCCCTAAGAGCGGAAAAACGGGAAATTCAGAAATTGATTTTTTGGTTATTATTTTTCAAACTCGATAAAAAATCGTCATTTACTCGAAGATATATTGTAAAAAAAAGTAAAAATACGTTTCACACCTCTCAACCATTTAAGTAAGATTTCGAAAAATGCGGAAGTCGGTTTTAGATAAATATTTTTGAAAATATCCTCGAAAAAACGCATTTAAAAACTTATTTAGTTGAAAACATATTGTTAAAAAAGTAAAAATACAATTTATCCTTTTTCACCTCTTTAAGTATATAACTTCAAAAAATCCAGAAACCCTTCAATTATTTTTAAAAGCCATTGGCGATAGAATTGTTATAAAAACTCATTTAGTTAAAAAGATTGAAACATTTATTGAATTAAAGAAGCATTGCAACGAAAAAATTACATAGTAGCACTCTTCTTGAGCTACAAAAGTCGCTTGTCAGTAGAGTGCTTAATAGAATTCCTATATTACAATATCAAATAGTACATGACTAACCGGAGCATTTATAAAACAACAAAAACTAGATCACGGTCTTAGTGACCATGCGCAACTTAAATAATTTAACAAAATTATAGTGTATTCCTTATTATTACTAACTGGAGCATTTATAAAATAACATAAACTATAGATTTATAATAGGTATTGTATGTGTGATAGTCTGAAAATTCTCTTTTATCCACTCGGAACCTCTTAATGCATAAGACAATTTACTCCTAAGATTCCTTATCTGCAAAGGCAATATATTATACAGCTTAGGGCCCAGGTATGATATGTGTCTCATAGCAGCAGAAAACACCGGCTGTGGAAAGGTCAAGGCTTCATCCGTGATAGAACGGGTGCAAAAATTATGAGAAATCAAAGTTTTGTATGTTTTATCATTGTTCATGAATCTCAGTGTACTTCTTACAAATAATTGACGAACCGATAGCAAGCCACTCTCCCTAAACAATATTTCTGTTGGAAATAGTTTATTCTTCTTCAAAATTACTTTAATTATATACTTTTGTGTGATGACCAGAGGATTAAGGGCATTGGAAGTTGCACTCCCCCAAACCCCCATCCCATAGCAAAGTATGGACTCCACCAGAGCCTGGTATGTGAGAACCAGAAGCTTCCGAGACAGAAATTCCCTTAACTGATAGAACTTATAAATTGTTTTACGGATCTTATTCACAACATAGGTTATGTGGTCTACATACTTGAGATTTTTATCTATATACAACCCAAGATACTTTACATTATCTTTCCCAGATATGCTTAGACTACAGGCACAGTTTGAGGTTCCCATTATACATGAGAATTCATGCACCTTCAGTTTTGGGAATAGTATATTACTTTTATTATTCATTGAAAATGCAACATACGAGGTCTTAGAAACATTCATTGTCAGAAGATTCTGATCCATCCACATCTTTATTCTGGATATATAACTTTCAGCCCTGTGGAACACACCCTCCCAAGAATCGCCACTGACTAAAATAACTGTGTCATCCGCATAACATACACATTCACTACTTTCACTAGGCAAGACTGAGAATAAATCGTTTACATAGATGGAAAAAAGTGTGGGGCCCAGGACTGTGCCCTGAGGAACACCAAACCCTATCGTACTTTCGTCACTTAGAACACCATTAATTTTAATTTTTTGTATCCTGTTTTTTAAATAAGATTCAAAAAGATCGTGGGCAATACCCCTGATACCACAATTCCTAAGTTTGCCAAGTAAGGTTTGGTGATCCACTGTATCAAAAGCACGGGCCAAATCAATGAATATACCAATGGTTTTTTGCTTCTTTTTGAAGTTCTTTATAATAAAATCCGTAACATGAACCATTGCACTCTCAGTTGACAGACCAGATCTAAATCCGTATTGTGAGTCTGAGAGTATTTTGTTTCGACACAAAAAACCATCCAGCCTTAACTTTATACACTTTTCAAACAATCGGTTTATCATGCTGGTTATCGCAATTGGTCTAAAATTTTCTTTTTGTAGTTTGTCACCCGCCTTGAAAACTGGCACCACTATCGCTCTTTTAAGAATGTCCGGATATACACCACACTCGAAAATCAAGTTAATCAAATGTAAAAGCGGCTTCGTAAGGTATTTGTGGTTTTCTTTTAAAATAGAGGATGAAATATTGTCCTCCCCTGCAGCCGACTTTAGCTTTAGAGAAGCTATGACCGCGATAATTTCATTTTTTGAAATAGGGCTAAAAAATAGAGACTCAGTTATACTTTTGCATGGAAATTTATAATCGTTGCCTTTAATCGAATCAGCCAAACTCTTACCAATGGTTTCAAAATATTTGCCAAATATATTAGCATTCTCTTTGTTATCACCTACAAGTATATTATTGTTCATTATTCCGGTAATTTCCTTAGGTTTTGTTTTTTTGCTGGTGGCATTTTTTATTACCTCCCAACATCATTTCTACATTCGTTTATTTTTGTTTTAAAATAATTAAACTTAGCTTTTTTAATTAGATTAGTAAGACTAGTTCTATACCTACGAAATCTCTCTTGGGCGTCAAGATTATCTGGGTATTTAATTGCTGTCTTTTTTAGTTTATCCCTATTTTTAATAGAGTTGATTATACCTGCAGTAATCCATTCACTCTTTTTTATAACCTTTTTAACTTTCAAAAACTTTGTAGAATCCCTGATAATGTCTGACAATATGTGAATAAAATTACTAGTGCATATATTAGGATCCACACCACAAACAGTAGACCAGTCGTTAGACTTAATTTTATTTTGTATGTTTATATAATCTATTTTTTTAAACATTTCTCTGCTACTTGTTAATGCATCATTCAATTTGTGGTTTTTATTTTTACCCAAAACAGCACTCAAAATTATAGGAAAATGATCTGTCATCCCGCAATTAAGTACAATAGAATTATATTTGCAAGACACTAATTTGTTCCTCAAAAAGTAATGATCCAGACAATCTTGAGAGACGCTCACATCTAGTAGCACTATTTATCTGACTTACATATCCCATTGCATTTAAACAGTTTAAATAGTTACATGTAATATTATTATGCACATCCAGCAAATTTATGTTTACATCTCCAGAAAAAATCTCTAATGGACAGCTTTCAAATTTACTTTCAAAGTGCCAGTAGATCATTTAAAAATTCATCGCAGTTCAAAGAGGGCAGCCTGTACACCCCAATCAGACCCACTCTCACATCATTCACCGCAAAAGTTACTCTCAGAAATTTTGTGTGCCCCATTTGTAAGACTTCAGCACTAGGTTGCCATTCGGACCTGACAAAAATTATTGTACCATCACATTTATTATGATGACTATTATTATAGAATGTGTCAAAACCTTCCATAGCGAAGTCATCAAGATCATGAACAATGCCCGTTTCAGAAAGGATGACCACTCCAAAATCAGTGGAGCTCGCTTTTAAGAAGCCAATGAGGTTATCAAAATTTTTATGAATACTACGTATATTAAAGTGGATAAAATTTACATTAGAGTTAGAAATAAGTAAAGAGCCAAGATCATCAATATTTTCACAATTAAGATTACTCACCGAAAGATAATCATCAAGTATATCAAACACAGCCATTTTAGTAATGAATACTTTATATTGTCATTGCACTTAACTTACAGATATTATTCTAGTTTGCTAGATTATCAATATCGTCTTCTGAATTAATTCTAAAAATCACACTTGAGTCACTTTTTCTAGTCAGGATGATTCCATCTCTAACCCAGACATACTTGTATCCATGACGCTTAAGAACTCTTGCCCTTTTGAAGAGATCTCTTTGTTCAGTTGTCAGATCTTCGTTAAAGTATAATGGTGATTCTTCTCCAGGTATACTGCAATCAACCGAGGTGATTTTTCCTTTGTCTTTTCTTTTATCTATAAACTCCCTTCTCAACTCTTTGCTTTTGAATTCAACGACAATTGGACAGTTATCTTTGCGAGGATTAGATAATTTAAGTATTACATCACCTCTAGATAGATTTGGGTTAACATACTTCATAGCTTTCTCGGCCTTGGCAGTGACTGAATCAGCACCTTCCTCCGCCTGGTACTTTATCCCGACAATAATAAGATTAGCATTCCTGTTTAGCCTCTCCTGCTTGGCTGCATTACCCTTTATCTTATATATCTCTATAGATATTGTAAGAAACACAATTCATCCCTTTTCATCCCCTTAAGGATGGCCTTTCAAAAATTCAAGAAATTGCTTTTTAGATAATTATTTTAAAAAGTTATTCACGAAAAAATTGTTTTAAAAATTCATTTAGTTTGAGAGAAATTGTAAAAAAGTATAAATAATTTCACCCTTTTTATTCCAGTAAAAGTGGAATTTCGAAAAATCCAAAAATCGCGTTGTAGACAATTATTTTCAAAAGGTATTCACGAAAGTATTGTTTTGAAAGTTCATTTAGTTGAAGCGATTTTGTAGAATTTATCCTATTCCCCCTTAAGGATGGAATTTCAAGAAATCCAGTAATTGGTTTTTAGATAAATATTTTTGAAAGCCATTGATAAAGGAATTTTAAAAATTCATTTAATTGAAGAAATATTGCAAAATAGTAGAAACATATTTTATCTCTTTTTACCCCAGTAGGGGCGAGTTGGAACAAAATTCCTTACTTATCCCGTACTACATCATGAAAAGAAGGTTGTTATATGTCAGCGTCAAATAGTGAACCCTGAGCTGCCTAGTATTTTCAGGTATGTCGGCTAACAACGTAACGGTTAAATTCCTAGAGTGCTTGAATGAAAAATTTTAATAACAAAGTCGCTAGTTTTTTTCCTAATAAGGTGATTTTTTAATAAATAACAAAAAAAAAGGCCAAAAATAGCCGATTTCTCGGGTTTAAGTAAGTTAAATTACATCCAATAGGGTTCAAACTCTTAGTTTTTAAGTTATTAATAAAAATTTAGGCTACCAATCGACATCAAAAATCTAAAATAGCTGCAAAAAACTGCTAAAAAACCCCACCTCTCGCGCAAGTGCGGAGTTGGATCCTTAATCTACAGCCCAAAATCTAGCGATTCCAAAAAAAATTACTATTTTGAGAAATTTTCCGCTTTTGCTCTTTTTTTCGACAGTTTGATTGGACTATTGGACACTGTTTGATGGCGATCTAAAGATTTTAAAGCCTAAGTCTCGGGAAGTTTTTTGTTTACTGCCTTGTAACAAAGATTTTGTCATTTTTTTTTTAATTTTAGGCCAAAAATTATGAAATGTGAATATTTATAATCGGTAATGCCACATTTCTATTATTAATGATACCTATGGTCCATTTTAAGAAAACTATTTTTATAGGGGATCTTTTAACTCAAACAGAGTGTCGCAAAGTAGAGTTGATCTTAGTTAGGTCATATGCATGTGTAAAAGGACCAAACATTTGATTAACTTCATTAAACGTATTATTTTGAAATACCTACAGATGTTACTATAAGGTACATAGCGTGTTTTCTTTTGCCATTCTATCCCATGGATTAAATAGTCTCGGATAACATTTTTTTTTTGACAGGTAAAGTTCGCATTTCATAGGATTTTATTTTTAATTGCTCTTAGCAGAAATTTTTTTCTTGAAAAATAATGCAAAATGACAATAAAAAAACTAGTCACCACGTGCTTTATCTTTCCTGTCAAATTCGACATTTTTATTATTAAACAAGGAATGGGGTACAAGGAGTGTCAATTTTAATGTTACTTTTGTAAAATCACAATTTATAGCTGGAAATAGCTAACAGTTTTATCCTTTTTCAGCGATTTAAAATTGTACCCTGAATAAAACGTGTATAACTTTAATTTCTACTATATTACAATAAACCATGACAATTGTTTAGACACACATTGTCTTCTTCGGACTGAATTTACAGTTTAAGTCTCTTTTATAATCAGGCATTTATATACAGGGTGTTATGGGTTGACGCAAAATATGTATATATACAATAGAGAAAAGGATAAAACAGATTACAAGAGATATAGGCTTTTCTATCGCAAGACTATCGAGGAGACAAAGCGATAAGCTAATGATAGAGCTATAAATTTAGCCAAAAATCCCACTAAATGTACGTGGAATTTAATAAATGCAAAGAGAGGTTCTAAAAAAAATCAGAAAATTATGCCAATTCTCAAATCACACCTGACGAGTTTAATAATTTTGTTAAAAATATAGTTAATAATTTAATTAAAGACATGCCCCAGGCCTGTATTGATCCTCTGTTGCTTTTTTTGCTAAATAAACATACTCAGCCCGCTGAATTCAGTCTTAATGGATTTTCGTTTATTGAAATGAGAAATATATTCGACCTTCTCAAAACTAAAAACAATTCAGACATCTATGGATTATCAGTTAAACTTTTACAATCAATAAAGAACCTAATTATTATCCCTCTTCACTTCTCAAAGCTCACCTGACGAGTTTAATAATTTTTTAAAAACTATAGTTAATAATTTAATTAAAGACATGCCCCATTGAAATGAGAAATATATTCGACCTTCTTAAAACTAAAAACAATTCAGACCTCTATGGATTATCAGCTAAACGTTTACAATAAAGAATCTAATTATTATTCCTCTCACTAAGCTATTTAACTTGTATATTAGACTATCTACATTTCCTAGAGTCTTAAAACGGGCACTAGTTATACCTGTCTTTAAAAAAGGCGACAATAGTTTAGTAACAAATTATAGACCTATTTCATTGCTGCCTCTGATATCCAAGATTTTTGAAAAGGCAATAGCTTTACAAATTGTCGTTTTTTTTTAATAAAATGCATCATGCAAAGGTTTTGTGAAAAACTATATGGTTTCAGGAAGGACTGAAACACTGCTAGTGGAATTTTGAATATTCTTGATGATGTAGTGACCTGCTATGAGAATATGGAGTATGTTTGACCTGGATTTTATGATCTCAGCAAGACATTTGATTGTGTAACACACAGTTTTCTTTTCAACAAACTAAATTATTATAACTTTAGTAGCAAAAGCATAAAAATTATACAGTCTTATTTGGGTGAAGTTTATCAGATAGTCCGAATAGATGGAGGGTCATCGGCTGAATCCTTCATGGACATCGGAATTCCAGAAGGATCCATATTAGGACCGATTGTATTTTTAATATTCATCAGTGATCTACCTGATTGTTATTCCGATGCCAGATATGTCCTTTTTGCAGATGACACCACCATCAGTGTCATCTCGTTTGTACGTCTGGTTGCAGTGAGCTGGTTTTTATCTAATCGACTTTTTCTAAACAGAGAACAAACACAGAGGATGGTTTTCTCGTTAGACAGCAAGCTATCATGGGAGACTCAGGTACATGTACTGAGAAATTTTGAGGGATTTTAGACGCTAAAGACGGCTTACTATGTTATTTGGAGAGCCTTGGCCAACTCCGCTAAAGTTTTTTCATTGCAAACAAGGACTGTTCAGGTTGTGGCTGGCCTGGGATTTAGAGATTGGGGTGTTTTCTCTCAAATGGAAATTCTTACTTTCCCAAGTGCCTATATTCTCGAGAATCTCCTTCTTAATAAACAAAAGCAAGAAGGATATCCTGCTCGCTCATAAAGATGTCCATAATTATGAAACCAGGAACAAGCACGACTTGGTCCTTTCATACTGTAGATTGAGAAAGTGTCAAAGTAGACCAGAATTTGAGGCTGTGCAATTTTTTAATAAGCTCTCAGTAGAAATTAAAAGCTTAGATATAAAACATTTTAAATTTAAAGTTAATTTTTTTTTATAACAAAAGCATTGTTTAGCACGAGGAGAATTTTAGATGTTCATTTAGTGTATATGTGAGTTTTAGTTTGATATCTTTGTATATTTGATATATTTATGCAATTTTAAATTTCACTGTTTTATAGTGTCATTTTCTGAAACACTTTTATTGTTCGTTTTTATAATAATTATCATTTTAATGTGTTGTACTATGTTACATTTTTTATATATTCTAACACGTTATAGTATGGACCATTCTGAAAAAATGCTTAAATGACATAGGGTCAATTCCTTACCATTTTTGAAACGGCCTTAAACTTATATTTTGTTTTATTAATTTTTTAGCACATTTATTAATTTTATTATGTAAATAATTAATTATATGATTTTTTACAAAATGCCTACAATTTTTTTCTTAGTAAAATATCTGAACGACCGAAATTTAAAAAATAAAAAACAAATAAATTGTTTTATTTTACTATAGAATGTTTATTTGAAAACGGTAACACTGCCCATCGTAGAGAAACGAACATAACTAGTCTAGTCTTAAACATATCAGTTGCAGTTGTCTTGTTCTTTAGTTCTTTCACCTTAATTTTTTGCCGTACGAGGCATTTCCATACCGTTTTAATACGTAGTCAGAATTTAAAAACTCTTTAAAAATGTCTACGAATATTGAATACGCAGTCATGTTATTATTTATGGAGAGTGTAGACAGAATGCTCATTTGGCGTCCCAAACATACCGGGAAAGATATCCTAACAGGAGGTGTCCTAATAACAGACCATTTGTAGCGGTGTTACAAAGAGTTCGCGATACGGGAAGTGTCAAACTAATCGCGTTATTGCCTGAAAGGCATATAACTATGCCTTTCAGGCAATAACCTGAAAACGAGGAACATATTTTTATAGTATTTTGCGACAAGTCGGATTTTCTAATTGGACCATTCATCGTACCCCTCGTGAAAACCTTCTGTACTCTTATCATTTACGAGAGATGAAATTTTAAATTATCATAACACTAATACCTGGGCTCAAGGCAATCTACACATGATTCAACAAGGCCGATTTCAATACCGGTTTTTAATAAATAGTTGGGCTGAAATAATCCACAATCGGTTAATCGGACCTTTTGAGCTATCAAAGTGTTTAAAAGGAGAGGCATATTTAGCTCAGCGAGCCATTGCCTGGTTCCTTCATAGTGCACCTTCTGCCCACATTCATAGGAATGTGTTACAACATCTGGATAATACGTTGATAATAAGCCGTTATGTCGAAATGCCCCAGAACCTAAAAAATGACCTCCGACGTCATCAGACCTAAACCCCTTGATTTTTAAAAACATAAAAACATTAGTGTATAATAGGGTTGAAATTGAAAATTAAGATGACCTTAGAAACCGTATTTTAGCTGCAAATCAAAATAAAATCGTTTTCGAACTTATAGGTTTTTTTTATACTTCTTTGTTGACAAAACACAGGTGATGAGATTGTCATCACATTGATGTTCAAGCAAATAGCAATGTTCCCATGTTGTCTTGGAATTATTTGAAACCTCCAAAATTAAACCCTTTCGAATTTACCGATGGTTTATAATAATATTTTGTTTAAAATCGTTAATACTATCCTATGTTAAAATATTTTTAGTCAAACCCCCAACACCCTGTATATCTTTCAAAAACACGGCAGTACAAATATCGGAATTTACAAGTAATAAAACGAATAAAGGTTTAATGGGGAGTTATGCAAATCTTGATCGTTTAGTAATAGCCAGATGTTTTAAATTTACTAATTTCCATACTTTCTAGAAAATTAACTTTCCATGATTTTATTTTAGGTAGATTTACATAATTCCCCATTATTAAACCTTTAGTTAGTTAGTTTTATCACTTGTAAATTCCGGTATTTTTATTAACTTGTTTTTGAAATTATATATATATATATATATATATATATATATATATATATATATATATATATATATAAATCAAGTTTCGGCTAATTCAGTTGAATTTATTTAAAATTGTGTTTAAATAATTAATAAATTTCTTTGGAGGGACAAGTAATAGTTCCCGTATAGTTTCTCAGTACAGTACAGTCGTATAATAAGACTTATATTTTAGTAGGTAATTATGTGTCATTTTGTTTGCCTTTTAACAATTTAAATATTTCATTAGTCGTAGAAACAATATATACTTAAAATAATTTTTTTTGTGTAGAGGTTTTATGGTCTGTGTTGACCAGTAGCAGTAGCTTAATGTTTATTTTCGATTTTAACACTCTTTTCATTTCTTGGAATCAATCCAAAGACCATAAAGAATCTTTTTCCACGGCCATATAGAGGTTACTTCAACTCTTTTCATGTAAGTAAATAATTATCCGCTACTAAATTTAAAGATTTTAATTTCTTACAATTTTTTTGTTTTGCTAAACAATTGACACTTACGTTCTTTGTAGGTCAAAATTTTATGATCTCCATATATGTTGGCCAAAAAGTACTATAGAAAATGAACGGTTCAATAATGTTTAGTGTCTTTCTTTTTACATTTCATTTTTTGATTGATCTTAGTAACTTGCTTCTTACAATTATTTCTCCTTCAGAAGCACTACAAAATAAAATCATTTGTTATAAAGAAACTTCGTTCAATTAATTACACGTAATTGGATTTTATTCTTGAGCGGTTCTAAGAAAGGAAGCATTAAAAAATGAGAATATCACTTTTAAATATTAATCACATTATGAATGAATTATAGAAAAAATCATTTCTTTCTCCCAGAAAATAACATGGTTCCGCCAACACACTATATATTATTCTTATATTAAATGGGTCTCCTCTTGCTAAGGGGTCTGGACCCCCCTCCCAAAACATTGAAGGTATAGGCATGCTTCTTACTATTTTTTCGTGAGATTTGACTGTTTGAACTCCCCCCCGAAATGAATTTCTGGTTTGGACCCCCACCGAACTGAATTTCAAGTAACGTGCATGTGACTCACATTTATGTGTTAGAAGATGTTCTCTCTCTTTCTGACACATTAACACTTATAGTAGGGATTTGTCAGTTCTATCGTTTATTTTTAAAGATAAAGGTAAGAAATCTGATATATTTATAATCAGCAAGAAGGATATATAAATATAAACATAAACTTTTTTTCTGAAGAACCGTAAAAGACAGGATAAAAAATTGACAGACTAATATTTTTTGTTTTTATTTATAAGAGGTGAAGGAAGCATTTTTCTTCGGGGTTAAGAGGTCAAGAAATAAAACGTAGGTAATAAGAACTTTTGAGCAACAGATCAAATTAATTGTAAACTGAGCATTATGTGTTTGTATTGCTCAAAGAATTGACAAGCCTAAATGAATACGTCTATATCTAGCTTGGAGACGCGGAACAGAAACTTTGAAAATATTAAAGGCGATTTTCACAAAACGTCAGCAATATTAAATTGTTCTTTTCAGAGTAATAGTAGTAAATATACACCCGGAATGCATACATGTGTCTATAGTTGACAAAATTTCAATGTGCTTCAGCGGTCGTCACAAAAATTCTGTTATTACTATATAATAAATAGTTCTTGCCCCGTTAATCTTTGTTTAGTTTCGATTTAATTACTCTTACGTACGATTTTCGCCACAGGTGGCTACATGCTGCTCCTTGGTAATAGAGTATCAAGTCCGGCGAAGATTTCGGATATTCTCTTGACAATCACAAATGTCAATTTTGCTCCTGTTGGTGACTCTGGTGTGGTTATGTGTATTTATTTTGGCGCTAGTTGTACTCGTCTTTCAACTAGTTGACTCTACTTATAACTTATACTACTTAAGTCAGAAACACGTGTTTATAGTTAGCCAAATTCCATTGCTTTAGCGGTCATCCCAAACATCCATTATATATATATTGTATGTATTAATTTTGGCGCTAATTGTACTCTTTCAACAAGTTGACTGTACTAATGAAGTCAGAAAAATGTGTCTATAGTTGGCCAAATTTCGTTGCTAATTTTATATATATATATATATATATATATATATATATATATATATATATATATATATATATAAATATTGCAGACGTTTCGCCAGGATCTCACTTAGCAAACAACTTCGGTTGTTTATTATTGTTGTCACTAAGGCGAATCGACGTAGGAATTAATGTGTTGGATACTGCTTGTATTTGTGAAGGCTGGTGGTGTGACTTGGCCTTTAAGTAGTATTTGTTGGTTTACTGCATAGTGTGTGTTCTAGAGGTCCGTGATTAGTTTTTGTAACGAGTACGTCCAGAAAAGGCAGCTGGTTAATCTCTTCAGATTCCAATGTAAACTGAATTCGGTGGTTGATTAAGTTTAAGTGATTTAAGAATTTTGATCTGTCTTTTACAAAAGGCCAAACAACGAATATATCGTCGACGTATCGTAAGACTTGCACTCTATATGGATTTTCGTTCGAAGAATATCATAAAAACGTTTGCCACCGCTGGTGATCGAAACGAACCTATTGCTTTGCCTTCTGTTTGCCTATGTATTTGTCCTTTATATATGAAATAAGCGTTTTTCAGACAGTGCTGTGATAATTCTAGGATTAAGAGTAATGCTTCTTCTATTGGTATGCAAGGGTATTATATATATATATATATATATATATATATATATATATATATATATATATATATATATATATATATAATATATAGTAAAAGTTAGGTTTCTTAAACACGTAAACTATATTCTTATTGACGTTGGATGTTTTTATTTTCTAAAACCTTTCGACCATTTTATGCGCTTCATCAGTTATATAAAACAAAGTAAAGTGACTGCCTAGGGAGTTTAGTGTTATCTATTATAATTTTTAATTCTAAATTGCTGTAAGGATACATATATACAAATTTTAAGTTTGAAAAAGTAATTTTTTTCGGCTTACCTTAATATATATATATTTATATATATAATTTTTATATTCTTGGGTTAGGGTCCTTATAAAAACGAACAATACATTTCTTGCTAAGTCATGTTACTAATTGACGTTTCGATCATCTCGTGATCTTCATCAGAATACATAAATTCTATAAAGGAAATTTACAGACAATAACATTTACAATTTAAATTTCAATAAAATGTCTTACCCTGTACAACAAATATTTGAAGAGTAGATGGAACATGTAACACATTTTTAATAACACATTTAGAAAATTAAATTAAACAGTGTCACATTCACAATACAAGACTTATACGAAGACAAACAACTACATATTAAAAATGAATTTATCTGTGGAAATAAAGGAACAGTTGAAAACTATGTTATTAAGGCGTCCAACTCAGTTTTATAAATTTTTCTTTTCTTTTAATTTACATGTTATTTAATAATGTTATAGTACATTTTACTAAGTTGTTTTGTATCAGTTTTTGCATTGATTGAGTTTTTATTCTTTTGTATTTCTATCATTTCCTAGAATTCTCTCCTTTTTTGGTGGTTTTCGGTCTTTAAAATTTTTGCATTATTAAAATCGAATGAATGTTGATTTTTACTAATATGTTTTGTTAGTGCCGTTTTATTATTTTTGTCATACTTGTGTCCTTGTGTGTGTGTGTGTGTGTGTGTGTGTGTGTGTGTGTGTGTGTGTGTGTGTGTGTGTGTGTGTGTGTGTGTGTATAAGTTTATGGCTCTGGTTGAAACCAAATGGCCAGCTTCGTATCTTTCTCTGCATTATTTGTATTTGTTTATTTTTTTTTAAATTAGGGTACCTTACATTCTATACTAAGGGTACTATATACTATACAATTTACATTTTTTTTATATATATTTATTTTTGTTTTTTCTCTTTTTTGTATATTTAGCTTTGTTTTTTTTTATCTTTATTTTTTTTGCATTTTATTTTTTTTGCTTTTATGTTTCTCTTTTTTGTTGTTGATTTTTTTAATTAATTTTTTGTTTATTTTTCATTTATTAACTTAAAATAATTATGTTACAGTAGGTTCCTTTACAATTCAATTTTTCTTTCTATAATAAATTTGTACAATATCGTATATACATTAAGATTATTTGATTCAATTAAGCTGCTCAGATTAAAAGGTAATTGAACTAAAGTTCCTATCGTGTTATGTAAGAAATTTAGATGATCTTTCAGTCTAATACAATTTAATTGGCAGTGCTCTAAGTCACCTAATTCACCACAATCACATAATTCGTTATTGCTAATGCCAATTTTTTTCCGATGTTTTGGATATAATGCATGGGAAGTACGGATTCTAGAAATAGTTCCTATATAGCTTCTGTTTGAAATTGTTTTAAACAATCTACTTTTATTAATCACAGGGAATATGTTTTTGTAAATAATATCTTTATTGATATCATTATATTGCACTTGCCAATTTTGAAACATGATTTCTCTAGAATTTTTTATTATATCTGAAAATGGAATTTTTAAATCAACATTTGGGTGAGGTATCTTGGTAGCATCTTTTGCAAGTATATCAACTATTTCATTTGCTGAGATTCCTATATGTGCTTTTACCCATATTAAGCAAACACTAATGTTATTGGCCTGTAACCTATGATACGTTTTTAATATTTCGACAATAACGTGATTGGTAGGTGCAATATTTATACAAATTTTCATTCTTTCAAGTGCACACCTACTAACTGAAAAAATTACAAAGAAATTATTTTCTTTAAACTCTAGACAATATTTAAGTGCCTCCCAGATAGCCCACAATTCAGCCGTATAAATTGATGCTTCGTGAGGTAACCTAAATTGTTTTGCTATTTTCTTGTTGCTATGATAAAAAGCACATGCGGCCTTTTTGTCTATTAAAGACCTATCTGTAAAAATGTGCTCATGGTTAGACCATTTTGTGTATATGTACTCCAAAAAGTTTATTTTAATTATATTCGGGTCACTAATGATATTTTGTGAGAGTATAACTTTAGGAATTTCATTTATATTTGAGAGACTTAACTGGTTGAAAGGAGCTATTGGAGATTGATATATATATATATATATATATATATATATATATATATATATATATATATTATCTTTTATTTGGGTTATCCAGGAGTAGCTTAAAACTAAAAGGGGGAGTTTTTTGACTCTCCAAAACATGTGGGTATAACCAAATATAGACAACATGTTTATCTTATTTACTAAGGAACTGTTTTTAGAAATAAGTCTAAATAAAAATTTTTCTGTTAGAAAGTTCCGCCTCAATGCCAGCGGGCCACATTCGTTTTCGAGAACATTTATAGGTGTGCTATTTAAAAGTCCGATGCTTCTGTGAAGACTTTTATTTTTTATTAGTTCTAATTTTTTCAGATGTGTTTCGGCAGCTGATCCATAGAAAATACATCCATAATCCAATATTGACCTAACAAAGGGTTTGTAGAACATCAAACAAATATTTGGGTCAGCTCCCCATTTATGATGGCTAAATGCTCTAACGACGTTTATGCCATTTTCTAGAGGTCCGTGATTAGTTTTTGTAACGAGTACGTCCAGAAAAGGCAGCTGGTTAATCTCTTCATATTCCAATGTAAACTGAATTCGGTGGTTGATTAAGTTTAAGTGATTTAAGAATTTTGATCTGTCTTTTAGAAAAAGCCAAACAACGAATATATCGTCGACGTATCGTAAGACTTGCACTCTATATAGATTTTCGTTCGAAGAATATCATAAAAACGTTTGCCACCGCTGGTGATCGAGACGAACCTATTGCTTTGCCTTCTGTTTGCCTATGCGTATTTGTCCTTTATATATGAAATAAGCGTTTTTCAGACAGTGCTGTGATAATTCTAGGATTAAGAGTAATGCTTCTTCTATTGGTATGCAAGGGTATTATACATATATATATATATATATATATATATATATATATATATATATATATATATATTATTAGTTCTAATTTTTTCAGATGTGTTTCGGCAGCTGATCCATAGAAAATACATCCATAATCCAATATTGACCTAACAAAGGGTTTGTAGAACATCAAACAAATATTTGGGTCAGCTCCCCATTTATGATGGCTAAATGCTCTAACGACGTTTATGCCATTTTCTGTTTTTTTGAATTAGGTTTTGTATGTGATCCTTCCATATCAGTTTCCTATCCAGACTTACTCCCAGGTATTTAATAGTGGTTTTGCATGGTATGAAAGTATTTTTAAAATACATCATATTTGGTGGCGGATTTCTGGATTTTGAAAATATGCACGAGACAGATTTCTCAGTGCAGAGTGTGAGTCCATTGTTTCTAAGCCAAATGTTTATATTTATAAATTTGTCTTCCAAATTCTCGGTGGCAATCTGTGTAGACTTATGCTTAGAGTACACGCAAACATCATCTGCAAATTGTAGTATATGCACTTTGTTGTCAAATATTGATTCTAAATCATACGTATAGATGATGTACAGAATAAGACTTAATATACTGCCTTGAGGTAGACCAATCATAGCTAATTGCGGGTGGGTGAGTCCATTGTTTGTTCGAATAAAAAGTTGTCTGTTATAATATAAACTGTAGATATTTTTTACTATTTTTTTCGGAATACCCAAATCACTCATTTTTTAACCAATATATTACAGTTTACATTATCGTATGCACCCTGAACATCTAAGAAAATTGCAGAAGTAGCTTCCCTCTTAGTAAAGCCCAGCTGTATATCTGTTACCAGATGTCCTACAGCTTCTTGTGCTGACGTGCCTCTCCGAAAGCTAAATTGGGTCTTTGGAAATTTGTTGTATTTTTCCATCCAGAACTCCAATCTGTTTTTTATAAGTCTCTCATATGTTTTTAAAATACATAAGGCTAGTGCAATCGGTCGATATAATGACGCTAAATGTTTGGGTTTGTTTGGTTTAAGAATAGGAACCACTACATACTGATACCAGTCTTTTGGGATATCACTTTTTCCGGAAAATATGTCATTAAAGATGTTCAATAATAATTTCTTGGTACTCTCTGGAAGTTGGGATAACATAGAATAGCGAATGCCATCCTTTCCTGGAGCTGAGTTGTTATTATTTTTTAGGGCTCTTGCTAATTCTTTTATGTCGAGGTTCCTAGTAAGGCCATTTTCTTGATATTCGTTTAGTGTTTCTAAACAAGGAGGGTTCAAATTGTAGGGAGGGGCTAACTTATCTTGAAAATCTTCAATCCAAAGGTCATCTAATAATGTCTTCTGTTTTTAAATCGATTTACATTTTGCCAAACCTTACTAATAGGAGTATTTTTGTTTAATGACATACAATAATTTCTCCATTTTTCTCTTTTTGCTTCTTTTAATGTCTTTTTTGCTAAAGCATCGGCACGTTTATAATTTATTAAATTTAAAACACAAGGGTTAGATTTATATTGTAAGTATTTAACTTTTCTTTCATTAACAATATTTTGGCAGTTTTCATTCCACCAAGGTTTACCCTTTTTTCTAGATTTTTCATCGACCTGGTAAGTAGGCACAGACTTACAGGTTTACCCTTTTTTTTAGATTTTTCATCGACCTGGTAAGTAGGCACAGACTTACTTAAAACGATATTTAATTTTTTTAGAAAACATTCATAGGTGCAGTTTTTGACTCCTGCAAATTCATTTATACATTGTATAAAAAAGGAATTCCAATCAGCCTGGTTTATTTTCCATTTTTTTTTTTAGTATTATTTGTGGTAAACCTTGGAAATATATTAAATTTAATAAGAATAGGTAGGTGGTCAGATCCATAAGTATCATCCAAAGTGGACCATTCCAAGACAGAGCAAAGATCGGCAGAGGACACTGTAAGATCTATTGCTGAATTATTGTTTCCTGATGGGCTTATTCGTGTATATGAACCATTATTTAAAAAAGTTAAATCGCTTTGGTCTATTGCTTCTAACAGATTTTTTCCTTGTGTGTCATTATTACTGCATCCCCAAGCCACTTGGTGGGCGTTAAAATCTCCAGAAATTAAAACTGGTGCTTGAAAGTTTGCAAAGAATAAATTCTATGTTTGGATTGATACTCTGGTCTGAGGCTTGATATACAACGAAACTAGACTAAGATAGGAACTTTTTCCCAAGGGTACCCTAATTCCTACAAAATTTTGATGTGAAATTTCTGAATATTTTATATTTGATTTAATTAAAATGGCGACACCTCCTCTTCTATCCAAACGGTCTTTCCTAACAGTGTTATAACCAGCAAAAGATACGTAGCGGTCTGGTTTAAACCAGGTTTCAGATAACAGAGCTATATGTACGTCTTTCTCGTGTAATAAATACTCGAGATTTACTTTGTTAAAAATGGCAGAATGCCAATTCCATTGGCATATATTAAATTTATCCATATGTTTATAAGTATACAAAACTATAAAAAGGGTAAGAAAAACCGAAAACTTTAGTGATTGTTGAGATAGGCGACTTTATCATTTACTAACCTTTCAATTTCAGATTTATTTATTTCAAAAGATTTTTTTTCTTTCATGATATTTATTATTGATAAAACCAAATCGATTATCTTATTTGTATTTAAATCTTGTTCCCCCCACTTGAGGTGGTTTTTTGGGGATAAAGATTATTTGTTTATTTATTCCATGCTGATAGACGGCATCATTTAAAATATTTTTTTCCCCCCTGAGAGGTATTAAATTCTGATAATATACGTTTATGTACACTGGTAATTTAAGATGTTGGAGAAGAAACTCTATTTCTTTTTCTGGAAGTAATTTTTGTATATTTTGAGGAATTTCCTTGTGTTAAATTTAAATTGGAGGACTGGCTTGAGCCTAATATTTGATCCATTTCGTCGAGTTCTAGATCGGATTCATCAAAATTGGTATTTTTAGCCGTAACAGAGGCGTACGTATGTTTAGGGAAATATTTTTCCGCATCCCTGTATGGTAAATTTTTTTCCGCCATAGCTCGTTTAATATTTTTCTGTCTGGAGAATTCGGGACATTTTTTAAATTCATTTGTTTTATGACTTCCTTGGCAATTTAGACATTTCGAAGTTAGCATGTCTGCGGAACATTGTTCCGTGCTATCACCTTCCGCGCAGTTAAAACATCTAGGATAACCACTCTTACACTGTTTGCTAGTATGGCCGTATCTATAGCATTTATAGCACATAATAACTTTCTGAATATAAGGTCGCACCTCACATCTGACGTGTCCCATTGCAATATATTTTGGGAGTGTTTGAGATTTAAATGTTACAATAACCGACTTGGTATTTATTTTCCTGGTCCGTTATTAACTTTGTGATTCTTTTAACTGCGAAAACAGAAAAATTACAGCGATCATCAAATTGTTTAATTTTGTTTTTTAATATTTCATCATTAATATCTGTATCTACATCTGAAACTACACCTTGTCTAAGTACAAAGAATTTTGGTATATATGCCTCTAAATTGTGGTTTTTTAGTAAGTTAGAGTTTACCAAATTATTTGCAGAATTTGTATCCCTAAAAACAACTCGTGTCCTATTACGGCCTACTGTATCTATTTTTTTATTTTGTTATCTAACTCGGGATGAGTCGTATAGATAATATCATTAACTTTAATGGCACTCAGCTTACCTCTAAAATCCGGTTATGTATTTTCTACATATACGTGAAAAAATAGGCCTAAATCATTTTTTCCATAATAAAATTTGGGTCTGCTTTTTGGCGTAGATTGCTCTACCCCGTTACCTGTGTTATGTACCATCTCTGTATCTTTTTCTATCGAAACACTTAATCCTAGTCTAGAAATTGCACCTGTTGGTCCGATATCGGGGGGCTTGCCCCAGCTATCCGTGTCCATTTTGTTTATAAAACTATCTTAACGCACTCTTGAAAATCACCCTATCTACATTCGAAGATCGATATGTTTGTAAATGTGTCCTTGTAGTCTATTTTTTAAATACTGGCTGGTTTGTCCAATGTATATACCATCGCATTCCTTACAGGGAATTTCATAAACTATATGCATTCTTTTTTCTTTAGTTCGTTTTTATAAGGACTCTAACCCAAGAAAACAAAAATAATTAAATATATAACTAGAAAGTCCAAGAAAATGCAAGATATACCTATATATATATATATATATATATATATATATATATATATATATATATATATATATATATATATATATATATATATATATATAAACTTTCTAGTTATATATTTAATTATTTTTGTTTTCGAGTCCTTACGGCATATAGTTTATGAAACTGTAAACGTAATATCCCATAAACTATTCAAATAATAGTATATATGCTCGTAATATCCCATAAACTATTCTTGCTCAGTCCGATTTTTTACTTTTGTTATAGAGGCGCTAATTTATATGGTTATTATGAATTATTAACACGTTCTGGCAAATACATATTAGCCCGCTTGGTATCTATTAGGGAGTGCTAATTATTAGTACGAACTTTCTTCCAGTGCGAAGTCCGTTCAGTTTTAAATTAACAGACTTGTTTCCACTACAATAACTATGCGACTTCCTAGGTTAGTGCGGTGAAATATTTATTAGGTCTGCATTCGTATATACGCTAATAAGCCCAGATTATGTTAATTGTCAATATGTCCAAACTAACAAATATTTATTTTGACAATTAGTTTGTATATTATATTATGCAAAAATTATTATAAAAAATTAATTGACATAAGTGGACCGCACACTTATACACGGGAAGGGCGCTTCCAAGGGGAAGGGTAGAGGAGTTAATTACCCCCCAGACTCCCAAACCTAATGTTGAAAATTATTTTGCCTCTAATATTTTTAAGAATAAATTAATAAACGTAAAATTTGATAGATAATATTGTGATATTTTTTTGATGTATAATGAATAATATTCGCAAAGTCTCGCACACGTAAGGCGTTTGGCGGTCTTACCTCCTTCGCCACTGTCAGAATTTATACACGAAAAATCACGACGCAGGATGGGAGACAGGAATAATAAAGGCTTTTGTTTTGTCTATTGCAGTAAAAAGATTAATATTCGTAATTACAAGGTCTCAATTTCATTTTTACAAGGTATGTAGTATGTATTAGATATATTATCGTAATTTTGAAAGTATTAAAAGCTACTATTTTATTTCCAAATATTCTATCATTACTTTAGTTTCTGAATTTTAAAAATAAGGTTAAGTACGGCTAAATACTAATTCTTTAATTTCCTATTCTTTGTTTAAAATTTGCCTAAACGGGTGTTCTCCACCCCCCCCCTCCCCCCACAAAACACTACCCTCACCAGTCCAGAGTTCTGGAAGCTCCACTGATACACGGACCAAGTAGGCAATGAGATGCGTCTCTCCGAATTTTGTTGTCTCATAATGCTACTATACTTAAAAAGTTATGGAGATGGAAATTTTTTTACATATTAAATTTTTACCTGTGTGTATCCTCAAGTGCATGTTGTAAGCTACTCTTTGGTTAAATCTTTTCGGACAGTGCGGGCAAGCGTATTCCTTTCGATCTCTATGAATTTTCATGTGACTGCTCAGGTAGCCCTTGTCGTTGAACGTTTTACCGCATTCTGGGCACTTAGCCGAAAATTCTTTGGTTCCTTCGTGGACGGATCTGAACAACAGAAATCTTATTATATTTTTATTAGCCGAACTGCAACACTTTCTAATAATAGTTTTTTCTTAGGTTAGATTTTTTTTAGATTCTGAAACAAACTAAATAACATTATGAAAAAAATTTGTCGAGAAATATTTTCGAAACATAAAAATCATATTGTGATACATGTGAAAACTGCTGTAACTGGAAAACAAACAATTATATCAACCGAATATTCGTTGATTTGGGAAATTAAAGCAGATCGTCGTTCGGCACTGTCTTTTCGACAGGTAACTTAGATCCCTAGGGGAATAATAATCTAAAATTATTATAAGTAACTTTAATTTTTGATTTCATCAACATGTTACAAAAATCCGGTGATATTAATTGAAGTGAATATTAGTGGTACAAATATTACGATTATTCACCTTATTAACAAAATTTGGAAACACGTTTTCTCGTTTCTTCTCGATGGGTATTACATTTTCTGACTCCAGAGATCCTTCATTTCTAATCAATGTTTCTGTCACTGTTGAAGCACTGCAAGAGACTTCTGGCTGGATCTTATTGTATAAAATTTTATTTGCTACTTCTTTTTTATTAATGAGACTCTCAGCTACGTAACTTTCCGCAATAGTAGCGGATTTCCATCCACTATGTCGATAGCTAATACATCAACTCCAGTATTTGCTAATAAAGGTGCCAACGTTCTTCTAAAAGAGTGTCCAGTATACATTTTAAAGTTCTAAAACTTTAGAAATTTGGCAATTTTACTTGGAATTGACGAAAACGTATTTTTCCCGACAGGATGTTTTAATCACTTTGATATCGCATAAAGAAGCGCGGATTAATAGTCGTCATGTGGGATCTTGCATCAATGTACTTTTGAATTATTTTGAAATGACAAACCGGAGTGTCGTCACTTCTTGTCACTGTAAATGTACGTGAGATTCCATTTTTGGAGTCAGGAATGGTGACAATTATGACTTCTTGACTTATTTTAACATTGTCTATTTTCATTTCATAGAGTTCATTAGAACGGCACGCTCCAGCAACTCCCATTACCATTAGGACCTTTATCAATAAGTGTATATCATCGTTGGCTTCAAGTATGAACTTATTCACATCTTCCCTGCTAAACACATTGGATTTTTTGGGTCTATAACCATCAGTTTTGGATACTTAGAAATATCTATATTTTCCTCTATAAAAAGGGTGGACTTCAACATCGAATACTCACACCATAAGCTTGATGGGGACTTCAATATAGCACTTTTTTCGTGGAAATACGCCAAAAACAAAGTTTCTGAGACTGCAGTAGCCGTCTTGCTTTGGCACCAATTCTTAAAGGATTTATATGCTGCTTCATACCTTTTTTTCGACTTTTCCGGTAGTAGAGATAAATAAGCAATATTTGCTGATTCTTCTATGTCTGAAATATCCATTTTGTCCACACACAATTCGACTTCTTCAAACTTTTCGCTATGAATTGTCAGCTTGACGTTGTTAATAAAATAAAAACTGCTTAAGTTGCTTTGGCAACGGATCACGGCTGTCTTCATAATTTAATGAGAATGATAGCGAATGTAATGATAATGAAAATCCAAAAATATATTCAGCATTTTCTTGTAAATATACAATACAAGTAGGGGGGAAAATGTTATATACTATATGGGATGTAAATACATTAACCAGTCCCGAACTTTTTTGCCAGCCCGAGCGATAACTCGTCCTCGACTAGTAAATGTTACTTACATCCCTTATAGTATAAATAACTATTTACGCCCATGGTATATACAATATTTTATGTACGATCGGATCATTTCAGTTACACTGAATAATTATAATAATTGTAACATATCTGTACAAATCCATACGCAGAAAAATCAAACATCAATAGTATTATTAAATTAAAAAATCATGACATGAATAGGCGAAATTATTATTAATATAAATAGATTAGCTAACCCCTGACATTAATATAAAGTGGATTATGATTATGGAAATCTTTTGTCAGTGAAATACTGAGCCCTTCAAAAAATTACTTGTTAACTTATAACACTAATAATTCAATCGCCTTAGGTTCGATATTATTTTGAAGAGAGGGCTTTGGACTTATTTATGAAAATTGTTGAAAATGGAAGCTTAAACAGTTCCACAGCGAATTTTTGATGAAAACTTTTATTTTTAAATTTCGTTCAATGGCGCAAGTTTAACTCCCCAGGAAGTTTTTTTTAAGTATTGCAAAAAGATGTTTTTACAAAGATTTTTTACACAATTTCAAAATATTTACGATTAGTAAATAAAAAAAGAGACAGATATGTTTTTCTGCATCATGTAAGGATAAGGTCAAATCAATTTAGAAAAAAAATTGTCAGAAAAGCAATAAAATGTCTGTTTGGTTTTACATATATATTAATCGTCATCTTAGTATAAATGTAAAGAATTCTAATATTGAAATTGACATTAAAATTCAGTTTTTCCCGTCACCAGTGGCGTAAGAAGACAACGTAGGGCCCTGATGCCAAATCGTAAAACCGGGCCTCCTCCCCTCTCTATAATAAGTACATATAAATAATAAAACATAGGAGATTTCAAAAATTGCAAAACATATTTAAATCTTGTTTTAACGTTCAGAAGAGCTCTAGCAAATCGGATAAGTACCACAGAAAAATTAAATAAGGAAATATATATCAACAATATACCAACTCAACAAAACAACATTCTAAAGTACAATAATAATAACTCTAATTACACCGATTTTCGATTAGACGACTGACTGGTGTTTGTCTATAATTTAAAAAAGGTTGTCTATTTTTACATGCATTTTCATTTTTGCTTCGTCTTCCGCAGCTTTTTCACTACAAACTACAACGCTGAATACTCACAAAACAAAATATAAAATCAGTACCTCTGCAATTATACGCCTGTTTTAGTCAGAACACAAAAATTTAACTCCCAAAGCCATTATTGCAACTACAATTTTTGGGGCCCTAGGCCCGCTTGAAATTACGGGCCCCTATCGGCCTTATCCCCTCGACCCTCGTTTGTATTAAGACAGCTTAAAAATAAATTTTCAACAACTGCTTTGAGGGCAGCCTATTTTGCCTTCTCGATTGGCGTATGGAATAACATTGCGGGTATGTTCTGAAGCAATTAGGGTCTTTAGACTTCAGAGGCAGGCAGTTAGGGTTTTATGTAGTGTTGGCCCAACACTTCCCTTTTTATTTATATTTTGCCAGATTTGCGACATGCCTAGAAAAAACTCAATAAATGAATGAAAAAATGAAAATCATAATTCTGAGACACGTTCTGCTAATCTAATAACAACACCCAATTTAAGACAAAATCTCGGAAAACATTCAGTAAATGTTAAACTTTACAATGCTTTGCCACAGACATTTAGGGAACTGAAAATCGATGTGTTTAAAACTAAACTTAAAACTTTCCTTGTAAATAAAGGCTTTTATTCTATCTACGAATATTTACAGGAAGCTTCCGCTGCAACCTTCGGACTCTGTTTTTGTTTTTTTTTCGTTGTTTTAACTATGTACATACATGAATATATATTCTTAACACTCTATGTTAGATTTGACCGTTTGAGTATTTTTAGCGACTTTTTAAGTGAACATTTTTTACTTGTTAATTTATTTTTTCAATTTATGTATAAAGTTTTTTCGATGTTTTGTGTATTGATTTTAATATTGATTGTATGCTTGTTTATTTTTATATTTCGCTACGTGTGACAGGCTAGTATTTTAAGTTTTCCTAATACCTCAATTTTATATTCAAATTTTTGACTTGCTATAATGTTTCATTTAACAAATGTAGTCGTATAAGTAAATAAATAAAGCATTGCAGCCAGTGCCGGTTTAATTATTTTCGCCCAAACGTATTTTCGGGCCCCAAACTTGTGGGAAAAACTGACGACCAAAAAAAAAACTCTTCTCTTTCATATAACAGACACTTATCCACACCTTTAATATAATAATATATAAAAATTACCTACTTACTGATAAAATGAAACAAGGAAAATTATATAAACGATTTTTGTTGCAGCGAGGCGGTGGCGGGCCCTAGGCCCGGACTTCACGGGGCTTATGGGTAATGCGGCCCTGCCAAAGGAAATATCAAATAATTTAAAATAAACTATCAGTTGAGTAATTATTTTGCATCTTCGCTCCCTATTCCCCGTATAAATTTTGTTCGATTGATCTTTACCGACGTAAAACGCACCGCTGCGACAGAAATGAACCTGCTGGTGAAGGCCAAATAAAAATAAAAGACTGTTTGCCTGTTTGGTGAGCGTCAAAGTCTATACACACTGCGAATTTCTTTACTTAAATATGCGCTTTTATAAATCGATAGTTTTTCTATCGATAGTTCTAATACGATAGTTTTTTCTGTAGACTTTAACCGGGCCGCCGCCGGCGCCGGGCCCCCCAGAGGCTCGGGCCCTGTTGTAGTTACGCCTCTGTCCGTCACCGTTAACAATTTTAGGATGTAAGTTAATTTCTTATGGACGAACTGGTACCAGTATGTACACAGTATTTTCGACATGAAAATTACTAATTAAGATCACCAAAGGGTCGACATAACCCCGCGTTTGTACTTACGGGTTAAGCAGTCTCAAGAAATCAAGGTGCGATGTATAAATAAGAAAATAATTGAAAACACAAATATCTTACAACCTAAAACTAGTCGGAAACTAAGTGGTAAGTATCTGTAAAGCTAAACCTCAGGAGAAATAAGAAGCAGGTCAATTTTTTTTAATGGCAAAAATGTTACAACATTTTTTTTTGCCAATAACTGCCAAAATTTTGTAGATAGAGAGAGCAGTTATGTAAATAAATAGTGAAGCTAAGGATATCCTGTACAAAAATATTCTTATAATTTTTTTCTGAATATGAGTTTCTGAGATAAATCGATCGATTATTAAACTGAGCCCGATGTTCGTTAACTCGGATTGATACTTCCGGCCTGATTAATCAGGCCGAATTTCAAGCTACTCTCCCTGAATTATTTACTTAGATTTATGGCTAAGTAATTAAATTAAGTTATCCAAAACCAGTAAGTTTGTTTTGATAAACTTCGTACAAAATAAAACATGTTCATATATCAGAGCCATTGTATCTGGTACGGGTGGACTTTTATCCTATTTATTTCACTGAGAAAAGACAAAATTATTATATTTTTTACTTACCTATGATATTTGTAGTTTCTCAGTTGACTGAAACTCTTCCCACAGTCCTCACACTTAAAAGACTTTTTCTTTAAATTTTCATTATCTTCCGTTCTTTTTTCATCGGTACTTGAGTCACCATTTATTGAGTGGTCGATAGTACTTTCATTTGTTAAATCGTATGCACTGTTAGAACTTTCACTTGAGTTTGGTACCGTATCATTAATTTTTTTTTCATTGTCAGAATTAACGAGTGAAGCAATAGGGAATTTTTTCGATGTCAGAATTGGAGTAGGGGAGAGCAGTGGTTGTGGTTCAGGAACTGGTGGCGGAGTATGGGAGGATTGGGAGAAACACGTCGTGGTTTTTGAAAAACTTATATTTTTGGAATTTTCAATAGAAAAATTGTCTTTTCTATAGTTTTTCGATTGGCAGTTATTTAAAGTTCTTGAGCAGAGAACGTTGGTTATTAACGCATTAGAATCATGTTTTTCTTTATGTAACTTGCTTTGGTCAAACGTGGTGGCTAAATCACCGTGGGATTCTGAATTTAGATAATCTCTCTTATCAATCGGTAATAAATCTTTTAAGTGTCTTGAGAATGGAAAACTAATTAATTTGGACAGTTCAAATCTTTCGGTGGAACTGTTTTCGCAAAAGTTATCACTAACTGTTCTATTCGTAGAAGCAGTGGCACAATTGTCAATGCTGTACTCTCCAGACTGCAATTTGAAATTTTTACTACTTTCAGTGGTTTTTTCGTTGCAAACTTCCAGATTGTTGAGGTAAAGATGGCGAATGATGGTATCCAGGCTTTTCGAGCTGGTTTTTGCAAATTCCTTGTTGCGGATAAGTTGAGAGTTGTTATTGTTGTCTTCGGGATAGGATTCTGGGATCTGAAAATAAAAACAAATTTATTTATTTGTTTTGGATAAAAGGAAACATTTAGACATTTTGAAATATATAACATTCAAAAAAAAAGAAGCGAACGAATTGTATATGTCGTAATATTGTAATTTACAATTATAGTCTATTTCAGAAATGTATATAAAACTTCATTAAGTATGCAAAAAGACTACAGGGTGATCCCCCAATAATTTATGCCACTTCCATAGTATGGCACTGATCTCATTGCAAAATTCTTTCTTTTCATTAAGTGCAGATATTACCACCCGGTTTTGGGTCCATTTTTGCGACTTACCTATTGTTATCCGTTCAAAAACACTAAAAATGGTATATAGATCAAATAATTATTATTAAACAACAATTAAATTATAATAGGTTGTCCTCTGAGGAACTGTCATCACCTCTTGATAGTGCCGGCTCGTGGATAAAAAAATAGGGAAAGTGTTGGACACCGCATACAAAACATTTTTTGCAAATATCCACTGCTACACTGCCACCTAAATTCAGAAAACCAAGAATTTTTTAAATTAATATTGTTGGACCCGTAATTAAAAGGTCCTTTTTGTCATCTTCTTTCCAAAGGGAAAATGGAGGTTGAATCAAACTACAAAAAATGTCACTAACGGGCCCAAACGAATTCATTTTCAACCACACACACGCGCCACTCTTCCAAAGAATAAAATAAAAGACCTCCGATAAAATACTCAATAAAGCGCGATCGCCGCGATCTACTTTACGTACCATACCAACGAACGGAAGCGTTAAACTGCGGCTCTTTCCTAGAGGCGTGGTCTTCGTACATGCGATACTCTCGTTGCCAAACCAACGCATTATTTTCAGGCATTGTTTTCGTTTTTCCCTGGAAGATTTTTACCGACCTCGCACGTGGCTCTTCCGTTGGTGGATCGACACAAATGAGTTTGCTGCCGGTAGGAATGCATTAAATTTAAAATTGCAATTATTGATAATTTTTAATGAAATGAACTAGATTTAATATTAAAGAGATTTAATATTGAAAATTGGTATATTCCATTGATTTTTAAAGTGTGTTAAAATTTGCAGGTTTTTTTGGGGAAGAGGTACTTCCCCTACTTCCTCCGAATAGCCGCTACTGCCTCTTGACTATATAATTAAACCATATAAACCTATATTTCATAAAACGATTTTTGCGTAAATTTGCTATGACTAGTAGTTCTATCTTTATCGAAATGGGTTCAAACTCAATACCTTTGGTAGTCAGACAGTCGATAATTTCTTGTTTTCTCCAAGATGAAGTTGGTGTCTTCTCTATGCGCCGTGAATGATAGCTTGCGTTATCCATAACTACAACCGAATCAGCCAAAAGATATTTTATCATGTCACCAAAATAGTGAGTTCCAGTCCTCATGGTTATCTCCCGTCTGGCACGATTGAAAAGTTAGCAAGTATTTTCGTCGCCAGCAAACAATGCTTTTCGGTTATGCTTCTCCCAGACCAAATCTATTTTTTTAAAAGTTGTCCAGAGAGTTTTATAGTTATCAAAGGAATATTGTCATCTTGGCCAAGCTTGATCAAAATTTTATCTAGAGTGGGTGTTTCTTTTTTAAAGTAAAAAGAGTGCACTTTTCTTCGAATTGCACATTTGGTGTCTTCATCAAGGACTTTAGCTAGTCTTCCTGAAATTTCCACTTGACCTGCTAACTTTCTTTCCCGCAATAATTTGAAAACGGTGCATTTTCCAATTCCAGTTATTCGGGAACATCGTTCAATAATTTTTTGTACAGTAAAACTAGGGTGATCGTGTTTTATGCAATCGCAAATTTAAAATAATAACTTTTTCACTAACTGATAATGGAGAATTATTAGAACATCTTTTTGCTGGAGTGAATGTTGCCAATTTATTAATATTCTTATAATACTGTTAACAGTATAGTAATATTAACATGTTTAAAACACAATTAAGAAGTATTTATAATCTGTGTTTTATTCCCTGCCTCCATTAAGTACTAGCCTATTATGTATGCATTGAGTAATAAATGTAATCTATAGAATCTACAGAATAATAAAACCTTATTAGGTATGCAAAAGGACAGGGATTTAAAAGGATCTTTATTATTAATCTGACGGAACTGGACGGAATTCCCCCATTTTATTACTCTATACATTTCTGAAACAGACTATATATGTCCAAGCACTTTTGATAAGCATAGCAATTAGGGGTCGTTCATTAATTACGTAAGGAAGATTTTAGATATTTTTGAAATCTTTCGTCAACCCCCATGTAAGGACATTTCTCGGACCCGCTTCCCCTTTTTACATAAGATCCTACCTACAGTTTCGTTTACTCCTCACTTGCATATATAAATGAGTACGTAACGTCGGAGCTCATAATTCTTGTCGTTGAGTAAAAAAAAAGGTTATCAGTTTCTTATATGAACGATTAGACGAATTTCCACTCGTAGTAAAATATTATGTAAGAATGTCTTCTACTTTTGATCTCTTGTGTTAAATTATATTTTAATATAAATCAAAAGTGCTCTAAATTATCTATTAATATAAAAATGTCTCAAAACAATTAAGTAACAAAGTATATATTTTTTCTGCAAAAAGATATATCTCAGAAACCAGTACAGGGGCCCATGGTGATCAAATGGGCCTTAAAAAGAGCGAAATCGCGATCACCTTTTGACTAAAATGGACCATTGCGTCTACAGCCTTGCACAATGTTCCAGACAGTGATTATGGAATCCTTGTTTTGACGTTGGTGTAACGTCAAATAAAAAAATTATATTAACATTATTGCTTCCAACGAAAGTCAGGAGTCAACAGTGTAATTTAGTGCCGGTCGTGGTATTGGTCAGCGTAGTAGTTGTTTCTATTATTCCATTTTGTGCTTATTTACACACGTGCTCACACGTATAAGTTTTCAGAAGCCGCAATCGTATTTTAACCAAAAACGATTAAAAATTTTATGTTCGCGCTAAAAAAATCTTTGGTTAAACTAAAACAACTAATACCAGTGCTTTATTTGACTGGACAGTTGAAAAGAAAACAGTCAAACACATTAAAATCTCACCTGGACTGACGCACGGCATCATTAAAAGAGGTAATAAAATCTAGGTACACAAGATACAGCCTAGAATTATTTGTCAAATATTTAACGTCCTCAAACGGTACCCACTTAGATTAAATATTTGTCGTATATTAGCTTGCAGTGGCGGCTCGTCAGGGTAGGCCTCTGAGGCCGCGCCTCACCCCCAAAATAAAGGAAAAGAGAATTTTTTTATATAACTTTTTATCTATTACCAATTAGAAATATACTTTTTAACAGTTTTACAACATAATAACATTAAAAAAACACAAAATATAATCCCATAATAAATATTTTAGAAAATAAATTCTGACCACATCAAAAAACCGTGCAATCCGTGCAAACCTGTTCCTAAAGAAAGTGCTCTCGAATGAGGCGAAATAATTTTAGCTTGGAAAGTTTCGACTTCTAACCTATTTATCAACGGCCGGTGCCGATGCCGGCGAGTCACCTGATTACGACAGAGCGGGATGGCGATTGCCGATGCACGCGTTTTCTATTGCATTCTTGAGGCGATAAATCTGTAGCTTGGATATGCTTTTATTGGTTATTTAAATCACATGACTAGCGAAATATTCCAGCGGCTTCTTTTTACGTGGTGCGTGCGGCTGAGATAGAAATAGGAAATAGATTGTGATAATCGCTGATTGAGGGCGTTCTGTCTTTTAAGGTGAATAAATACGCGTGAGTAAGTTTTTGTTTTGTTTTGATTTGGTAAGTTGGACCGTTCCATTTTTTGTATTTGCTTTTTGTTTTTGAAATGAATCCTATTCACGACATTATTACTTCATTAATTGAAACGCCTTTTTTAAGAAGAAGCGAAACTGAAAAGAAACAGATATTAGGTAGCCGTCCGACGCCGAAAATTTTAGCAATATTTAACGATAAGAGGCAAGGTAAAAAATATTCAAGAACTTTTCAAATATCTTGGTACGAAACTTATAGGTGGCTATGCGGAAGTATTTATAAAGAAAGCTTATATTGTTGGCCTTGTATTTTATTAGGTTGCGTCAAAAATAATTGGAGTTCAGGGGGCGGATATTCGGATTTAAAAAATTTTTCACGAGCAGTAAAATCGCACGAAAGTTCAAGAGAGCATATTAAAAATTCGGTAGCACTTACAAGACTGGAGCAAAATAGGGCGACTATTGCGGATGCACTACAAGAAAATGCAAGTCTTAATAAAATTGTTTATAATGAAAATGTTCGAAAAAACCATTTATTATTAAATTATTTAATTGATGTTACTATTACTTTGGGTAAACAGGACTTGGCATTTCGAGGTCATAATAAAACAACAGATTCTTTTAACCGTGGCAATTTTAAGGAAATATTTGCATGCTTAATAAAAAGAAATGCCGAACTTACTGAACATTGTGCTAAATTTAGTAATATTTTTACGGGACAATCTAAGACTATACAAAATGAACTAATTGGTTGCATACATGACTATATTCAAGAATATATAAAAAAAGAAATCAATGACACCGATTGTTGTTTTTTTGGCGTAATTGCGGATGATAGTACTGATATAACAGAAAAATCACAGTGTTCGATAACAGTTAGGTATGTGACCAACGGATCTTTAAAAGAAAAAATTTAAGGATTTTTTGACGTTAGCGATAATAGAACAGCAGAGAGCCTTTTTCATTTAATACAAAACAGCTTAGAGCCTTATGACTTTAAAAATAAATTGGTCGCGCAGTGTTACAATGGGGCTAGTGTTATGGCAGGTGAAATAAATGGGCTTCAAACAAAAGTTAGATCTATTGCTCCTTTAGCTATGTTTACTCATTGTTGCGCCCACAGATTAAATATAGTTTTACAATAGGGAACAAAACTGATTACCCAAAGTCGTATATTTTTTGCCACTTTATTAGGAATACCAAATTATTTCGACCAATCACCAAAACGGTCTTTTGTGCTTAATCAGATAGTAGGTAAAAGAATTCCGCGAGCTGTAGAAGCGCGATGGTATACACGGTCTAAAATTTTAAACTTAGTGGCTAATGAATGGGACAATTTAATTATAGTATTTGAAACTATTATTAATGACTTAAGTTCTGGAACAGAATCTATTAATGGTGCAAAAGGATTTCTAAAGCATTTTAATGATTTCGAATTTTGCCTTTTAACGCATATTTATAAACACATTTTTAGTTGCACTGATGTACTGTTTCAAATATTACAGTTAAAGCATTTAGATATAAATTACTGCATTTCGCAAATAAACCTTGCCAAGCAACGAATTATTGAATTTAGAAACGAGGACCATTTCAAAGAACTTTTCAATATTGCTAAAAAAGCCACTATTCTGCCAACTAACACACGTCGAGGGCAATGTTCTAGCGACTTTGATATTTTTACTAAATATAAAATATTATATTTCGAAATAATAGATTGTATAATTCTTCAATTAGGGACGCGGTTTGAAAATTTAAATAATTTAAATTTCTTTGCTTTAGTCGATTGCACAAAATATTCGGAATATGTTAAATGCTTTCCAGACGACTTATTAAATAATTTATTAAAAAATTATCCAAACATTTTTGACAGAGATAGATTAAAGAATGAGCTTTCTGTATTGTATAGGGATGAACAATTTTCAAATTTAGATGTCGAAAAAAGTCTAGCTTTGTTATTTAAAGAATTTAAAGCAATTTTTGCGGAAGCATATAAGCTTTTTAATTTAGTTTTAACTATTCCCGCAACAAGTGTATCGGCCGAACGAAATTTTTCATGTCTTAAACGGATCAAAACCTACCTAAGAAACACAATGACACAAGAACGGCTTTCGGGTTTAGCAATGATGTCAATAGAGCAGGAATTACTGTTAGAACTTAGTGAAGACCAAAACTTTTACGACCAAATTATAGATAAATTTGCAACCTTAAAAGACAGACGTATAGATTTAATTTACAAAAAGTAGTTTTTTTATCTTATTTCATACAACTATTTATTTTAAGTTTTAATAAACTAAATTATGTTTTTATTATCTCAATCACCGCTATATTTTAGTGATAGGTGTACATATTTTACTTGTTTTGTTTACTTTTTATTTACTTTTTTTAGAGTTTATTTTTTTAGTTTTTAATGGTTTAGTAGGGCTATTGGCGATGACCTCCATTAAAAAAAAGGTCAACGCGTCGCAGAATAATACCTCATGGGTGACGTGGAAATTTATTCACATTTAAACAAAATTAACCTCATGTAGCCTCACCCTTCAATATACTCACGAGCCGCCACTGTTAGCTTGATGTATTTAATCAAATCGTTGAATGATCACTGGCAGATCGTGGTTTTTGGGGGCCCTAGGCTAATTGAATTCTTGGAGCTCCGTCATGTTTTTATATAAAAGAGTTTAGTTTTTGCATTGACATAGGTGTTAGACTACAATGGAAAAGAGAACGCTGAATAAATTCAAAGTAGAAAGCTTATTACAAAATTAGCACAAATTCTTACAGAAAAAAAAAATAAAAATCTTTGTCTACATGTTCTGCATTTTAATGAAGCATACTGGCGAATCGTTTTATAACACAAGATGGATAGTATCATATCGTTTTCGATTGGCAACGGTATACATAAGTTATTTAGTCTTTTATCTGATATTGTTGATCTGTATTTATATTTCGTGTAGGCCCTTTAATCAAGTAAAGGACCCCTCACAATCATTACGAGAAATGGCTTTCTGTCAATTTCGCAAAAATTTGATATGTGGTAGTTTTCAATCCCCTGATCAGAAGTTTTTATAGGCACAACTCAATCCTGCGACTAGTTTGCGATAAACAGGGCGTCAAAATTGGAATTTTATTCATTTTTTTTATTTTTTGTTCTTAAACACTTAATACGCGTTCAAATCAGTCAGTAACTTAGAATATCTGAGATTAGAAGTTACTGAATGTAGTAAAAATAGACTTGTACAGCGTGTAACTGTTTTCCACTTGCAGTTCATTTTTTACAAAAAGTTTTATTAAACTAAAAAAAACAGTCAGATTTGGCTACTTTTTTAAATATGTTTATTCAAATTAAATATAGATTAAAGAATTGTATCGAAACGATTTGCAAATAGCTGACTTTACCGTGGCCATGAATTTTAATAAACGTTTTGTAAGCTATTCATCATCTGTAAATCTAGACATCATAAGCTTTCTGCAAGGATATTTTAGTAAGTAAGTAGATAAATATACAAGAGACTGGGGAACAGATTTGTAGGAGCTCCGAGTATACACGATTGGTATCGCCAACGCATGTAACGCTCTTGTGTTGTTGGACCGCATACAGAGAATGAGAATACTTATATTTTAGTGTTTTAAATCTGTTTTCAATTAGATCACAGCACACTGTTAAGTATGAAATTAAATTAGATTTGCTTTTATAAACTAGTTTTGGGCAAAGTGATTTACCATTTTGAAGTATGTAATATTATTATACTTAAAACGGTTTGAGTTTTCGGTTACAAACACTTGGGTATAATTATCATTATTTCTAGGAGAAACAAGATCAACCAGTTGAAAGGTTTGATTGCACAATAATTAAATGCATAGTTTATACCATAGAGGTGAGTAAAACAACCTAAATTATGGATGACCATCGTGATTTAAAGATATTTAGAAAATCGTTGAGGATGCATAAAAATGTAAAAATTATACAATGAATCCTTTTGTTAGGTTCTTGAATATATTTGTTTGCATTTTAGGAGAAATTCCAAAGAAGTTAAGTGATTTAAGTCACCGACATAAGACAGCAAAAAAAGTTTGTATTGATAATATATCAGTTTTAACAAATGAAGACCTGAAGACGGAACTTGGACCGTACCCTTTTCTCAAAAAAATTACTTATACAAAGTTGAGATTCTAAAGCCAGATTGTACCTGTGATCTTAAATGCGAAGAATGTGACGCATGTATACACGCGTATATATGAACATGCGTAGATTCCGCTATAAAATGGAATATGTACAAACATATTCATATACTTTGCACACATTTAAAAACAACGCGCAATGATACGGCAATAGATATAAATTCTAGCTCATACGAGGTACTAGAAGATGAGAATCTAAATACTAATTTAATTATTGACGAAAATCCTCAGAAAGCAGAACAGAGAGTTATTATAAATCACCTTTCAGGATCCACACACATACCAAACTTAACCTCAGGGAAGAAAATTACTTTCCACCAAAAAGAAACAAACTCACAAATAAAAGTTTAAGCTACCGTCTACCCATGAAAAAAATCAAATAGCTGTGCGGCTTTTATTGGATAATAACGCATCTCAATAGTGAAAACCACTTACTTTTAAATTTAGTTGTAGTCTTATTAGCAAAAATGCAATAAAAACATACAAGCAAATTCCCCTCTTACTTTGCGGACACACATTTTGCTCTAATTCGGGGATGATGCTATATCTAGTTATGAATGAATTAATGTCTGTCCCCCTACCTTAACTTATCAAATTTTTATAAGAAATTGCAAACCATTTTCCTAACATCACCTTGTTAAAATTATTTATAAATAGACATTATTCTACTAATTTTAAAATTAATTATGTCCATTAATTTCGTGTTTTTATTTTTTTTTATTATACTTCTTGTTAAAAGTATTAATAGTTACACTTATTCTACTTTTTCTTTGCAAAACATAGTAAAACTAGTTAAAACGGCTATTTCCCTTGCATAGTGCATGGCCATGCACACAACATATCAACAAAATTTACGACTAGCACCCTGACTACAAGAGAATGATCGACCTATTTCGGAGCTCTCACAAATCTGTTCCCCAGACCCTTGTGGTAAATATCACACACTTTAATTATCAAAAACAACAAAACTATGGAAAGATAAATAATAACAGATATAATATAAATTGTAGTATAATACAAAGTGTCTTATAAAATGCCGAACAGACCATACTAGAACTGTTACATCAGATTTCATTTGGTTTTTACATAATAATTTTAGTAATAGTTTATAATATTAAATATTTGTCATGCTTTATTTTAATAACTGAGAAATATTATCGAAAATATCAAATATAATGGCAAAATAAAAACACCAGTTGTAAAAATAGGTCAACAATCTTTTAGATTTAAATGGATAAAACGTGTTAAATTAAAAATATATTTTTCGGGTGGAAATTATTTTTAATGAGAAATTTATTCTAATAGATTTTCAAAGTTAAAAAAATGCTTTCTTTATGTAAGAATATAGTAGATAATATTTTTAAGAATAGTTAATTATTGTACTCGACCTTGGACGTATAGTGAACACATCAAGATTTAAATTTTTATACAAAAGCCAATTAATTATCATTCTGGTTTTACAGTTAAAAAAAAACATATAGTATATATATAGTATAACTATAGTATTTATAATAAGACTTCTAGTTACTAGAACATTAGAAAATTGCACCATGCCTAATAATGACTTATTAGTGAAGTTTTATCGTAATATTTAAAAAGGTATAATTATATTAAAGTAAGTCAGTTTTATCAATATATTTAAAACACTAAGCCAGGTTTTCAGCAATTTCGTGGGAGATCTGTACTATACCAATTTACATGATTTTTTTAAAATGATCGTCTAATTACCGAGACCTTTCAACACCATTTTTTCCTCAACAACATTTCTGGACAATGTGGTGAATGCGCCACATATTCTTATAATTCCACTGGAAACTCATCGCGTCATCTAACGGAAAAGGCAGAACAATTCTAGGTCTGCCCGCTTCCGGGCCTGTTAGTATCTTATAATATATTGCTTGATTTCATTATCTGCGGTGAAGAAAGGCTTTTATCGACTTCTAAACGAGCCACATTTTGATGAGCTGTAACTTTTTTGTTTTTAAAGATATCAAAATGAAACAAAAATCATTTTGCCTAGTTACCTAGCAAGTTTTTTTTTTGTTAAAAATACATCAAAACACTTTTTTTTTTAGTTTTAATTTTTTCAAGATATTAACCTAACTTATATTTTTTCAAAGGGAAAGCCCTATATAGTTTCGGATATTTTGATTCTACGTGAAGTTTCAAGTATATTTTATAAAGCTTTCTCTATACCTATCTTCAACTGTTTGCGAGAAAATGGCGTCAAAACATGAAACAAAGACATTTTGATCATCTGTAACTTTTCTGTTTTTAAGGATATCGAAATGAAACAAAAATCATTTTGCAAAAAACCAACATTAAATTATTCTTAAATTGGCTATATGAGTCTGCCATTTTTCTCAACACATTTTTTGTACACTGTAATAGTATGATTTGTTGCATTCACTGACATTTTTACATGACATATTATATTCCTAATGTGCCCCCAAAATAAAAAGTCCATCGCAGTCAAGTTCGGACTGTTTGGGGGCCAAGTAACTGTTCCTCCCTTTCCAATCCATCCATTTGTATATTCCAAATTAAGATAGTTTTTAACTTGAATCACGCTATGCGGCGGAGCACCATCTTGCTGCCACGTTATCGTAGCTGAAATATTTACCGGTAAATTATCAATCTGTTGTGCTATCTCATTTTGTAACAAATACAAATAATATTCGCCAGTCAATTTTTGATAAATAAATATAGGTCCTAATATATTTTCGTCGCTACTACGCCAAACGTTAATTGACTGATATCCTTGACTTTTTATTTCTTAGATTATATGAGGATTATTTGTAGTCTAGTGTCGGGTGTTCTGACGATCACAACTATGTTTGGTTGTAAAAGACCTTTGATCAGACCAATAAATGTATTTTAAAAAATCAGGATTTTGTCGACATCTATCCAGGAAGTCCTGACAAAATACAACTTTTATCTGGCATACCTGGTCTGTTTCTGGGTTTTCCGAAATTTAAAGGGTTCATATTTGTTTTTTTCAAAACTTTTTTACTGACCTGCGGGGGACCGGTATTTCCCGTGAACATTTATTAAGTGATGTTGATGGATATGCTTCTTAAACCCGGGTATGTTGGTTTCCGTTTCTGCGTCTAAAACTCTACGAGGTCTAGGGCTTTTTACATTAAACACGCTTCCTCTTTCTTGCATTTTTTTAAATAATCTTACAAATATTTGTTTTGAAGGGATTCGACGCTTTGGATAACGTCTAGCATATTCTCTTCGCGCTGCGATTGGCCTTTTTTGGTTAAGTAAGTACTTTTCAAGCTTATCAGTCCTTTCTCGATTACTAAATCGTATCACTTTTAGAATACTAAATAAGTACAACCAAAAATCATAAACGGCTAAAAATGTAATGTATCAAAATATTTTGAAAAGGATATATCAAAATGTAAACAATTTTGTTTCATCATGACACATATCTTTTAAACGATAATAATAAATAAAATGGTAAGTTGTTGCATGTTTTGATATCATTTTCTCGCAAACAGTTGAGGATAGGTATAGGGTATGCTTTTATAAAATATACTTGAAATTTCATGTAGAATTAAAATATCCGAAAATATATAAGGTTTCCATTTAAAAAATATAAGTTAGGATAATACCTTGAAAAAACGTTAGTGTTTTGCTAGATAACTGCTAAATGATTTTTGTTTCATTTTGATATCTTAAAAAATAAAAAAGTTACAGCTCGTTAAAACGATACCAAAGATAAAAAGACACCCGGTAGCTATATAAATATAAAAATTAAAAAATATATTTATTTATAATATATTTAAACAAACAAGATACATAACTTATACCGTTTATCACGGTATCTGGAACTTACCGTCGCAGTGAAGTATGCAAGTAAATTGCTCTAGTTTCTCTAAAGATATCTACGCGTACTTTAAAAACGGAAAACCGATTGAAATTTCCACAATTTTTAATTGCTTTTAGTTCCTTTTTGCATAATGATAGATGTTTTAAAATGTATTGCAATTCAATATATTTATTATTTACATTAAAAAGCGGGACATGTTGCGTCCCACTCAAGCCGACAGCGGGACACGGGACAAATAGGCACTAAAGCGGGATACCTGGGAACCCTAACATAAATATCCCTGCAATACGCTGCTTATACAAAACGGACATTAAAATTCATGGCTACGGTAATGTCAGCTATATTTGCAAATCTTTCCGATACAATTCTTTAATATTTATTTAACTTTAATAAACATAATAAAAAATTAGCCAAATCTGATTGCTTGTTTTATCTTAACTCATTTTTTGTAAAAATGGGAATATTAGTGTTTCAGGTGCGGTCGAATATGTAGCAAAAATCATCGCAGTGTGGAAAACAGTTACACACTGTATGATTTTATTTGTACTAATACATAGAGTAATTTCTAACACATCTAACATAACTAACATACCTAACATCTCACATATTCTAAGCAACTAACCTATTTAAACGCGAATTAAGTACTTAAAAACAAAAAAATAAAAAAAATTGCATACAATGAGGAACAGGCAAAATTCCAATTTTGACGCCCTGTATATCGAAACTAGCCGCAGGATTGAGATGTGCCTATGAAAGCTTTTGATCAGAATGTCGAGAATTGCAACAAAGCAATCCAGGATAATTGACTGAAAGCCATTTCCCATAAGGATTGTGCGGGGTCCTTGTATATAAATTTGGAAAGGTGTAAGTGATGTTGTTTTCAAGAACGATTGTCAACATTTTGGAAGCGGTAACAGAGACATTCTTCTTGAAACATATTTCTGTGGTAATTTTAAATTGAAAACATTCGCTATACAGCATTCTTCAATACCATTTTTATAGATAAACATGACTGATGTTATTGATATAAGATAACTGAATCTTTATAGCCTAGATCTATTAACAATTTGAATTGGAATTACTAGTAATTTTAACCTCAGTGTTATAAAATTATCCTTGACTACCTGTTTTCTTTACTGTTAATTTGGGTGCTTATTAAAGTTAAACAGTAACTTTGGTTTATTTTGGTCGAAATTCGGACAAATCCTACTATTACCTACCAACACATTTTTGGGCAGAAGTTTACGGTGCGATTACCTAATGAGTTTATTTTTAAATACTTATATCACTGATTTTAATGGTTTAGATCGTGATTACTCTCTTCACTATTTACAAGACCAACAAAACGAAAAAAAATGTTCAGTTTTGCATATTTAAACACACAAAAAAATCTTTTCCAGAAAAAAATAGTGCGAAAGATAGTAAAGCACCAAATAATGTTAATTATAATAACAAACGCATCTTTCTAAATTACATACAAAAGATGCCCCTTTATTTTATATTCGGTTAACACACTAATGTCAATGCAATAACGAGCACTTGCTTCTATGGCGACGCTTTTTATTTAGATTGACGAAATTTTATTCAATAAGGATTCTATCGGAAATTGTGGTATAGATTATAATTCTAGAAGACTAAACATCGATGGGTTTTAGGAAGCAATTATTTTATAGGAACTGTATTATTAAACATAGAACTTTTAAAATTTACAAGAATATTGTTATATTTAAAAAGCGTCTAGGATAATAAAAATAAGTAAAAAATCCTACATTTTCAAACTAAATTATTATTACCACGCGATATTCTGTCGGCACTCTTTTTGAAAATTTGTTATTTGGTTGTTGCTTATAGTACACACACACACACACACATGTGTATATATATATATATATATATATATATATATATATATATATATATATATATATATATATTTAACAGTATTCTTTATGCAGTTAGACAGTTTTAATAAAAAATTACAGTTTTTATTCAAAAAATAAAAAATTACAATGCGGCAGCTAATAAACTTAATACTTCTAATCTTATTTATATTCTCCTTATTATAATTGTAGATATAAGGAAAACTGAAAAATAGTAGAATCTAATTACTTGTTATCTAAAGTTTTGTAAACGACCTAAGCCATTGAAAAAGATAAGTAACTAGAAAATATTTTCTTATAATTTTTAACATGTTAAAAATTAAAAATTACAATGCCGCAGCTAATAAACTTATACTTCTAATCTTATTTATATTCCCCTTATTATAATTGTAGATGTAAGTAAAACTGAAAAATAGTAAAATCTAATTACTTGTTATATAAAGTTTTGTAAACGACCTAAGCCATTGAAAAAGATAGGTAACTAGAAAATATTTTCTTATAATTTTTAACATGTTAAACTTTTATTAAAAAAACGCTATATTCCCATAAATATTAATTAAATAAAATTTTATTTCTCAACTCCCTGTGTCTAATTTTATTGACTTAAATTACGATCACAACAATCACCAAAATGTGAAAATAGATCTAGTGCAGTTAATGCCTTAATTAGGATATCATTAGTTGCATATAAATAGTTGCTTTTTCTAATAAGTACATGCGAATTAATTTAATGACAATATTTACATGCCAAAGTGGTTATCTTGTGATCCTAATCATCTTAATAATTTGTTGAAAAAAACCCTTATTAATTTAAGTGCCCATATTAACTTAAGTGTTCCATATAAAAACTAAAATAATTCTAGATGCATTAAGTTCTTGCGGAAAATTGCCCGGAGAAGGAATGTTGTTAATCAATGAACAACAATAAATGAAAAAATTGTTAGTTATCATTAATGTAACTGGACTTAGGGCAAATTTATTCGAAATTGATACGTCGTATCTAAATGTTTGTAGACAAGTTCTGTTGTTGTGATTGACTAAACTTCTCCCTTTTTGAAAGGGACGGTGATTTGTCTAAACCAACTTTGACTTTAGGCAGTTCAGTAAATTAACAAACGATTTTCACAATTTAGCTTATATGGGAGAACTACAAGTTTTTGCTGTTAACTGAACATTCTAACTTAAGTGAAGTATATTTAAGTTTAATATACAGAGCGAACAATTACCTTTTATTTTGTAAAAATACTACTTACATAATTGACCTTAAATTTAACACGAAAACAAGTGTTACTTGGCAATGGATTGTTTTTGCTCAAGATTTAAGTGTGATATCAGGATTAACTGGTAAAATTTTGGTACGAAAAGTGGAACAAAAGCCAAATAAAATGTTTAAAAAATCCGCGTAAAAAAACCTTCTTATTCAATTGATTTCAAATTTTGCACAATAATTTGATGTGATGTAGGGATAAACAAGTAAAAAAATGGTAAAAATTCAACATTATGGAACAAAATAAATCCTAATAAAATTTTAAAAAAGTCAGTGTAAATTGCTTATTCAATTATTTTAAATTTTGCTCAGAAATAAAGTGTGACATAAATTGGTAAAACATTGGTACGAATTCAATGTCGTGGAGCAAAATGGCGGCTAATTGATATCTTTGGAAAAAAAACAATGTTATTAATTCTTCATTTTACTAGGAATTCATTTGTTCATCTTACTTTTATGTCTAGGTTGATGCGTAAAGAAGGGCGCTGTACTAAGAACACCTATTGACTATTACTATAACTACATACAGTACAGCCCAAGGGCCGGACTAACAAGGTCCGTCCTTGCCCTTACTATCACTCTCGTCTATAGCTAGTTATAATATCTCTGTCTATCGGACTGCGTCCAGTACATTGCCATTAGCACGATGCCTTATACGCGTGCTTATTTTGCACATACGTATAAAAAATTGCGATATACTCATAATAACAATCCGCTATTCCGGTGATACTTTACCATACTACAAAAGGAATGATTCATTATGTAAAGAATATAGGGTTACCTATATAAAGGAGTAGATTGATTTATATGCAAAAAACTAAACATATTAAATTCGACCTGTGTTATTGTTAAAAAAACTAAGTGTTATAAAAATAAAAAAAATACGTTTTCTAGGAGACTGTTTTAATTCCTTAAGGGTACAGTTAAAAAATAATATTTTTATGTACAAAGAGAATATTGTATTGACATCTGTTTTTGTTTGAATAGTTTAATTTAAAATAACATAAGCAAATACAAATTGCGCTTGTTCCACTGTTTTAAAAAATAACAAATTTTATTTTTGTTTTTAGGGGGCCGCTTTGCCCCTAGAGTAACTCTAAATAAAGGAAAACTTTGCTTTCATATACAAGAAAATAGAAAAAAATAGTGCGTTTTATTGTTGCTTAAGAAAACTTGGTGTTTTGCGTGCTGTGGACGCCCTATATAGTGGAAAATTTTTTTATATATGAAGAGAAAAAATTAATTTATTTAACCGTTTCTTAAAAACGCTTTAAGATTTTTAAGGTAAAAAATTTTAGTTTTGAACAAAAATGTTTCACCCCCTTAAAGCTACCCTACATTGTATAAAAAATATTTTTATACAGAAATAAGTGAACGAATTTTGATGTGTTTCACTGTTTTCTGAAAAAGCTAACGGTTTTTAAATAAAATTATTGTTGTGTTGAAAGAGTTGTTTCATCCCCCTAGGGCTAGCCTCTATAGTGAAAAGAAAACAACTTTCAAAATAATAAAAGATTGAAGTGTTTTTATTAGCGTTAAGGTGCTAAAACTAAGCTAAAACTTTTGAATGCCAAAACATTTACCTCAACTATTTGCATTTTGGCTGAAATTAGTGTGCTCGTTCTCAAAATATTGAATGTTTACGCCCGTGATACTCCCCGTAGTATTTTGGGTGTAAATTTTTAAATCAAACAGTTTAACCTTTCTCGAGTTATCGTGCGTGCAAATTTTGTTTATATACATTCGTACCAGCGGCGTAGCCATCGTTTAGGCCCGGGGGGGGGCAATCCCAATAGGGACGCCAAAGCAAAATTGCCTAAAATAATAGATACCGAAAATTTAAAGCAGCACGTAGGAAAAATAAGCTACCACCAAAAAAAAGTCATCACGTATGGCCGACGAATTTGTTTTACACCCCTTGGGTATTTAAAGTTTTTTGTCAAAGGGTCCGCCAAAAGGCAGGGAGGCGCCAGAAGGCGAAAGGGGGTAGGTAGCTACGTCCCTGATATGTACAAGATATCATTTTCTTTTCCTAAAAATATGTTTGTTGTGATCTAGGGCTCTAAACCGCGAAAAAAATTCAATTTATATTTTTTGAAAATTTTGTATTTTCAATACCTCTATACGTTGCAGGTGCGGGACGTTTTCTAGTAAATTTTCTTATAAAATTAACTTAAAACCTATATATTTGTCATCGGGTCACACGTTACAAATTTAACGATTATTCCATAAGTAATATTACTGTGAATGAGTTTCTAATGATCTAGTTTATTCCGTCATTAAAATTCTTTGTGAAATAATGCTGATATTAATATGTGCTACTTACTTATACTGATAACAACTTCGATTTTTTAAAATGTTTAATGGGTTTCAGTATCCGTAGTATTAATTAAATAATGTTCTTCCTAATATTTTATAATAAAGACAAGTTGCAAATAACTCGTAGAACACCTGCTTATTATCAACTGAATGGAAAAAAATAGTTAAATGATTGCAATACAATACCCATGTGCGCGCCGCTATCATGATATTCCGGTAGGGGCAAAACTTACTGATGAGCAAAAAAAAGTCTGTTTTGAGTTAGTAACAATAGATTAAATAAAATTATACTGATGACTAAAAAAAGGTAATTCCTAATATAAATTGCACGTCATTTATCTTAGTGATGACTTTTCCGGGGGCAGATACCCCATTGCCCCACCCATTGCGAGGCCAATGACAATATCTACTAACTCTGTGTTGTTTTAATAACATTATTCTTACAAGCGATGTCTCAAAAAATCATTGTGCTAAAATAATATTATATACCTAAAATTAGCTTTTTAAGATAATTGATACTTATACTTTTTAATATATAGCCTAATTATCTCTTAGAATTCTTAAATGAAAGGTAAAGAAGCCTTCGGAAATAAAAAAAGGGCAAACCACTTTCTTAAGTAAATAATCTCGAAGAAAACCACTTAACACACTAATATTAAATGAAGCGTGCACCTAGACAATATTTAGAATGTTATACAGACATCGATTGTCCACAACGTGTAAATTCTACTATGCAAACAATGCAATTTTCACCGAATTACGACGAATATTTTCACATTAATTGAAAATGTTCTATAGTCCAAACTTAAGAGAAACTATCTTAAAAAATATAAGTTTAATGTACTAAACCTTTTTTACCTTGTACATATGGGGGCCCTCTATGACAATATCTAAAGTTTACCACGATACACCCACACGTTTTTGCAAAAAATCAATTCAAATTTACAAAAATTCGTTTTTGGCGAATATCTCAAAAATTATTGCACATAGAAGAAAAATTTAAATGCGCAACTGAAGGTCAAGATTTTCTCTACAAAAAAATCCTGAGCATTGAATTGATAACAGTAATTGTAACTTTAACAATGGATTTATTTCGAACGTCTAATATACCCACTGGAAACTTAATTATTCGTTTACTGAAATGTGTAAATTGATTTGGAATATGTTTTCTGGATTTATGAGCTATGCCGGACCAGCGTGCAATGTAATCTTAATATACTCATACTTATTACTACACTAGACAAATCTAATTACAAATACCAATACTTCCCTATATTTAAATATTGTAAATATTTTGTTTATATTGTTTAAATGTAATCAAAGGTGTATAGACATATCGTACACATTGAGCATAGGGAGGGTTGCGCGATAGGCAGTAGCTGTCGAAACATTCACAGTGTGTTGCATTTTTCTTTTCTTTCAAAGTCGATACTGATTGTAATGAATAGCATGCTCTAGAATGTATTTTTAATTCCGTATAAATATCAGCTAGAAATAATGACTTCAAAAAAGAAACAAGTGATTTACTGGAAAACAAGTGGAATATTTAAAATGCTTCAAAAATTAGGATAAAGAATTAAAACACTATAAAAATAAAAGATTTGATTATTGTAAGTTTTTTATTTGCGGTTTAGCAAGAAATGTTTACAGATCTGATATAGAAGACTTTCACGTAATGTTTTCTTTTCAGTTTCCACACAAACAAAGCAAGTGTTTTATAATATAAATATTAATCCAGACTCTCTAAGGAAGACCAAACAAATATTAACAAAAATACAACACAGGTAGCAGAAATAAAATAAAATTTGCTAATTAACAAATTTTTGATAAAAGCATTTATTTCAATTCTTTCTATTCTTCATATTTCTTTATATCTACACTATCTTTCTATTCTGCGAATAGAAAGATAGTGTAGATATTTTATGAGACATTTTGTATTTAGCTTAAGTATAATATTATTTGTAATATTAATATATTTCCATTTTCTTAGTAAAGGGATAATTTCATTACGAAGAAAGTTCCGTTAAAAGGGTCTTATAATTTAGTTTTTACCAACGTACCAGGAAATTACCACATAGTAAAACTTTCATTTTATTAAGAAAAGTGAAATATGTTTGTTACAAAATATACAATGTATATATATATATATATATATATATATATATATATATATATATAAATAAATATATATATTTATATATATATAAATATATATATATACCGGGTGTTCAGTTAAGGGCGTACACTATCTATATCTCAAGAACCCTTGACTGCAGCCAATTGGAAAAAAAAAATTCATGACTAAAATGGCAACGAGGAATCGTCCAAAAATATTTTTAACTTTGCAAATTGGCCGTAAGGGGGCGCAACTGTCAAAATGAAAATACAAATTTAAAATTTGAGCAAAATTACTAAATTAAGATATAAGTTTTATAACGTCATTGGAAAGCTGAGTCAATTTTCTATGAATTCGCTTTAAGCCAAATTTTCATTGGGTTAATAATAAGGGTGGGGGAAACAAATGTGTGTTGTCATATTTAAATCGCTATATCTTGTACACTTCTTAACCAATTTTAATGAACAAGGTGTCATATGAAAGATAATTTTTACATCTCTTAATGGACTTCTGCAGTGATATAAATTAGTTTTAAAAAAAGAAGTCAGATGGCGCTATCCAATGTGGTTAGAGTTTTCTTGAAATTTTTCTAAAATTTCAAATGGATCGGTATGCTTTACCTTATAAATTATAAAAGTGAATTATAAAATCTACATTTTGGCGAAAACCGCATATCGAAATCTTTATTCGTTTCGGAGTTGTTGCTAAATAACTGGTGATAAAAGAAGCAAAAACAAAAAAATCGAGTTTTATGAAGTTAGTATCTGACAAATAAATGATATTATGGAATTAATTAAAGCATGTTAAAGGTTTACTTAATAACCAGATTAAAAAATCTTAATTGAACTAATTGTAAGTAGTAATATTTTTATTTGCCTTCCATCACACTTTATCCAGGCTTTGGACTGGTCCAAACTTTAGCAGACTATTAAAATTTGGAGCGTGTTTAAAGGCCAACGGGCCATAACAAAGCAGAATAACATAACGAGTAACGTATGAAAAACCTTCGTGGCAAAAATACGAAGAAACAGGTAACGAGTAACAAGAACAAGAACAAAATTTTCAGAAAAATTAGGCATTTATGGGATATGTTCAAAATGTTTTCCATCATTCTGAATACAGCGGTACAGCCTTTGTTGTGTTGACGAGACAGCAGTTTTAATTTCCGCCACGGATATGCTGTTTATAGCCGTTCTAATTCTCTCGATCATATTTTCTCGCGTTGTTGGTCGAGTTTTGTAAACGAGATCTTTTATTCTTCCCCATAAATAAAAATCGAGACAAGTTAAGTCCGGTGACCTGGCTGGCCAAAGAAATAAACTTCCTCTTCCAATCCACCGGAAAGGGAACTGCTGGTCAAGGTAGTGACGCACTTGGTTTGAAAAATGGGCAGGACATCCATCGTGTTGAAACCACAAATTTCTTCTTGTCGCGAGGGTCACGTTTTCTAATAACTGTGGCAGCTCATTAATTAAAAATTGAAGGTATAATTCACCATTTAGAGTCCTATCAAAGATAAAAGGCCCGATAATCTTTCCTTCAACAATTCCGCACCATACATTCACTGTCCAACGATGTTGATGGTCGACTTCACGCATCCAATGAGGATTATTATCACACCAGTAATGCATGTTGTGCAAGTTTACTCTACCATTGCTGGTAAATGAGGCTTCATCTGTCCATAGTACTTTATCCAAAAAACGGCGATCTTCCCTTATCATGTTGAGAAGCCAATGACAATAATTTAAGCGATTGTCGAAATCCAAGTCTAGTAAAGCCTGGTGCAAAACAATATGATATGGATGCATGTTAAAATCCATCAAAATTTTATGAATGGAGCCAACTGAAAGTCCCAAGTCCCTAGAAATTTCGCGAATACTAGCATGTGGATCAACATTGATATAAGCTAAAACGTTTATGATATTCGTCTCATTTCTGACTCTGCGATGCCTTATTTGAGTCGAAGTTGGTTGAACTCTGCCAGTTTCTCTGAGTCGTCTTGCCAAACGAGTAAACACGTGCCTGGAATGATGCGTCCGATTAGGGTACTGCAAAGCATACTCCCTTGAAGCTCTGGCTGCATTTCGAAAGCACTCAAAATACACACCTAACATATCAAATGCCTCTTCATTTGTAAACGGCATTTTTACTTTAGTAACGGAAACAAGAAGTAAACTTTCTTTCACAAGACAATAAACAAACCAAAATGACAGTTACTGCTTTTATTGCCATGACAACGAGGCGCAATGTGTCTGTTGTTTTTCACGGCTTACTGTGACAGTACAAGGAGGCAAATAAGAAATAAGAACGCAATACCTCATGGTATGACATTGCTTACAATTAGTTCAATTAAGATTTTTTAATCTGGTTATTAAGTAAACCTTTAACATGCTTTAATTAATTCCATAATATCATTTATTTGTCAGATACTAACTTCATAAAACTCGATTTTTTTGTTTTTGCTTCTTTTATCACCAGTTATTTAGCAACAACTCCGAAACGAATAAAGATTTCGATATGCGGTTTTCGCCAAAATGTAGATTTTATAATTCACTTTTATAATTTATAAGGTAAAGCATACCGATCCATTTGAAATTTTAGAAAAATTTCAAGAAAACTCTAACCACATTGGATAGCGCCATCTGACTTCTTTTTTTAAAACTAATTTATATCACTGCAGAAGTCCATTAAGAGATGTAAAAATTATCTTTCATATGACACCTTGTGCATTAAAATTGGTTAAGAAGTGTACAAGATATAGCGATTTAAATATGACAACACACATTTGTTTCCCCCACCCTTATTATTAATCCAATGAAAATTTGGCTTAAAGCGAATTCATAGAAAATTGACTCAGCTTTCGAATGACGTTATAAAACTTATATCTTAATTTAGTAATTTTGCTCAAATTTTAAATTTGTATTTTCCTTTTGACAGTTGCGCCCCCTTACGGCCAATTTGCAAAGTTAAAAATATTTTTGGACGATTCCTCGTTGCCATTTTAGTCATGAATTTTTTTTTTCCAATTGGCTGCAGTCAAGGGTTCTTGAGATATAGATAGTGTACGCCCTTAACTGAACACCCTGTATATATATATATATATATATGGGACACCCTGTATTTTTGTCCATCATTTGATTCCTTGTCAAAAATAAACATAAGTTACCAAATCAAACTACAGTCCATTTCTGCGTAGTTTCCGAGATAATTAAGGTTATGTGTATATTTTAGAAAGTTTGTAAAAAGATGTTTTGAGCATCAAATACTATTTATTTTTGGCGAAGTTATGGTAAATTTTGTTCTCCAACGTGGTCACAAATTTCTTGAATCTCCTGTTGGTAGAAGATTGGAGCGATTAAAATCAGCCATTCATTTTTCACGAAAATTATCATGTATTTGAGCATTTCTTTCTTATCTTTACAATGTAAGTCTCGATACAATAAAATATTGTGAGTCCATAATACTAACTAAAGTTTATAAAAATAACATCCATATTGTTTTTAGAATTACCTGATATATTAGGCCTGAAGAAAAAATTGAACGATTGCTGTTTTCTCAGTTAACACTGACATTTAAAAACAAAGGCTGCAAGAATTGAAAAAATATTTTGAACTTTTTTAGTAAAAACTTCGTTCTTTACATTTTAAAGTTTACTTTATATTTCCATGTAAATATAGAAAACTTATGACTGGCAATGCGTTGTCCCAATGTAATTGATTCAAGACCGTTACGACGACTAGTTTTGACGTTGGAGTCATAACACCTTGTATACGCATAAATACTCAATTTTGAACTAGTCAGATATGTTAACTTGTCTTATTTCCGTCTCGCTTCACTTTCTTTCTTTTCATTTAGAATCACAATTCCTTTATGGTTCCCGATCTTTTTTTTTGGTGATTTGTAATTCATGTTCGATTGTGGTTCTCAGCTTCTCTTGACCATCGTAAAACTCTCTTCTTTACTGTTTCAAAATAGTATTTATATAATTGCCCAAAGTCTTAACTATTCCAGTATCCCCTGATTTTCCGCTCATTATAAATAATTGTAATGGTAATTAATAAATATTTCAATCGGAATAAATTTGTCAGTTTACTAAATTGAAACCGTGAAACGGTCTTCAGGAACGTTGCAAAACGAATTGAAACAGCTTCCTGTCTGAGATGAACGATTAGACAAAAAAATACTGTCTTTCAAAGCCATTTTGAAACAGTTTTCTAAGAAAAAAAAATGTTTTTAAGTTATGAGATGAACTCTTTAATTAAAAATCCATTTATTTTTTATTATATTTGGTTCGTATTGTTATTTTTGCGTTAGATGCGTCGTTTTTTTATACTAATTACATGTTTGCTTAGGTTTTTTAGCATCAAATAAATATAATTTCTAGATTTACACATTTAAGGTAAAACATAATCTAGATTAATTATTTTTATTTATAACCACTTATGTAATGTTGACATTTCTGACATTTTAAAAGTTTGAAAGAAACATACTTCTGACTGGCATTTATCCGGATGAAAAGTGACATTTACCTGGGTGAAGAGTAAACACTTTTAAATTGTAAAATTATCAAAATTACTCATTATCAACACATCTATTCCGCCGAATTGAGTTCCGATGAATTGTCGTATTTGCTAAATTGCCAAAGTACCGTCAAAGTTTGTTTACAGATATTTATTCTGTAAACTTTGGTATCGTATTCATCAAACTGGTTTCCATCAAAATGTCATATCCGCCAAAGTAAGGGCATAAAATTTGTCCTGAATTATTTTGTGATTTCCGCGCCACGGCGCGGCGATTCGCTCAAATTAGTGACGTGATTGAAAATATCGGAGTATAATCAGAGAATAAGTTCATTAAGTTATTGTTGTGAGCTCTGCTAGCTCGTAGGTAGCGTCATTATTGGACTGCGGTTTTTGGTTGTTTTTTTTTAATAGAATACCCTATATTTTCCACGACAATTGGAAAAACGTTTTCTTCCTGCTTTAAAAAATATTTAACATAATAGCATTTGCTTATCTGTTTTTGAAATACTTAGAGTTAAATTTGGGCAAAAAGTTATTTAAAGAAAATCGGAGGATCTATAGATACTGTTAAAAGAAACATAATGAGCTCGTTTTGTCAACGTATGAATTGTGTATGTCAAAATATGCCTAGTTCTTTTTAATATTACTGATATCCAGGCACGTGGCTAGAAATTCTGTACGGGGGGGAGGGGGTGTCCAAACCAGAAATTTATTTCGAGGGGAGGGGGGTTCAAACGGTCAAACCTTAGGAAAGTTAGTAAAAAGCATACCTATATCAACATATTTTCAAAGTTTCGGTGGGGGGAGGGGCAAGAGCCTCCCCTGCCTACATGCGCTGCTGGCTGCTTCGATTTTTCTTAAAAAACTTATTACCAATGTTGAAAGCTAAGAATTTAAAAAATAGCAAATTTCAGCATACTATATATGTGTAATTTTCACATCTTTTCAACCTTTTTTTTGTAATATCGTTAAAAGATATACTATATGAAAATGTTTGCAAGTTTTTTAAATTTAAACTTCACATCTCAAAAAAAGAAATCGGTAAATTCGCCTTTAGCCACAACATCCTTCGTATAGTATATATAGAACTTTAAAACAATGAGAAAAGCCTAGTAATTTTGTAGCGGATCCAGGATTTAGTGATGATGTTAGAAACTAACCTGATAAAGAAAAAGAAATATACTTGACTTGATGGGTTTAAAGCAGACATTAATAAATATGCCTATTAATAGGTTCTAAACCATCTAGTTTATTTCATTATAAGATTTCTGCGAAGTTGCACAAACGAAATTAATATTTATATATTCGACTACTACCCCATAAAGTTAATTATTTAAAAATATACTGTATTCTCAGTATCTGCAGTACTGCAATTAATTAACTAAACGTTTTAAATGTGGACGAATATGAATAAAAGCGTAATAATTTAACGCAAATATCTCGGCCGCAGAAACACCTACTTATTTTGAACTGAACTCCAAAAAGATAATTACAAGAGATATAAAGCACACCTACTAAATATTTTGCCTAATTATGGCAAATCATGTAGTTAACATAAAACATTGTAATTAAATCTAGACACTTATTTAAAAAATGCACTTACGCATATCATCAAGTGTGCAAAAGCCCAATTATTATAATTAACGCTATTTAATGTAATATTAGGTATTATTATTTTGTATTTCGCCAATTAAAAATAAAAGACACGATCTATAGGTTAAAAAATGATATTTTTTGCTGATTCTTGTACTATTTTTGGTATGATCTTTTTTGTTTTGATCCCCTCTGGGATTTTTTTATAATTAGCGGTAGGTTGTTATCAGTTTAAGATAAAGTACATCTCATATCTCAGTAAATCACTTATCTATTTAACTGGAAATAGTCAACTAATTTGGCTTCAGGGTTTTAGAAAAGGGGTTTTGATTATGCATATTTCAAGGATGTTGTTTAACTGTAAACTACACCTTATTATTTTGTATTTTACTTAAATAAGTAACTAAGATTAAAACCATTAGAAAACAATGTCGATTTTACAGAATACATTTTCTTTATTGTTTTTTTAATGACGAAACATCACCAGCTTCTTTAATTATATAGTGTACTTCGTCACCAACCTCAATCGTCCTTTGTTGGAAAAAGGTAGTTTTACCAGAGCTGGTCGCTTCAATCTCAAGATTTAAAGACCCTTATCTAAAGAATCGGACAATCGTTGGTAATGGATTAAAACCAAGGATTACTTATTAGATCTTTGAGAAACACCCAAGTGTAGACCTTGAATCCCGGATAAGAGAGAAATTGTTTTAACTGTATGTTTTTGTAATCCGTAATAGGAGGTATGAATAAAGCTTTTCCTAGACCACCAACAGACATATTTTTACAACATAGTTGCAAATAACCTATCTTATATGTTGACGCCTGCTTGCTTACTTCTTACAGCTTCCAACAACTTTTTGAATTCCATTTGTATTTTTTAATCATTTGTATCTTTGACACTATGGCAACTGACAATACGGAGGAAGGGGAGGAATGCGAGTTACGTTTTACATAACCGCTGACTCCATATATTCTACCACCACGTTATAAAAGGTAATTGTATTTCAAACTGGTTCATTTTAAAATTTGTTATATTTGGTGTGTTTTTAAGAAAGAAGTTGTTTTCTTAAAAACGAAATTTTAGTCCGACATATAACTTGCGCTGAATTAAATCAAATTTCTTTTATGCTCAAACAAATAAAGAGTAGGTAGAATCGGTAAAAAATATTAAACTGTTCTACTATTGGGACGGCAGACAGACAACTATTAATGTTTCTCAAATTACCGGGGTTATTACCAACCACTACCTTCATAGTTCCCGCACAATATCCATATGATATAAATCTCGTTCAAGATATACTCTTTCACTCTCTCTCCCTCTTCTTTCGCAAACTTGGTAGGAGAGAGTGTTAGAACATCACTATTATCCAGACCTGAACCAGATTTTTTATAATTCCACCCTACACTCCTCACAAACTTACCGTTAACGACCTATTATTGAGAAGAATATTACGATTATAATAACTCTTATTACCAACTTAACGTGTGTCAATAATCCCTGTATATGCATTTCATAGTCCTAAAGTATATAAAGTAAATAGAATAGGCTAATATTTGGAATATGAAATATACGTATCATGCCAAGGTTCTATTTATTTATGAATATAGATGCACATCCTAACAGAATAGAGAAAGAAAGAAATAAATAACCATAAAGGATGTCATCTGTTGTAATATATACAACTTAGAATTGAAAGGATCTAACTAGTTTTACATTTTATAAAAGCGAGGCTTTAAAGCTTTTTTTAATTTGTTTCTCGCAGATACCGCCATGAATGAATAAAACGAAAATTAATACAAAAATTAAAAACGATTAAAGAACGAAAAAAAAGAAACCAAAAGAAAATAGAAAAAAGGAGCAAACCCAAAAAAATTTTAAAAGCTGAGGTTTTAATACAAGTTTCCTAATTAATCTTGACTATTTCAGGACTTTAGCCACTTTCGTGGTCCTACAGGTCAGATTCGTGATATATAAATTTTTTTCTATGACAGAGATTAGTGTATTTTTTATCTCTACATATATGAATAATTAATTAATAATGGCTGTAGTAATTAAGAATTGTCTTTTCTTGTAGTTTGTGTTCAAATAATAGGAAGGAAATAAAAGTTGGTACTTTAAGATCTAAATAATACATTGTTCTATGAAAAAACTGATTTTACTCACAAATAATAAAATGCTGTTTTTTATATTACTATAATTTACATGGTGAAGTAATAGTTCGTCACATAAATGACAGATATTTTATTCATTTTATGCAAAATAATTAAGAAAATGGGCTTCTTATTCTAAGCGATCTTTGGTCGTGTTAACTCTCGGTTGTATAAAATATTGTTTTTTATTTGGAGAATTTTATTTTACGGTACAATGCCAAAAAATTAGAAACCATAATGTCATTTTTGTCTGCAGAATTTTATTTACATATATCCTATTTAATAATACTGATAAGGTCAAACTTTCCAAAATTATAATGGGTTTTGAATAAATGCGGTCTCATAAATTAACTGAATGATGTTCATCCTGTAAAACGCGCTTAGCTATATGATAGTGAATAATAGCCTACTAATTTCAGATTGCAAATATTTCAGACGGGGCAACTGCTTATTATCAACTGAACGCTAAAAAGAGAATTAAATTATCGCAACACATAAGATACAATACACACCTACTAAAACTCTCGATATAATTATAGGAAATCATACCGTAGGTATAATCGATGAATTTTGAAATAAAACTGCAAGGCTATTGCTTGGAGGGAAAATTAGGTACTGCAATTTAATGTAGAAGACCACCCATTCCAATTAACGTATTAATATAATTACAAGTTATAAAATTTCGTAGTTCTTTAACAAAAAAAAATGGGTTTTGGCAAATATAGTATTTCCCCATATAGGATATTTTAAAAGGCATACGCTAACGTTTGAGGTACGATAAATGTCCTAAAAATAAGCAAAAAGTTCATAGGATCATGGATCCTGACACAGGCGGATCTAGAGTTAAGTCGAAGGAGGAGGGAGGAAAAAAAGTGAAATACGTATAAACGAAACAGTTACAAAAAATGAGAATCTTTTTTTGGTCGTCGTTTTTATTTAAAGGTGTTAAAATATACAGAGTGTCATTAAATAAGTATCCAAAATTTGAGGGGCGTATACTACTATAAAAAGAAAATAAAAAAAAGTTCTGTGATTATAAGTTCGCATATGCTTCGTGTTCAAGATACAGGATGTCCACGTTTTCATATTTTTTATCTCTTTTTTACTCACTGTATATTTTGAACTGTTTAGACGTTAACAACGCTTTACACATTTAGTTACTTATGTTATTTTTTTTTGTTTTGTAGAAAAAATAACAGTGCAGAGTGTAATTTTCTGGTTCATTTTAGGATTAAAAGTTTATATATACATTTGTTCGAAAGCCCTTAGTTTTTAGGGTGTTAAAATTTAAAAAAAAACTAAAGACAAATTTAAACTTTAACCACCATGTATCTCAAAAACTAAGGTCTTTCTAACACATGTTTATCTGAACTTTTAGACCTAAAATGAACCAACAAATTACATCCTGCATTTTTAGCAATCAATATAAAGACAATAAAAATAACATAATATTTTATGTGTAAAGCCTTAAAATTTTGCTAACTAACGCCTAAACGTTCAAAATCTCGAAGTAAAGTAAGGCACCAAAAAGTTAGAGAACAGAACGAAGAGTCTGATTTTCTAGTTGAAAACAGCCAGTGACTTAGTAGTAAAAACTTTGGAGGGTCAATAGGGTCACGACCCGGAAAAAAGTAACAGCCCGTAGATTTTTCGAAAACTTATTACACCCGTTTCGTAGACATTGGTCACCGTATATCCTGCACCTTGTACACCCTGTATCCTTAAAACGAAGCATTTCCGGACCTTCATAAAACGTTTTTTTATTTTTTATTTATAGTACTATACACCTCTTTTTTCTCTCTTTGCGGACACTTATTTAGTGGCATCCTGTATAAAACACCTATAGGCCACGCTAGGGAAGGGGAGGGGGGGTAATTAAAATTTTCAATTGATGCAGTGCTTTTTTTTTTACTTTTTTATATTACTGGGTACGCTCAGGGGGGGGGGGGGGGGGGGTATTTTTTCGCCCCATTCTAAATCCGCTACTGATAAACGTAAATAAAAATTTTAAAATCTTTTAGTTTTCCTGATGTGCCTCGTATATTTGTAAAAATCTTTTATTCAAATTGAAGTGACTGTAATATGTTTTAAAAAATAATACAGGATGTAATTTTTTTCGTATCACAACCCCTCTGAACTGCCTAAAAATTGGTTGTAGCGACACTGACACAGTTTGGTACTTCTATCGGACTATTTAAAACTGTGCAGGCATCAAGAAGTTCAAAGGACATAAAAGTTGTAAAATAAGTACCAGACTAGGTCATTATCGCTAGAGTAGTGTTTTTGAGGTGGTCAAAAGGGTCGTGCACCGCATAATAATTTTTCTCATGGGCTATCGTGGCGCTACAAGGTAGCCAACAGCTAAACTAGTCAGGATGTGTGACTAGTTCAGCTCTTGGCTACAATGTGGCGCCACGATAGGCTGTGAGAAATATTATTTCGGACAGTGTGACGTCACATCGTGAGAAATGAGGAATTTATGCTGTTTCATAGGAGGCGTAGAAAAAATTATTTTCGTAGCAATGATACAGGTATAAAGACCTGGTAATTATTCAGTAGGGTCATAATTTTTGGGATTTCTTGGATATTTCTCATCAACGTTTTATTAAATTTATTAAATTGGCCCTCTTCAGTCCAATTTCAGGGATGTTCATTAGTACACGAAGTCTAATTAAGTGGTGATATGGGTATGTGATAGTTGATGCATTGTTTTCAGTACTGAAAAAAAAATCAGCACTAGTACTGCGAACACCTTCTAATTATTCGGTGGGTTCATAATTTTCGGATTTCTTGGGTATTTCTGATGAATGTTTTATTAATTTGTTAAAATTGGCCTTCTTCAGTCCAGTTCTGGTGATCTTCATTAGCACACCAAGTCCAATTAAGTGGTTATATAGGTATGTGACAGTGTGTGTTGTTTTTAATACTGAAACAACCACTAGTGCTGCGAGCTTTTAGCACTCATATAAGAGCGGAAAGTATACTCACATTCTGCAGGATCGTAGAAAAAGATATTTTCGCTCTCGAAAAACGCGGAAAACGAAAATATAACTCTGTACCTTCGTCCTGGTGGAATAAGAGGTCTTAATGCAGTATTTGTCGTTATTTACTACTGTCAACACTTGAGATGTTCTGTTTAATGAAAAAGAACTCGTCGCTTGTATTTCTAGAAAATGTTTGCGATTCCAATACTTTCCTTATATAGGCCACATAGTGTATATTAATAATAGATTAGGCAGCAAAATCCAAAAATGCTTGTTCAAACATTTTAATGTTTTCAAACTACTAGGTTAAACCACAGTGCTAAGTAAATCTCGAAAAGAACAGAGGACCAAAAAGTTATTTAAGTTGTGAATGATATTTGTCATAAGCAAATATGGCTTGTTTTGTCCTAATGGTGTAAAATTTTATTTGAACTAACGGTTTCCTAATTTTATTAAATACTAAAGATATATTCAGTTTAGCACATCATACAAACGAATACACTCACGAAATCTATTAAATTTATACAGGGGTAATATCCCCCCTTTTCGGAAAAAATGAGTTTTTAAGTAATTTGTATAATAAATTGCATGAGCGTTAGTTGTTTTGAATATTTGTTAAACAAATTTCTTAGAAATGAGTATTCCATTTTTTCCATAAGAAAAGTAGATTCACGAGGAATATTTTGTAAGATTTTTTCCTGAGTTCAATAAATGATATTTAATATAACAATATTTTTATTTAAAAGAACATTTTAACATACCTTATCAACTTTGAATGATATTTTTTTTTCAGAAAATCTGCTAGTTACAGTTATGTTAAGAAATTTTTCCACTTGAAAATTAAATATGACGTATACATTCTTGTCAGTGATTGATCGAAATTGATAGGAAGGAAATGATCATTATCAGTAATTATAATTATTGATGGGAAAAAGAATATATGATTGAGGTTAGGTTAAAAACCTTTGTAGTTTATCTAAAAATACAAAACATACCAGAAAAATTAAAATTACGTACCTCATTATCTGGACTTCTGACTGACACGATTCTAGGATCCCTTAAGAAGCTTTTTTCATCTCTCTGGCACCATGGACTTGGTACAACGACATTACACATTTTTTTCTGGTTGTATCTTTTAAATGTGCTGACATCAATTGGGAAAAGATCTGGAAGCCTTTTCTGTGGTTTTATTTGAGAGTATTTTGGTTCAGAAATTTGGACGTTTTTTGATGAGTATTTTAGATGGGGAGCGAGAATATCATCTGTCTGTTTCTTTGTCGTTTGATCAAGATTCACTTTGTCGGTACGACTGTTAAGTTTATCTTTATTTGGATTTATTTCTTCGGTGTTGACAGTCTTATGTTGACAGTCCACGAGTTCATCATTGTCGTGTTTTTTAATATAGTCTAAATTGTCCAAGACATTTTTAATATCATGTGTGTCTACAACTATTTGAAGGAATTTGGCTACAGAAAGGAAATCCTCGATGGCGTGACTGTAGACTGCTGTAGTACCCGTATATATGTAGTCAAGAATGGTGGACATAGTGGCGCTATTGATGTCAGGAAGGATGAGAACGGAAGTCGAGTCTGATACGTTTTTTCTTAAGAGTTCCTGAAAAAAAAAACACTACTTTTAATCATTTTTTAAATGCTTGATATTCTCAAAAGATGATACATGAAAAATTTTATAACTTTTGTATTTAATTATGATGCTGACTTCTGAACTCTAAATTTTCGAGTAGTAGTTCGCTAGTAGTAACTGAAGACGTGTGGGAGTAGATGGTCCGTCAAAGTTGATTTGGGGCAAAGGTGTACATTTTAGTCTTTAGCAATAAAATGTTTGGAGCCCAAGATATTCCGAATCTTGTTGTAGATATTTTCGAAAATAATCAACATTTTGAGTTTCCGTTTTTTTTTGGGAAAAAAATACTTTCTGAATTCGTTTTTGTTGTAAATTATTCTGTCGGTAGTTTTTAAAAGCAACTTTCTGGATATTCAGATTCGTCATCAAATATTTTTCCGACTTTCTAGACGGTTTAGTGACAAAAAATAACATATTTGATAAAAATCTAGAATTTCAACTTACCCTGGCTCTGCTATTTTGAACAGTTTTAAGAATGTTAATAATTAATGTAAAGAAACCAGATAAATCTCTCAAAAACTGCTGTCTGGGGATCTAAAACTTAGGTTAAGCTTTTGGTAGTTCATGAAAGTATAAGGGACATTAAAATTGCCAAGAGAATTTAGGTAACTCGAGAAACTAAGTAATATTTAGTTTTGGGAAGAACTTGCTTGGGCCAACTGTAGATTATCTAGTTTTGGCGGATAACAAGTCGACCCTTGCTGACTGGACATTCTTTTATGGATCATAAAAATACCAATACCTACATTTGTTTTTAATAATAATATTTCGGAACAGTGGGTTTAAGTTGAAAATTAGAGACAGACAAATATTTTGCAACAACGCGAATAAATCTAACAAAACTGATACTTGATTTTATTATTTAGTGTGTATCACTTTAGTGCGCGAAAAAAAATGAAACATTACAGGTCCGTATTATGTATACTGACTATATTATTAGAAACATCGTTAAAAAATCCACTAAACTCATACTGCTGGATTGAATTGTCTTTATTTTTTGGTTTCACAACGTTTCGAATAGTAGCTATTTCCATTCCGTTTTCACTGTAAAAATGTTTTATCCTCCTACTACTGCATCCGGTGTTGGTTTGACCAGACGTGTTCCATCAAATTTAGACCTCCCTCCCTATTGATTATGATTAAAACGCTCCTTATACAAAGAAGGCGTTGTGCCTCTCCAATGTACGATCCGCCGCACTCACATTGGATTTGGTAAATGAATTATTTTTTCTTGCCGATATCCTTTAGTTTAATTTGATGTGATGTTTCTTCTAGATCAGAATGTGTCTTAGTGTGAAGATCATTTCATAATTTTGATACTGACTTACTTATTAACCTTTCAGAGTAATCATTTTGCAATAGACAATTTTTTCAATTTTTACCTCAAGGACTGTCGTATTATTACAAGTTGTTACAGCTCTATCGTAAAGAGTTTTCTTTTATTGCTGCAGAATGGTTAGAACCCTGGATAAGATATTGCCAAGTTTCCGTAGACTTTCGGTACACCGTAGATCTGTTCCCATTTGCAGATTGTTTAACGAGAACGTCAAGAAAAGGCGAAGAGAAATTTTCTTCTTTCTCAATTGTAAACTTAATACATGTTCTTAGATTGAATACATGTATTCTCAATTGTAAACTTAATACATGTTCTTAGATAAGTGATTTAAAAATTATGTCAAATGATTGCCGTTTGCAGTCCAAATAATAAAAGTATCGTGTACGTACTTACGTTTGATTTGAGCAGTATTGATTACATGCTCTTCGAACCACTCTATACACATATTGGCTACCACCAGAGAAAGGGATGACCCCATCAGAAGACTATCATCTCGTTAGTAAAATTATGTTTTATTTGAGAGTACTAGTTCCATCACTCTATCCAAAGGCAACGTTGTGCTTTTAAAGAATGTTTCTTCTTTCCGCGATTTTTCTTTGATTATGTATAATAATTTACTTATCGCAAAAGTCCCAGGAGTTACTAAATTGGTCGTAGAGACACGTTGGTCTTGTGGATGTTATGTACACCTTAAAGAAGTTTGCTGTAATGTGGCGTTAACTTGCTGCTTATCCTGTCTAAGATGTAGGCACTATACTTCTTCAACATTCTGTATATCTTGTCTTTGATGGTATTTGTGGGATCTTTCAGTAGTTTCCTTTCTTTAAGACTTCATCGATAACTGCTGTAGCATTCCCTTTATCTGCAGGAAGAATCTTCTTGTTGTGTTTTCGGAGACGCGCTTAAGTGTAGTTTCTTCTTGTTTGGATGTATTAGATGGTGTTTTTGCTTACTTACTTACTACTTATTGTTACTTATTTTATGTCGAAATTCATCGGCTTTATTGAGGAATATTGATTGCTTCGACAGCTAAAATTATTTCCAAAACTGGTGTGCGTTTTGGTGCAACTATGAAATTAAGACCCCTGCTCAGCAATTGTTTCCGTCTCTGATATCATTATTTGCGATGCGTTGACTATGGCCTTTTGAGCATCTCTTATTTGTTCTATTTGGCGTCGAGTTCGCAGCTGCAATTTGTATTGATGTGTAATGTGCAGCTAGTCTCGTTGTTTTTCGGAGGTTTTTTCGATTTTGTGAAAAATTGCCTCGTAATCTTCATGAGCGTATTAGTGATTTGATGGTATTATTTAAAATACCTCTTATTCTACTCTGGAATTGGTGTTTTGAAAGTGTCTTTAGAAAGTGTTTTTTTATTTTATCTTCGAAAGTGCTCAGAATATCTTAAGTTTTAAAATACCAAGTTACTGGATCCCAAAATGTGCAATTTTTTCCCTATTTAACAACTGCAATGGTTAAACAAAAACGAAAATTAAAATAAAATAATTGAGACGGCAAAATCATTTTTCTAGTTTCTATTAGAGCAAAGTTAATGTATAAGATATGTGTTTAATGTCAGGAAATAAAAAAAACCTGGCGGTTATTGAGTATGTAGATCGATAAGGCAAATTATATAAATGATTCATGCATTAGTATCCGATTATCTGATTTTCCTGGTCATTACTTTACCTTTGCCTACCTTTTATACGCATTTCTCTGCCTAATTAGAACTGGATAGTAATAATTCTTATATTTATCTTTTGCTTTCTTTGATGTAATTGACATGCGAATGAGTTATAGTTTTATCTATTAGAATAGAATAGGATAATAAGAATAAGACATCTGTTGCTAGACTTTGCAATTGCCCTTAAGTAGAAGAACAATAAATTACCATTATTGATAATAATTGCTAACCTATTTGGATTTACACGTTTTGTGTCGTGAGCAATTTTATCCTTTAGTTGCACTATACTACATTTAAAAAATAGGGACATACAGGATAACTAATCAGCCAGTTTACATAACTATGTAAACTGGTTTCCCTTTAGCCATATGTTATTTAATTTTTTTCAATATTTCGGTACTTATTGGTGCAAATATATGTGGTAAATTACAATAGACTGTGTGCACGTATAGGCACATTTGTGTTAACGTGGTGCATTTTGTGCGAACATTTTTAAATAAAATTAAAAAACTTTGAAATTTCACCATCTTCAGCGCTACTTTAAAGGAAAGAAATAACCTTTCTTACAGAAATTTCAAAATTAAGTTAAGGTACACAAGTATAAATTAATTAAAAAAACACACAAAACCCTACTGCCTAACACTTACTTTATATAGGTATCCTGTATCCCCCATAAAGGAAAAAATAAAAATAAAATTATTTCTGAATCCTTCATATTCTGAATGATGATAGAACTTTGGAGAACTTTATTTTACATTTCGATCTATATTGGAAAATTTTTGAACACAGGTCGGATTACAATGTCTATCCTGACATCAGCAAAACACACCTTAAAAAAGTGACAGTTTTTCTTCACCTAGGACAAAAAATGTAAATTTATGTTTTGTAGCAAAAATATGGAACTTTTGACCAGCCATCTTTTTTGTCCTAGGATATACCGACACGTAAAGGTACGAAGGTTTAAAACCGAACAAACAAACATTTCAAAAAATTAAACACAAATGGGCTAAATTTTGTGTCAGTCTCTAAAGGAAACAGAGCAGTTTCTCTGGTGAATTTACTTTTTTCGCCCAATATCAATCCTTTAGTTGAACGTGAAATAGTTGCTTATAAATCCTCTTGCCAGGAATTGCTGAGAAATCGAGATTCTTAGTGAGATAATTGAGTTACAAGATTAAAAAATATATACTAAAGGAGGATCAACAAATACAAGAATGATTTTTTTTAAATGGTATCTTATGTTATAACGAAAATAAAAGCCCAGATAGGATAAGAGCCTATTGTTACCATATTTGATAAAAATCAAATTCACAATGATACATCAATACAATCCAGACTCTTGTCAAACGCATCCAAGAAGTGCCATTTTAAGAATATACATTGTATGTGATATGAAATGAGAGGTTATTGTGTAACTTTTCAGAAAAATTTAAATTTATGAAAATCCCAATGTCAGGAGCAGGGAAATTGAGATTCTTAGTGAAATAACGGAGTTAAAAGACGAGCCGCAAAGTTGCGCCGCGGCCATCCGCCAATTTCATTTTTTTTCAATGTGCTTTCTATGGGACCACTACAGAAAACTTCGTGAAAAAATCATCCAAATTGTTCAACCTATCCTGGGGTAATCGGTGTACATACATAAAAAATACATTGGCTTGAATTGGTAGCACTTTCGCCTTTTTTGAATTTGGTTATAAAGAAGTCCAATTCTTCGCAGCAAAGTTGTTCTGCAGCTGATTTAAAATATTTTTTCGTTGCGTAGTAATCAATAATTTGTTTCCTTTTTACTCTCCTCGTAAAAACGAAGTATGCGATCGTAAAAAAAATTACCCCCCGAGATTTTTTTCAGACCTTTACGTTTCAAGGTAGATGCCGAAAACCATGTTTTGTCGATTCCGTCAATCTGTCGGTCTGTCAAACTGTCTGAATGACCTCAAATTTTGGTCAAAAATTAAGGATCATACGGGGATGAACTGGTAATATTTTATTAAAATTTCAGTGTGGCGGCCTAGTGAAATGTTACAAAATTATTACTAAAAAACTAATTATCCAATTTACCTCAAATTTTGCACAATAAAACAAGTGTTATATAAGGATAAACTGGTAACATTTTGGTACGAATTCAAGATAGCAAAACAAAATGTTTAAAAAATCAGCCTGAAAAAACTAAATTAACTAGACTAATTTTAAATTTTGTGCAAGCTCTAAGTGTGACAGAGGTAAAATTGTAAAATTGTAGTACGAATTCAAAAATCTACCTGAAAAAATATTCTTATTTAATTGACTGCCTTAAAAAAATCGGTGTAAGAACTAATTATTCAATATATTTTAAATTATGTCGAAAAATCAAGTGTGACATAGGTAGAAACTAGTAAAACATTGGTTCGAATGGTGGAACAAAATGGCACCCAATAAAAATATTTGTAAATATAGTATATATATGTATTACTAAATGACTATGTGCGGAATTAAATTGGGTAACATTTCACTATTCCTAATAAAAGGAAAAATTCATAACGAAGGAAATTAAATAGCAATTGATTTTTTAAATTTTAATTGTGGCACAAGTGAGCTTGTCACTTATGATCAACTTTAATTTATAGTTATGAACGACGGATATCTCTATTATTTTAAACAGTTGCGGCTCGTCAGGGGACGCGGGTGAAGCTCCGCTTCACTTACATTTTCCAATCAATTTACATAAAAATAAAAATATTTTTAAAATATTAATCATTTTATAATCTACATTTTTATTATAAAAATGTAGTATGTTTTATATAAATTCACATTATTTACTTAATTATACCATTATTTTCTATCAAAAATAGTGCGTTATACTCAAAAAATAATAATGACTTAAAAACGTAGCGCGCTGAATACCTTTTCATAAGAGCGACTCGTTGAGGAATCACAATCAGCAGTAACAAATTCCGCATCAGACTCCCCCCGCACGCCGACTTTCGCGCTTAGATTTGTTTACGGCAGTTGCTATGGTAACACAATGGTGAATATCCGTAAGCCAAATAAATTAGTGCGTTCGGATCATTTCCCCTAAGTATTAAAAAACGCTCCAAAGCTACGGATAACTAACATCATAAAAAGGTTAAAAAACAGCCATTTTGGGAGTGGCACCCCGAAAACTTTTCGCTTGTAGCGTTATTTTTACCTGCGGCGCTATGCATCTAGCTACGCTGCGCTTCACTCGTTCTTAAATCCACGAGCCGCCACTGATTTTAAAGCTTTTAAATAATAGAAATTTGCATATTTTTACTATAAATTGGAATTCATCGTGAGGGACAAGCTCACTTGGGACTTATTTAAAGTTACAAAAGTCAATTGCATTGAAGGTCATAATATCATCTATTACTTTACACGATAATTTAACTTAAAAGCAGTGCAAGTTCTACATAGTTTAGGTTTCTAATGTTGAAAGAGCAAGCATTTTGCGTGATGTTGTTAGTTGATCAATTTTGACAAAAGCATTTTTTCCGCTGATTTGTTAAATATCAAAATATAATTAAATTAATAATAAATTAAAAACTTTAAGCGACTAAACGAAGGAAACAATGGCATGCGAACATATGTCTAAGGCAGTTGAAGCAAAACTGAAATACTGGAAAAGGGATTAGCCACATCCTGTTTATTCTTTTAAACAGAATAAAATTTCATTTTTGGAATTTGTGTAATATACTTTTCTGAATGAATCTAATCTTGGATCCATGTCTAATATTAGGTGACCGTTTTCCATATTTTTATTACTGATCCCTAAAAAAATTCCTGGGGGTTTCAACGAGAGTTACATTATCAATGATATCTAAAAATGACATTGTTAGAGTTATTTGATTTTTCAATAAAAAAAATAATTTCAAGAAATATATTTCATAATAGGGTGCCTTTTTCTAATATTTTTATACATGGGTTTATTCTTGCTGCTAGGCAAAACATAAATTAGTCTCTTACCCTAAATATAGGACTGGCAATTGATAAAACTAATTTGTGGGCCATTAAACGATGGTCGCTGCAGCTTAAAATGACGTCACATGTGGATTCGGTAATCAGCAGCCTTAAAGTGCCTTCTTTGATGACTTTGTCCATTGCGTTTTCTGCAACAAAAACGTTACTAAGTAATCTTTCCGTGTACCAAAGCGGTGGAAATATCTCCTTTAGGATAAAATAAGTTTGTGTTCATTGAGGTAAAATGTTTTGTAAATAGCCAGTATTGCTATTTTACCAGTGACTGTAATTATTTTTACAATTTTGTATTAATAATAATCAAATATATTTTTATATACATGCTCATTAACAATTTTAAATGTGAGCATTCTCTATTTTAAAAGCTAAAATGGGCTTTTTAAAATTTGTGAACGCAATTATGTTGTATATGGAAATTATTAGGTTATTTTGAATAATTTTGGCATACTGGTATTATAACATTTGAGGTCTTTAAAAGGTACTAATACACAAATTAAAAGTATTAACTGTATATATGTAAATATCCGTTTCTAGAAGTTCAAGTATACCAACATAATAAATCTATAGTTTATTACTTGATTTTTTTGACTTTTTTGCCTCTTTTGTGAAGGAAATATCTCTAAGATATTTCCTAGACATTTATTACAAGATAACTGTGTTGAAATACAATAAACGCACACTATTTTCTACGGCACCCAATAATTAGGTACTGCTTATATTCCATTGAATATGTTTAAAGTTCGTCCCTCATTGTTTTTATGTTTCACTTTGCTTGATAAATACGTTTTCATTAAAGGAAACCTTGTTGCATATAATGGCTTTCTCACGACTGTTGCTATGAATAATATATATATATATATATATATATATATATATATATATATAAATATATATATATTTATATAAGTAAGCAATAATATGTTAGTTTTTTGCAAGAAGTTGTCTATATTTAATTGCACGGCAGTGATTACTACATTGTTCATTTTCATTTTTTCTTTTTTTGAAATATTTTCAAAATCTTACTGAATCATTATACAAATAAGGGTGAAAGAAACATTTTCTCCTTTTATATTTCAACCCTGAAGAAGGTAACAAAGATTACCGAAAGCTTGGCGTAGCTAAAAAAATATATATATATATATATATATATATATATATATATATATATATATATATATATATATATATATATATATATATTTTTTTTTTTGAAAATAAATGTCTTGGGATAAGCTTCAAAAGTGCCATTCTTCTATATTGGGTATTTTGTATTGTTGAATTGTTATTCGATTCGATAGACACCTTAAGAAATAAAAGTCTATACAACATGTAACTAATAGTTCAGGAGTCCACCAAAATGTATCCATCGCTGCTCGTCTCCGCGTCTGATAAATTGATAAGTGATTAATTCTAATATTCTATGTCATATTTGAGAAAAAGAAGAGCCGTTGGACGAATCAAAGGAATGGTCTCGCACGGGGTAGTGTATTCTGGCCCATATTCTCTTCAATCTATACATAAATGACCAACCAATTCCCAGTCATACAAAACATTTTCTATACGCCGACGATTTGGCCATAACTGCACATGGCAAAAGATTCAAGGAAGTAGAACAAAAGCCGGCTTGTTACTAAGACGGAGAACTACCAAGTAAACTCCCTAAAACCAAACCTCTCGAAGACATAGCCTTCCACCTCCGCTACTGCTAAAGAAACAGCAAATTACATATCACCTTTTATCTTATTTATCTTGAATTAAAAAAAAGTTCCGAAATATTTTTAAAAGCCTAAATTTTGGTTTCTATATTATGACTAGGAATATAACCTCGACGTTTATCTTTATCCATATTAGAACTTGTTTCTAAAAAAAATGTATGATATCTACATCCGCTAAGTCAGCTCCCCAAGGAGCCAGCAACAAAATTTTACAGCGGACCAGATAAACTTTTGACATAATATAAATAAGTAGTTATAATAGGGGAGCGCCTCCTCCTCCTCCTCTTCCTCTCTCTCATGTCCCTCATTCTTAACTTCCTCCCCTTTTATTCTCATTCGCATCATATTTTTTAATTTTTTCTCTTTGTTCTCCCACATTTGATTTTGCATTCTTAAGTCTTATAAATAGGTGCATCAAGATCATTTTAGTATGTTAAGGTACGAGTGACTGTTAAAAGAAAAAAATCTGTTGAATAAATCTATTAATAATAATATTAAAATAAAATGAGTGAATCAGTTGGAGAAAGAAATCGATCCATTCCGCTTCAGACAATTAGCCTCGAAGAAATTATACCAGGAGTTCAAGAAGAAAATATACCATTAGTTCGAGAAGAAAATAATGGGATTGTTTTAAAAAATTTGAATAAAACTGAGAGTGAAGAGAAAAAAGTGTTTTGTGCTATTTGTTTTGAAATAATCGAATATTATGATTCATGTAGACCAAATACATGTTCCCACATTTTTTGTTAAAAATGTATTTTAAGATGGAATGATGAAAATGGTTGTTCTATAATGGTAAACAATTGTCCTGTATGTCGCACTAGATATTACTATTTGGTACAAATCTTCAAAGATGTAATTAGACATCATTTTGTTGTAATTTTAAAAAGAGGATAATATTTTTTATAATTTGTGTTTGTGAAAACTCTGGTAACAAATAATTTTGTAAAAAAAAGTAAATGTAAATATATATAATAATTGACACACATTTTTTTCCTTTTCCTATATTGAAACGACAACAATGATCTAACAAGTTTTTTAATACATACTAATTTTCACATTACATAACAAAACAATTGTTATGGGTTTACACAAAAAGTGCCACGCCCTAAAATGACACCACTTTTGCAAATGGAAGCTTAAATTTTCTTATGGGAATTTACATGTAAAAATGACGGTTTTGATTGTCGGACCGGCATAGCCTAATCTACTACTTTTTAATTATACTAATAATATTAATATAATTTGCATCAAGTAAGAGAAAACTCAATTGAATACAGAATCAAGCGTTAACAAAATGTTATGCTAATATATGAGTGCTTCTAGTGGCAGTTGACATAATCGACACTTTTTTTTTTTACATATGATTAGCTATTTCATTTACAAATACAGTGTCAGATGTTAGAATAAAAAGAAGTATTTTGCATATAGCAATGAAAATATATAACCGCTTATAGTAACAGTTGACATTTTTTTAAATTAATATTGTTGACGTATTCTACTTATTATCTTTACAATTTATGTTTAAAATTAATATTTTTGATATAATCTACCCATTACGTTTATAACCTATATTTAAAATTAATATTGTTGAAATAATCTACCCATCACCTTTACAAACTATGTTTATTATTAATATTTAACAACATAATCTTCTATCTCTTTTTTTTCATTTTTGTTGCAGTAAAAGCAAGCATGTTCAGGAATTAGTAGAAAAAGATGTATCCTACAAATAGCACAATGTAAATCAGAAGCACTAACAACATAAGCTCTTTTGTAGTGGCAGCTCACATGATCGGACTCCCCTCTCCGTAAATATCTCATGGAATTGCACTACAAGGAAGGCAAATAGCAAATGTTCCTAGTCTTCGACTTTCAATTTTAGAGTAGCTTTGTATAACACATACATCTTTTTCTTCAAAATTATTACTTACTTTTTCTAGCCCTAAACTTACTTTTACGTCAGCCTCGGTTCCTAAATTTAGCAGTTGTCCATCCATGTCCACTCCTTCGTCAATTTTCTGATCATCTTCCTCCATCTCTTCTTCTTCCTCCTCAATATAATTAATGTCGATGTTACATAAGAATGATCTTCTAACAAGCCTAGATGATTTGTCCAAAAATGAATGTTTATAAGTGATGGAATCGCCTTCCAAGTTAATAAAAATTTCTTTTCTTTCTTCAATTTGAGCGGCGTTCTCCACATTATTTTCTTCAATTTGGTCAGCGTTTCCAATCATATTTTCTGCCATCGTTAGGAGCTTTAGATTTAGATAGATATATTTGATAAAAAACAATTTTGGTTATAGCTTATAAAATAATATCGACAACTGATATTACAGCGAATGATACTGTATGATCGTCGAGTGGATGTTCTTAAGTATATATCCCATCAACCACCACTTTTACTACCTGCAATACTTAAGTTTTTTTTTTCTTTTTTCGCTGTCCCTTTCCCTGTCAGTTTCCTGGGGGGGGGGGGGCAAGGGGGGCTTCGCCCCCTCCCCGCTCCCCCTTAAACCCCCCTCACTCTCACCTTATCTTCTTTCTCTCCCTTCCTTCTTTCTCTTTTTTATATGTTTCTCCGTTTTCCTTCCTTCTCCTTTTTCCTTCCTTCTCCTTTTTCCTTCCTTCTTCTTTTTCTTACCTTCTCCTTTTCTCTTTTCTTCTTTTTTAATCTAACCTAACCTAACCTAACCTAACCTAACCTAACCTAACATAACCTAACCTAACTTAACCTGAAGAGGGTAGCCCGAAATTGGGGAACCGGGATTTTAGTCTCGGAAATTCAGGGGTCCGGGGGGGGGAGGGGGGGTAAGGTTGTTGATCGGCTTGGGAAAGTGGTTTTTAGAGATTGTCGTTCAACTTTAAGTAGGACACAATGTGATTAACTTTTGCATATAAAATCGCCTCAGCGAAGAGACGAATGCAATTGATTTCTGCATTCACACTGTGCAGAGCTCGCGAGTTTTCTGGTGTTTACATTGTGTCTATTTGGTAAATTTTTATTTTTATTTCTAACATTTTTATTTGGCAAGATTTAATTCTTATATATATTGGTGACAATTTTATGTACATTTGTGGCATTTTTATTTGTTATTACGATTTTTTTCATAATGGACAATTTTTTGGCATCGAGTAGCAAAATAATTGACAATGACTTTGACTTATACACATGTACTCAAATGCAGAATTTTGCAAACCAACAAAACAATGAAACAGACGTATTTACAACTAGTCAACAACAAACTATTCAGGACTTGAATGAAATTATTTACAATAGCCAAGTTCAGAATAATGCCAACAAACACAACAACGAAAAATATTTATTTACAGCTACTCAACAACAAACTCTTGACGATCTTAATGACATTATTGACAACAAAACGGACTTAATTACAACAAAAAATAAACAAACTCTTGAAGAACTGAATGACATTGACGAAACTCAAAATTCTAGCTATGAGGATATTGTTTGTTTTCAAAAATCTAATCCAAATTATTTAACACTAAAATCGCCAATTAATTCTCCGAGACCAATTTGCTCTCCCTTTTTGTTTAGTGAAAATTCTGATTCGGAAGAAGAACAAATTGATCAAAATTTAAGTTTGGCTATTTGTCCTACTAATTCACCATATGATATTGTAAATTCTGATTCGCAAGAAAAACAAATTGATCAAAATTTAAGTTCGGCTATATCTTCTATTAATTCACCATATGCTATTGTAAATTCTGATCCGCAAGAAAAACAAATTGATGCAAATTTGACTTCGGATATTTGTTCTAATAATTCACCAGTTGAACAAAATTCAATTTCGAAACCATCATTTATCATTAAAAAAAAATTTAAAATTAATAAAAAACAAATAGCAAACCTTAAGTGTCTGGGTTTAGCTATTCAAAATTTAACTAATTTGATCACAATTAAAAAGGGAGACGAAAGTACGGTGAATTATGTTAAACAGGCCTTTGACAAATTAGTTGACTCATTTGAAGAAATGGATTCATAAAGTCAATTAATTTCTATTGCTTTTTTCAAAATTTGACTATAACTAAATAAAAATGCACAATATTAATTTTATTATTATACAAAGAACTTCAAAAATGCAATTGCTTTTTTCAAAATTTGACTATAACTAAATAGAATTGCACAATATTAATTTTATTATTATTATTATGCAGAAAACTTCAGAAATGCATAAGTGTGTAACATGTAATAAAGTCTTTACTAGAAAGGATAATTTACTGCGACATATTAAAAAACATGTTAACGGAAATTCCACAAAACTCAACAGTTGGTTGAAAAAACCAAAGCTTGTTAAAGGTAAGAACATTTTATTTTTCATGTCATATTTTGTAAAATATTTTGTAAAATATTTTTTTCTTAATTTATATAGATTCTACAAATATTGTAAAATATTGTAAAGAATGCAAGAAAAATATAAACCAAAGTCTATGGGGTGGACATCTTCGATCTAGTGTGCACAAGAACAATTCCAAAATAGGCTTGGAGGAAGGTGTTGAAATTATCAAGTCAGCATTCAGGGAACGAATAATATCTTATAGGATTTCCTCACACCAAAACTTCATAAATGTGAAAGAATATTTTCAACATTTGGAATACAAAATTGCACATCTAATAGATCAAGAACTGCAGAAACATAAATGTATCAAGCTAAATATGGAACTGTTCGGTTTCTATTTTAACCCCAGCAGCGACAGCTATGATGTCAAATCTTTTAATGCGCCGTTCCAAGTCATTTGCCAGGGATATCAGAAAAAAGAACTGTTAGAGCAAATCTGCACCATCATTGACCAGAAAGCTGACGAATTTGCAGAAAGAGATTCAGGTAAAGAATTTATTTTCGATTTTACAACAGCAACAAAAAAAGTAATTTTTTAATTTTTACGTTGCAGGATGGGCTTTGATGAATTTACTTCATTTGGAAATTAATGTTAACAAGCACAATCCGCTGAGAGCCTCATCTTTTATCGAACTTCCTCAAGAGATCAAGAGACGTCAAGCTGTGATCAACATTAGGAATGATGACAACTTTTGCTTCGCCTGGGCAGTTGTGTCTGCTCTTCACCAACCACGCGGATTAGATTTTGAAACTTCATCCTACCCACACTACTCTTCTGTTTTGGATATGTCAGGTATAGAATTTCCAATGTTGCTAAAGAACATTAAGATTTTTGAAGAAAAAAATAACATTTCTATTAATGTATATGGATTAGAAATTATAAATCCTAAAAAGGGGTATGAAGTAATTGGTCCACTTTATTATTCATCGAATAAAAAAAATCAACATGTCAATTTATTGTTAATAAGTGATGATGATGAAAAAACTTTTCATTATTGCTATATTAAAGATTTATCAAAACTAGTTTCTGCACAAATTTCTAAACATCACGGAAAAAAATATATTTGCGATGGTTGTTTACAATATTTCCCTACAGACGAAAATTTATTACAACACAATAGCTATGATTGTGATCATTTACGAATTAACCTACCTTCTAAAGAATTAATAAAAGATAAGTTTGGAAACTATTCATATGATAATATTTTGAAATTTGTAAATTATCATAAACAAATGAAAGTTCCTTTCGTGGTGTATGCAGATTTTGAATGCATTTTAAAGCCTTTAAATAATGACAATGTTGATAAAAATCCTAATACTTCATACACCTTAAAACAATATGAACATATTCCACATTCATTTGCCTATTACATTAAATGTTCCTTCGACGATAATTATTCTAAATTTGAAAAATATAGAGGTCAAAATTGTGATACATTATTTATAAATTCTTTAGAAAGAGATGTGTATAACATATACAATAAATATTTAAAGGCTCCTAAAAAAATGATCCCTTTGAACGAACTGGACAAAATTTATCATAACTATGAAAAAGTTTGTCATATTTGTAATAAACCTCTTTTAAATGACAGGGTTGCAGATCATTGTCATATAACCGGTCTTTATAGAGGTCCAGCTCATTCACTCTGCAACATAAATTACAGAATACCTAACTTTATTCCAGTTATATTGCATAATTTGCGTAATTATGATTCTCATCTATTTCTTAAAAAATTATGCTTAAACAAAGAACAACTAACAGTTATCGCACAAAACAAGGAAAAATATATTTCATTTGAAAAGCTTATTCATGTGGATAACTATTTTGATAAAAAGACACAAAAGGCTAAGAAAAAAAATATATCATTAAGGTTTATTGATTCTTTTCAATTTCTATCCCATTCTTTATCAAAACTCTCTGAAAGCTTAAAAGATGAACAATGTAAGGAAATAAAAAAAATTTTCAATGATGAAGAAAGATTTAAACTTATTCGGCAAAAAGGTGTATTTCCTTACAGTTATATTGATGATTATTTAAAATTAGAAGAAACAAATTTACCTCAGAAAGACCAATTTTATAATACTTTAACGGATGAGCACATCAGTGATGCAGAATACCAAAGAGCTGTAAAGGTTTGGCAATTGTTTAAATGTGAATCTCTTGGTCAATACTCCGACGTTTACTTACTCTCTGATACTTTACTTTTGGCAGATATTTTTGAAAATTTTAGAAGCACTTGTTTATCCACATATAAGCTCGATCCAGCTCATTTTTACACTTTTCCAGGTTTATCCTGGGAGGCGTGTTTGCGTTATACTGGAATAGAGTTAAAATTGTTAACTGATCCAGATATGATACACTTTTTCAAAAAAAGCGTTCGCGGTGGTGTGAGCTCTTGCATTTGTAGAAAATCTGAAGCTAATAACCCATTTCTTTTAAATTTTGATCCTTTAAAGCCAACTAAATACATAATTTATTATGATGCAACAAATTTGTATGGTTATGCAATGTCACAGCACATTCCAACGGGAGATTTTGTTTGGTTAACAGATAAAGAAATCAATGATTTAAATATTATGAATATTTCTAAAAAATCTAATAAGGGATATGTTTTAGAAGTTGATTTAGAATATCCTACAAGTCTACATTCCTATCATAACGATTTTCCGTTTTGTCCAGAAAACTTTAAACCGCCAAATTCTAAATGCATAAAATTAATACCCAATTTAAATGATAAATCAAAATATGTTATTCACTATCAATTATTAAAACAATGTTTGGAACATGGACTCAAGTTAACTAAAGTTCATAGAGTTTTACAGTTTTCTCAATCTGATTGGTTGAAAAAATATATAGACTTGAATTCAAGATTAAGAAATGATTCAAAGAATGAATTTGATCGTAATACTTACAAGTTGGCAAATAATAGTATTTATGGCAAGACTATGGAAAATGTTGATAGGAGAATTGACGTAAGACTTGTTACAGAGTGGGAAAAAAATAGAAGAAAAGATGGTGCTGAGAATTTAATTGCAAAACCATATTTCAAGGACTTAACAATATTTTCTGAAAACTTGGTAGCTATTCAAATGCAAAAGATTCAAGTTACTTACAATAAACCAATATATGTAGGCTTTTCAATATTAGATATATCTAAAACTGTCATGTATGATTTCTTTTATAATTTTTTAAAACCTCTTTATCAGGAAAATATTTCACTTTTATACACCGATACCGATTCGTTCATTTTAGAAGTCACAACTCCAAATATTTATTCTGACATGATAAAAAATATTCACAAATTTGACACATCTAATTATGAATTTAATAATATTTATGAAATGCCTATTACAAAGTCAGTTATAGGAAAATTCAAAGATGAATATGCTGGTGAACCCATTACTGCTTTCTTTGGTACTGGAGCAAAAGCATATTGTATTAAAACGGAAAACAGTTTAACAAAAAAAGCAAAAGGTGTTAAAAAAAGTGCAATTAAAAAGCAGTTGGATTTTATTCATTATAAAGATGTTGTTGAAAATCATTCTAAAACCTTTTGTTCAATGTATGTTTTTCGATCTAGACAACATACAATTTTTACAGAGTTAATTAATAAATTGGCTTTGAGTTCCGAAGATGATAAGCGGTATAAAATTCCCTATAGTTTTAATACATTAGCTTGGGGACACCAAGATATTGCTTTGTATCAATGGAATGCAGAACATGAAGATTTAGATATATTTATGTAGATATTATAAGGTATTTAAATTTGTTGTTTTTGAAACCAAAGTTAGTCTTCATAAGTCTTTCACAAAATGTGCATAGAAACTTTTGACAAAGAAATTGATAACAGTTATTTTAAAACATATGAAAAACGACTTTCCACTTTTAAAAAATGGAAAGGAAAATTGAGACCAGAAGTGTTAGCTGGAGCTGGCTTTTACTATACTTCAATCAATGATATTTGTAAATGTTTTTATTGTGGTATTGAAATTTTTGATTGGTTAAGTTATGATGATCCTATTGTGGAGCATAAGAAATTTGCTAGGAATTGTGATTTAAATAACTGTTTATGGAAAAATAGGAATCGAATAATTGTAACCATTCAAAATAAGTCTTCAAGCTACACATTTTATATAGTATTATTAATATCCTTATTTATGAACTTTTACATATATTTAAATTAAGTATTTTATTGTTATTTTTTTACAACTGCTTTTGCTTTCGTGGTGAAAGTATCTGCTTAATGTTAATAAATTTGGAATATAATTATTAATTTGTTTTAATGACTATCAGTAGATCTCAATTTATTCTTCTTTATTTTATTTTCCAAAATGTTTTTTATGTTCATCATACCCCTGGCGTAACACAGTGTGAAATATGTTTTTCTAATAAAACAGACGTCACTCTAAGTAAATATTGTAAATTTATGAAAATTGGATTAATTAACAATAGTACAATTAGTTGGATGGAACGAATAAATGGAAATGAAAATGCAAGTAAATTTTTTAAAATTTTGTATCATTATCCAAATCGATCTATTTTTGATACAAATTGGATAGAAAGGTTAGAGTTTAAAAATAATCAGTTACAAATTTTAACCCCAACTGTACCAATTATTATGACGGATTCAAAAATTATTACTTTTCCATCATTAGTGTTACATTAAACTTTGCATTATTTTTATACATTACCATTTTAATTATTTATCTTTATTACAAATTTCAAACTGGAAATCTATTTTTTCATTAATCCATTTTAATCGAAACTTTAAAGAAAGTGGGGATGAGAATATTTAAGTACAAGAATAACACAATATGTTTCAGTCTCGTTTAGTCATTATGAACAACGCCGTGGTTCATAAACCTTTGGAAACGCTTCTTAATTCAAAAATTTATTTTTTAAATAATTCTTTGTCAAAATTTGTTCTTGTTGGCATTAGTTTAAATGATTTTTCTCCAAAAATTGTAATTGGTGGAAAAACTAGATTTTCAATCGCACTAACCGAAGAAAATTGGAAAGACATTTGTGTTCATCAAGGAATTATTGTAAACAATTTCTACTTTCCTCAAGTTGATCAAACCAGTGTGAATATAAACAACATTCATCTGCAGGTTCAGAAAATAAATGATACCCCTGTTCTACAAATTACAAAAGGCCCACACTTCATATACTTAGGACAAGAGTCTTTGGACAATTTGTGGCGATTAAAGGAAATTATTGATTATAGATTATCTATACTTAAAAGGCAAGAATTCAATACATATTTCAAAATATTTCAAAATAATATTTCATCTGATTGTGGCGACTTGTGTACGCATGTTTATAATATAATAAGTCCAACAGAAAATCCTAACAGTGAAAATGTTTCAACTATGATGGAATTACTTGCTTTATATCCTGAACAAATGGAAAACAAATTGAAGCAAAATGGAACAAAACGAAAATATTACGAAGAAAACAATGAAAATGGATCAAAAAGAAAATATTACGAAGAAAATAATATCTTTTCTGGAAGAGAACAATAAGGTGCATGTGTTAGTGAAGTGGAGCTTTGCTTACAGACAAGCCCGTAGGAGTAACTTTCAGATGTGGTACTTAGATAGACTCCGTTTTGAAAAAAGAATAAATGATTGTAAACTTATTCTAGATTCGATATTATCTGAGGAACATAGAAATAAAATATATTTGACACGTTTTAATAAAAATTGTATTTGATGTTTTACTTAATAAAATTTTAGTTTAGTAAATGTGAATTTTATTTGAAATTAATTAGCACATTAAGACTTTGTAATTTGTATCAGCTAAAGCATAAAGTGAGGAACAGAAATAAAACAAATTTAAAACATAAACTTTGTTTCCTTTCCTTCTCAAAATCTTCTCAATAAGATACACATCGGTATGCTTTACTTTTAGTAATTCTTGCTCATAAAAACCACCCAGAATGTCCTGATTATCTTCGTCTTGAATTAAATATGTCCAAGGGTTTGTCATCTTAACTTCTTTAATGTGGAATATCTCATTTGACCAATTTGGTGTGTAACCTTTTGAAAATGCCTCTCGATGCTTGCTTATTCGTACGTGATCACCCACTTTAAACTTTGGAGATTTTATATCTAACGTTTTAGCATGAGTAAATGCAGATTTCAAGATTCTATTTTCATTTGTTTTATTTACTTGTTTTGGCTTCATTCCTATTGAAGAATGTTTTGTATTGTTATAATCTTTTACAATATCCGCTAATATATTAAACCATTTGTAATTTCCTTGATTGCTAAATATTTTCCACATATTATTCTTTAAAGTCCTGTTCACTCTTTCTACTATACTCGCTTTCAAATTGGAAAACGTGCTATAATGGTTAATTCGAAATTGTTGCATCAAATTTTGAAAATTTACATTGAAAAACTCTCTCCCTCTATCCGTTTGCAAGTTTTTTGGTGGAGTTTTTGCACTGATTAATATTTTTTTCATTGCCGCTGTTACGTCTTTTCCAGATTTAGATTTTAACGGTTCGGCCCAAACATACTTAGAAAATACATTTATGGTAATCAAGATATATTTAAATCCCTTATTAAATTTGGCATAGGGTAACATTTCAACCAAATCAGCTTGAAAAAGATCATTTAACCCTTTCACTACCACCCTTCTGCGTTTGAAGTTTTTTCTAGCAGGTTTATGTAATTCATTAACGACTTGTTGTTTAACGGTTGTCATGAGAACAAACTTGTTTATTCAATTTTAAGGAAGTTCACTTTCTATGTTTTGTAATAATTCGAAATATAACTTTTATATGTTTTTTCCCATTGATTCAATTTATCAATTTGTATTGTATAACTTTTTTCATTTAAAATTTTACTAATTTTAGTAATCTCCTTTTCTAACGCATTAAAGGATTTTTTTATCTCTCCAGTTAAGAAAGTAGTTGATCTACTATCACTATTTTTTAATTCCTCCTCTGTTTTATTTAATTCTTGTTCTAATTTCTTAATTACACTGGACATTATATTTTCCAAGGAAATATATTGTTGATTTTCTTCCAAAGTGAGTTGGTCAATTGTTCTACTGTTAAGAATGCTATTTTGATTTCTTTTTTTTTCATCATCTAACCTTTTTATAAAAGTTCTTAATTGTTTAATTTTTTCCTTGTGTTTTTCAATTATTACTTCTCTTATATTTGTTTCCATTATTTTATTAATTTTGTTGATATCATCACTTAATTTTTTGTCTTCCTTTTTAACATGTTCATTTAAAAATTGCAAATCTTTACTTATTTGATTTAGCGTTAGCAACTGTTTATTAACGTTTTCAATTGAGGTATAGCATCCTTTAATCTGGTTTTCATACTTTAAAAAATTTTCATCAAAAACCTTAAGCTTTTTAGCAAAGATTTCATTATTTGTTTCATTTTCACCTAATCTCCTTTTTAAATTATTAATGTCACTTATTCTCTCTTGATTTTGTTTTGAAATATGGCGTCCAAATTTATCAACTGTCATGTTGAGCTTTCATTAAACAATAAATATGATTATATTTGATAGCTGTTATTTATAGTATTACTTTATCTTCTCTTAATTCTTCAATAATAGAGATAATCTCGTTACTATGAGCATTATTTCCCGCATCACTTGATGAAATTAATAAACGTAGCCTATCAACAATTTCGTTAACATTATTCCAGTATACATAGTCTGTATTTGATCTGTTTGTTTTCAAAACTAATCCCTTTCCTGTAGATTTGGCTCTAGTTGTTCTAAACGGAGGTTTTGGTTTGTTAAACGCTGTAACTAATTTTGGCAAGGTTTTTGTCTTTGTAATCCCCTTTCTTTGTAAATATGGTCCTATTATTGTAACATATTTGTGTGATGTATTTCCTTGAACTTGTTCATTTGAATCAAAATTCCTACGATATACATTTGTTTTAGCTAGAATGTTCATGTAATTATCTAAATCTTCCTTCTTATAACCTTTCGGTTCTTTTTTGAAAAGCAATTCGTATAAACCTGGCGTGCCTGTGTACGTTATTCCTCCCACTTTAATGTCTTTTCCAATAATTTCTACCGGTATCTGTGTTAAACCAAAAGAAAACTTATCCGTTTCGAGGTCATGAACTATTCCATAATAATGGTCAAATTTATGTTGTGTATCTTTCACACCCTCATCAATATATGATCTGGGTAATTCATGAAAATCTGCTAAGTATTCTTTATATGATGGTGTACCAACATAGGTTTGAATTGTTTTTCTAGTTTGTTCCAATATGTCTGACAAGTTTAAATTTGTTGTTGTGTCACTAGAAGGATCTGAAGTTTCTGCTATAACAGTTGATGACAATGGTTGTACTACAGGAGAGGAAGAAGTGATACTACTGTCATTTAAAAATGTTGGTAGTTCTGTAGGGAGTGACGGAGTTTTTCCTGTTTTCTGAATATTTTTCGTCGGAGTTGATGTTTTATAAAGCTTTGTAGGTGTTTTGAAATCTTCATACTTTGAAACTCTTTCTTCTTTTAAATCGAATGGTTCGGATTTACCAATACTTGAAATTAGCTGTTTAAGTGGTTGTGTTATTGGTCTATAAGTTTGTTCTAATTCGGACTGAGCAGTAGAAGTAGCTAATTTCAAGCTTTGATATTTCTGCTTCACGGCTTGTCTCGATCTTATTAATTCTCGAGCTAAACGTTTATCCATGCTGTACAAGTTTTAAATGAAATAAAACTGCAAATTTTTTACTTTTATAAATATATAAAGGAATCGAATTTACTCCTATATCTGCCGTGATTTACTTCACAATCTTTGTCAATTACAAGAAAGCCATATGGATCCATCCAACAGTTAGCACAAATATTTTTAAACTGATCAAATGTCATATCCAATATACAGTGGTCATTATATATATGTTTTAAACTCAAACAGTCCTGTTTAAATAAAATTAATAAGTTTGCATTTTCTCGAATTAGACGTTTAAGGATTGAGGAATATCCTTGAAAAATAAAAAAACAATCGGTGTTTCTATGCCTTCCATGCGTGAAATAGTCCCTAATAATAGATTGATTATGACAAGGAATATCATCAAAAATGATAACGGAATTTGGCTTTATCTCATGAGGTGAAATAATGTTCTCATCGCTATCATATTCAAAGTATCCAATTTCTTTCATAGGTTTTAACAACTTTCTTAAATATTCATATTTTGGTTGATCTAATGACTTTGAATAAACATAGACATTTTCAAACCTAATTCCATTTGGATGCTCGAGCAGTGTAAGCATAACGTTGGTTTTACCGCTACCACTGCAACCAACTATAAGCCCTCTTTTTGAACCACCGCAAAATAAGTCACCATGCTTTCTCAACTGTTTACTTAAAATTTTTTCATCATGATTATTTACTGGTAATGAGAATTTTTGTTTTTCAATCCTCATTCTTAATCACACTAGTAAATATTTTTAGCTGTAAAAGTATTTATACCAGAAAAATGTCAATGTGCTTTTAGTATAAAAAGAACTTCAATGACTGTGGGTCGCCATAAGTTAAAAAAAACTATTAAAACACGTAATAGAAAAGGCTCTGGTTTAGTAAATAAATTAATTAGCAAACTACCTTTCGAAGTTCATATACCAGGATATAATTATTGTGGTCCCGGCACCAACTTGGAAAAAAGATTAACTAGAGGTGACGTTGGTATAAATCCATTGGATTCCGCTTGCAAAGAACATGATATATCTTACTCTCAGACTGAAGATTTATCAAAAAGACACATATCTGACCAAATATTAGAAAAAAAAGCCTGGGATAGGGTAAAAGCTAAAGATTCTTCTATTGGTGAAAAAATTGCAGCTTTAAGTGTTGCAGGAATAATGAAGGGTAAAAGAAAGTTCGGTTTAGGATTAAAAAATACAAAAGGGGGTAAACTTAAATTGAGAAAAAAACGTATCATTCGAACACCCAAAAAAATTGGAGGATTTCTACCTCTTTTGTTTCCCATTCTTGGCGCCCTGGGTGCACTAGGTGGAGGCGCGGCAGGAATTGCTAAGGCAGTAAATGATGCTAAAGCAGCTAAACAGCAACTAGAAGAAATACATAGACATAATATTGCAATGGAAAATGCTTCTAAAGAAGGGAAAGGATTATATATTAGACCATATAAAGGAAAGGGACTATTTATTAGACCTTATAAAGGAGGATCCGTCAAAATGAAAGCAATCAGACAAAAAAAAACTCAAAATAAGTTTTCCAAAAAGAGCACTTACGAACAATGATATTATTAAATATGTAAAGCTGTTAAAAATAACTGGCTTTAGAGGTGTTTTTATGCTCGATGAACTTCCAAAAAAAATTAATCTGAAAGAATGTGGTATTGTAAATTTGGATAAAAAACAAAATAAAGGATCTCATTGGACTGCTTATATTAAAAATAACAAAAATGTAATATATTTTGATAGTTATGGAAATTTAAAACCACCTTTTGAACTTCTCAAATATTTTAATTCGAATGGCAAAGTGGATGTATTTTATACTTATGAAAATAAACAAAAATTTAATTCATATAACTGTGGTCAACTATCCCTAAAATTTTTGCAAAAAAATATATAAACTCATTATTTATTGTAATATCTCATTCATAAATAAACTGCAATGTCTACCACAATTGCCATATCAGGAAACAGTTCTGTTTTGTCTGCTGATTTTAATCCGCCCATATATTTAGAGGATGAAAAACAATATTACCTGGGTTTAGCTGATTTTGAAACGTTTATGACTATCCCCAATATAAAAGAAGGATATAATAAATTTTATATAGATAAAAAAGTAATTGTTATTCCCGACGGAACTTATGACATTACAGATATAGAAACATACATAAGAGAAAGTATAGAAGATTTATTTCCGAATGAAAAAATTTTTTTTCTTTTAAAAGCAAATGTTAATACTCTAAAAACTTTTTTAATGTGTAGTAGAATAATTGATTTTACCAAGGAAGATTCGATAGGAAAAATGTTGGGTTTTAATAGCAGGATACTAGAAGCTATGAAAGAGGAAGAATCAGATAATGTTGCAAAAATAACTAAGGTGAATGCTATTTGTATTGACTGTAATATTTGTGTCGGTTCTTACAATAATGGTAAACCTGTTCACATTATTCACCAGTTTTATCTAACTGTAGCTCCAGGGTATAAAATAGTTGAATCTCCTTTGCCCATTTTGTATTTTCCAGTTAGAGTCAAAGCAATTAACAATATAACAGTTAAAATAGTTGATCAAGACGGAGAACTTATCAGTTTTAGAGGAGAAACTATAACAGTAAGGTTACATTTACAAACAAGTGAAATATAAAATGGTTGTTAGATATAATAGAGCCCTTGGGATGAGACTTGCCCCTACCACTATCAACAAAGTAGAAACTTATAAAAAGAAAAAGCCTAAACAACAGTTCAGTATCAAATCCAACACCAACAAGTTAAGACGAGATAATCGTAAATTTCTCACATCCTTGGGTTTCACTGTTTTAAAATAATGAACATATTAAACGTAAACGAAAAGCTTTATGTAGACAATTCCATCGTCAGTTCTGAGCTTCACACATATCAACCATATATTTCTTCAAAATTCGATTACAATGATGAAATAAGGATCCCAATTCAAGAACTCGATGCTTACACTCTACCATCAGATAGTTTACTTTATATCGAAGGAAAATTAACTAATACAGAAGGTAAATATAAGAAAGAATTGCTATTTATTAACAATGGTATAGCCTTTTTGTTCAGGGAAATCCGCTATGAACTAAACGGAATTACTATAGATTCAATAAGAAATGTTGGATTAGCATCAACTTTAAAAAGCTACCTTTCTCACAATACCAACGAAAGTTTAAAACAGGAAAATGCAGGTTGGTTTCCACATCGGAAAGAAGGTGATACAATTTTAGTTGATAATGATGGAAAATTCTCCGTATCCATACCACTAAAAATGCTTTTAGGATTTTTTGAAGATTACAGAAAAATTATTATGAATATGAAACAGGAATTGGTTCTTATTAGATCAACTGATGATTTAGATGGTGTTATTTTCAAAGAAGATCCGGGACACCTTGTTACTGCTCCTGACACTCCATTGGTTACTTTCGATAAAATTTATTGGAAAGTTCCTCACATTCTAGTTGATATGCCACAACAACTTGCTCTATCAAAAATATTAGAATCAAATAAAGATATATTGATAGGATTCAGGAGTTGGGAACTTGTTGAATATTCTTCTCTAACCGAAACAACCCGTCACACATGGCCGGTAAAAACAACTAGTAAACTAGAAGCTCCTCGTCATGTTGTGATTGGCTTTCAAGAAAACAGAAAAGGGAAAATTGTTAAAGATATGAGTAAATTTGACAATATTACCTTGTCAAATATTAGAGTATATTTAAATTCTGAAAGATATCCTTATCACGATTTGTACTTAAATTTCGAAGAAAACAAATTTTCTGCTTTATACGAAATGTTTGCCAACTTTAGACAGTCTTACTATGGTGTTCCAAATGAACCCATTTTTAATCCTGAACAATTCAAAAACATTAGTCCTATTACACATATTGATTGCTCCCATCAAAAAGAAACAATTCAAACGGGATCCGTAGTAATGAGAATTGAATTTGAGACACACAATGCAATTAAAAAAGATACTTCTGCTTATTGTCTTATTTTACATGACAAATTATTTAGCTACAACCCTCTTACTAAAATTGTGAAACAATTATAAACTTTATCGCCACTATTTTCATATTTCGATTTAATTTAAAGAAATTTTCAAAAGCTTTTAGTTTTAATCATGACATCAAAACTACAACTACAAATTGAAAAATTTATTTTTAAAATTAATCAACTGAAAGAAGAAATTGCAAATTATTCAAGTAAAAAAAGTCTCATTAAAAAATTTGCTGCTTTGAAAATATGAGATTGGTTATAGATATTCAAGGATTCAAAGATGAAAAAAATAAATTTATACCGAAAGAGCTTGTAGCTTTTGATGGTTATGAAATGACTCATTACATTTTTAAAAAGCCTTTTCCAATGGAGTTTCTTTCACCTGATTGTCACAAGCAGGCGGTATGGTTAACGAAAAATTATCATTGTATACATTGGAATAATGGATTTACTCCATTACATCATTTCCCAAAAATAATTGAAACACTTACGAAGAAAGCAGATTTTGTTTTTGTAAAAGGAAGCGAAAAAAAGGATTTTATACAGAAATATTCTAAAAAGCATGTGATTGAAATAGATGAACAACCAGCGCTAAAGCTAATGGAACCAAAATGCTTCTATCATTCAAAATCACCTTGTATGTGTGCTTTGACAAATGTGTTATTTTTATATGACAATTGTTTTATGAATGAATAAAAATATACAAAAAAACTTAATTACCTTTTTATTTTGCATTAACCAACCATGATTGAATACAATTAATATGATACCTTAAATCTAATTTTCTAAATTCATTTAAAAGTTCATACTCATTTTTATATTTTAAATAATCATTACAAAATTTAGCGGCTAATTTACATTGTTTCATTCAATCTATATTATTAACATATGCTGACAAATCTTGTGCTTCTGCGTCTTCTTCGCCTACAATTGATAAATATTGGAAGTATGCAGCAGATATAATAAACTCTTCATACATTTCAGTAACCATTTGCTCCATTGTAAATATTATTAAATTTATTCTTCCTTTTCAATTTCTTGAAGAATAGTATCCTCGTCAATAAATTGCTTCAAGTCTTTTAAATAGTAATCAAAGCCAATATCTTTTAGATCTTGAATAAGTTGAAAAAAATTTAATGTTTCAATGTATTTGTTGCAACAGAGGGCAGCCTTTACGAATTCCTCAGATTGATTACAATAAAAGTCTATCCACTCCGGACCACTTGCCATACAATATGAGAAACAGGTTTTTGAAAGATTACTAAATTTCTCCTCTAATAATTTAACTGCAATCAGCAACTCAGCCATTTCATTTATTTAACATAATATTTTAAATATGTAGGGGGACGTCTCTTGCGAATAGGATTAACTTTCTTTGATAATACCTGTTTTTTATCTTCGTATAATTGAAACCTCTTTTGGGTTGCAATAATAGCAGGTATAAATTGGCAATCTTCTCCTATAAATTCTATTAGGTGGCTTAATTCTCCTACAAAGTATGATTTCCCAAATGTATTGAAAAACGTAGTAAGGCTTATAATTCCTTCTAAATAATCATCACAACAGTCAATTGCTTCCAAATAATCTCGTTTCAGTGGATAAAACAGCTTGGTGTATTCATCTTTCGAAATCACTTCAAAGAAATTGAGATATTTAACTTTTAACTGTCTGATAGTTGTAGTTAATTTTTCGCGATTACACATAATTCACTTATTATTTGACACATTTTTTCTTTTTGTTTTATACAAAATTGGTGGAAAAATTCAAAAATAACTTTTTACGCAACTCGAGCACAGCTTAGTAAATGTGTCTCGGCATACTAAAATGATCATGATGCACCTATTTATAAGACTTAAGAATGCAAAATCAAATGTGGGAGAACAAAGAGAAAAAATTAAAAAATATGATGCGAATGAGAATAAAAGGGGAGGAAGTTAAGAATGAGGAACATGAGAGTGAGGAAGAGGAGGAGGAGGAGGCGCTCCCCTATTATAACTACTTAAATATACAAGAAAAATAGTTCCAGGATGTTTCTAAGGGCAAAAATATCTTCTTTATGTTAAATCTAATTGCAACAAAACTTTGCAAACTCTTTCGATAGAGGGTGGCAAACGACAGGGGCGGAGTAGAAAATAATTTATTTTTAAAAATTAGCTTAACTTGAAATTAAACTAATAAGAACTTCTCTGGTATTGTGAGGCGGTGCACCATCTTGCTGGAAGTAAATTCGGCGTAAAACTTCTAAAGGTAGATCATTAAGATGTTGCTCAATTTCATTTTGGAGAAAGCCTAAGTACCTAACCCCTGTTAAATGGCCTTGAAATAAAATTGGCCCAATTATTCTGTTACCAGCGACAACAGCCCAGACATTGACAACAACATTTCTTGAAAATTTCATACTCTCATTTCATGTTGATTTTCTTTGGCCCAGTAACGAGTGTTTTGCATGTTAACATACCATTATTAGTAAATCTGGATTCGTCAGAAAATAATATAAAGTTGATAAAATTGGGTCAATTCTACAATTTTGGAGCAACCAATCACAAAACAATACCCGTCTATCGCCATCGTCAGGATACAAATGTTGGTGTAACTGGTACTTAAAAGCTCGATATTCGTGTTTCTTTAGTATTTTTCAAGCTGATTCGTGACTTAAACCCAGTTCGTGATTAATTTTTCTTAAAGAAACAGTTTTATCAACTTCAACTACTACTTAATATCCAGCATGGCTATTCATGGCACATTTGATAAAAGTAAATAATTTATTATCGAGCATTTTTCTTAATAATATTTAATTCTTGAGCTTATTTTTAAACCAATCGCAAAAGTTAGTACTTCCTAAAAAGGGTCGCCATTTGAAAAAAATAGTTAGACACAAAAATTTGATTTTATCAACTTCTCTTGTTTCTAGCTATCAGACTAATCACTAAAATTTAGCAATTGTATTATTCTGTCATCATTTCTGGTCCTTAGATTAATTTGCGTCCGGTCATGGCCAACTGCAATTTTAAAAATGGCTATAAAATAATGCAGTAGGCGTAAAAAGTTTTTAAAATGTCACATTCTGATTCAAAATTGTCTCAGGAATCCAAAAATGTAAAAATATACTGAGTTTTCCATTTAAAAAATCGAAACTGGAGTCATTTCTGGTGAAACCGGAAATTATCGGAAATATATAAAAATATGCGAAAATTCTCCTCTTTATGTACCGTTTATCTATACCAAATTTCGTTTTGATACATCAAATACTTGTTATGGCCTGTCCAATAAATTCGTTGACACCCGGCATATTTTCTAAATGAAACCGATTTATTATTATTATTATTATTATTGTTATTATTATTATTATATTATTTGTTTCTATAAAGCATGAAATCAGATATATGCAGTGCGACTGTGATATAGGCATAAATTAATTTTTGACAAAAGTAAATATTTATAAAATTGTCGATAGTCGGCTCAGGGGGCAGTGCGTCAGGGCCTCTTAGGGAATAAAGCAGTTCCTTTTTCACGAACATTTCCTGAAAACTGACTCCACTAAAAGGCGCTAAAGTATATTTTGGTCTTTACACAGGCTCGGATTTCTTTTACCATAAAAACAATTCAAACTGAGACAAAAGTAAACCTTTCCTTCACTCACTACGAATAACTATTTACACAATGCTTTTTTTACAATCTATTCGAAATCTTTACGGTACATACATGAGTAGGCGTAAAAAGGGTTTGTAGACCGCAGCCGACTCCGCATAAACAATAACAGAAACGCTGACAGAATATAAAGTCGGGGAAAACACGTACCGTTTTTGTTTTAGTGGCAGAGAGGGCAGAGGTTACGATGTTAATAGATGTTTTATGGGCAGAATTATAAACTTTCTGTTGTTAGACATGAAAAAATGTGAACAAGAGCAATTATGGGTGACCTAGAGATATAGTTTTGCAAGTATATGAAATTTTGGAGACAACTGAAAAAAAATTCTGAAAATAATATGATTTTATTTAATCTTATGTACGGGGGATCGGGGAGACCGGGGCCGGTTGTCACTAGGGTTGGTCGTCACAAACTTCGTAAGTCCTGTCTTGTTGTTCGGATCGCTTCGTACATTCTTGACACGAGTTAAGGCACTTCGATCGAATCACTTAAGTGAATATTTCATGGTATTTTATTTCTTGCATAGCTTTTTCGAAGCAACTAAGTAGTAATTGGCTTATGCTAATACTAAAAAACATCTACCTGGCTACAGATTGGTGTATTCATTTTGACTGAAAAATATTTTGTTTTATTGATGGTAGCTTGTATAAATTTAATGGCTGCCTGGGGCAGAATGTCACAACATTGAAGGTGTTGCTTGTCACATGTGACAATGAACCCCAAGTTACAACAAGCACATAGTGGCAAGCTTTATATATTATGTTTCAATAATTTAACCTAGAACGAACTCTGTAGAAAAACTTTTTTTAATTTCTAATTTAGTTATTTAAAATTAGAAAAAGCGAACTTACTGTTTTTTATATACGTTGTATGACCTATTTGTATTCTTTCATTTTTTTTTAAATAAACCATTTTCTGTTGTACAGGGTGGTCCAAAAATTTACAGTATTTTATTTTTTTTATATTAATTTTATTAATACCCAAAATAATTGAAAATAGCTGAATAATAACGTTAAAAAATCTTTTTAAACACAAGCTTTTATTTATAAACTAAAAAATAATATACTTACACAAACACATCAAAATTTGAATATATTTTCAAATGCTTGAGGCGTAAGTGAGAAATTATCACAGTTGAAATAAGCTTTTTCGTTAAGCATTTTTTATTATTTTTTAATTTTTAGTTTATAAATAAAAACTGGTTTTAATATTTTTTTACTTTTATTACATTATCGTTTTTTAGGAAAACAGCATAACACTGAAAAACATATTTAATTCAATAACACCTTCTTCTTCTTAATTAGAATGGGAAAACGCAGGTGACTATTTTGGATTTTACTGCTTCGTGCATTCTTGACACGAGTGAACTCCTTACTTGCAAAGTCTTGTTTAACACCCTGTATAATTAACTTTTTAGCTTAGGAAAGTTCTAGGCTTAAAATCGGGAATATGCAATAAAATTTGCAAGAAATAGCTGAAAACCGCATATCAATATCTCGTGTCGTTTTAAAAAGTTTTTGAGATTTTATACACATGTAAACCTTGTCAGTTTCTAAAACTGTAAATATGGTTTTTTATTTATTCAGAACAGTGAATTTTTTCAAAATGTTCATGTTGGGGTGTATTTCTCTATTTTATAAATAAATACACAAACAGAAAAATAATATCCATATTTTCTTAAGCTTGTATCAAACTTATTTTTTATCCAAAATACGATAAATCTCTTTCTTTGTCCATTTAAGTCTCAAATCTCTGTCTCTAATGTTATAATGTTTCATGTCTCTATGAAGTAAGTTCTCACTTTCTTTTCAAGTCGACTTGTATGTATTTTCTTATGTTTGTTCGCGCATATTGTCTAAACGGCTTGCCCAATCTCAATGAATCAAATGCCAAATTATAGAGGACGTTTCTCTGTTGGTTGATAATATTAAAAAAACAGATGTGATAAGGGCAGCGAGTTTTATAATTAAATTTTCATTTTTTTAAATACCCTTTTCAAACTAAAGCATTGAGGTGTGTAATAGACATACAACCCAATTTCCTAAAAGGTACCTCTTTTTGTATCCCGTCGTGTAATTTTATGTATACAGGGGGCCCATGAAAATGTACAACTTCAAAATCTAGTACTTTACTTGACAAAAATGAACATTCGGTATGAATAAAGGTTATTAACGACTATTCTCATAATTTTTAAAAAAGGAAGATGTTATCAGTTTGACCCTATGTATTTTTTTTATGTTTGAATATCGATTACTCCGCGATGGTTTGACCAATTTGGATGAAATTTTCAGGGGAGATTTAGGATATTGCCGGAGTGTCCCCATAGGAAGCATATTAAAACAATGTTAAAAATGGCGGCCATATTGTTGTCTCTTTGTTTGTACATCGATTACTCCGCGATGGTTTGACAAATTTAGATAACATTTTTAGGGGATATTTAGGATATTGTCGAAATGGTCCCATAGCAAGAATATTTAAAAAATGTTAAAAATGACGGAATGGTGCCATTTTATTTTTTGCGCCAAGATATGTAATATTCTACTCTCGCGTCTCGATTCTACGCGTTCACCATTATATGAGGAAAGAAATATTATGCAGTGATCCATTTTTTAAACCTGATTTTTACAGTAAAACTCGTATAAATAAAACTAAAAAGAATGAACTAAAATTTTTTATAAAAAATGAAACCGACTTCAAAAAGATAAAAAACAATATTTTATTTCACCTTGAAAATTTTACTTCGTGAAGTCGGCGCTAACCTTATTCTTAATTATTTACAAAAATTTAATCATGTATTCAGTCAATTCGGTGTTTTGATTATTTTTAAATCTACTGTATGATATCAACTGAATGCGACAATTTGCCTCAGAGGGTCTTTAGTGACCAATAATGACAATTTGAGACGCCATTTTATCGAAAACAGCTAAATTTATTATATAACATTAAATATATTTCGAATGTTCTGGTGATTTTAAAAAAGTAACAGTATACGGGGTGTTAAATTAAAAAAAAATCACAATCAACTAGTAAATATCAAAAGATCCGGAGACGAATAAATCAATTTGACGCGTAAAACTGTCTTTTCGAAATTATGAACAGTTATCGAGTAAATTTATTTCAGTTAATGTTCCACCTTGTATTTTAGCGACAAATAAGTCCTCTGAGCCAGAGCCTGAACATTCGCAGAATCTTAATGTTATGTATTATAACACTTTTTAATCGGCTTTTAACACGATTTCGTCACGCTTCGTTCGTAGCATCATAGAAATGCTTCAAGATAATGCGCTAGCCATAAAAAGTGAAAAGTCGACCAACCGAATTATGCAATAATAATTGCAGATATTTAATTGGATTTCTAAAAAAACGATTCAATTAGGTAGATATAACAAATGATTTTAATTGGGATCGCGCAAATTAACAAAAAACTTTAAGTGGTGTTTAATGAAAGCTTAGGCGTCTGAATAAATTAATGTAGAGTTTTTGACCTAATAGCGATAAATCATAACTGAATATTGTTTATTATTATGTGGTTTATAGAAAATCATCATTTATGTATACAGGATATGTTAAAAATGTGTGGCAACCCCAACATACATTTTTTTTTATATAGCACACCAGATTTTGAATATACTAGGTTTGATACCTTACTGAGAAATTTGCCAAATGCTTTGGATATGTCGAGGGCAACAATTTGTTGTGGGTTACGAAATTAAAAAGATCCGTTGCGTATCTTTGGTGGCGGAAACCGTATTGCCTGTTATGAATAAGTTTATATCTTTCAAAGTAATTTAGAAGATCAGTATTGGTATACTTCTCCATGGCCTTACTCAAAATTGAGAGTAGGGATATGGGTTGGTAGTTAGTGGGAAGAGTTTTGTAACACGAACAGATTTCCAGCTTTTAGGGAAAATGTTAATGTGATCACCACATTGACATTGCTTGCTACAGTGCTTGTAGGTAAGGGCCGTATATTATCAATAGTATAAAGAAATAATGGCCAAAAATTCTATATTATTATTATTAGCTTTTGAATAATTCATTTCTTTTTCAGAGCTCTATAAATAACATAATTTTCAGAAAATGTCGGACTTTTTTCATTATTTAAACGTACTTACACTAATTAAAATGAATAGACAATTTTAAATGAATTTTTAAATTCTGAAAATTCATTCAAAATTATCTTTGCATTTCGATTAGTGTAAGTTTATTTCTAAAAAAAGTCCTACATTTTCTAAAAAATATGTTGGTTATGGAGCCCTGAAGAAGAAATAAATTATTTCGAAAGATTGGCATATTAAAAAATAGATTTAATTAACATACACCTTTTGGCCAAATCTCTATTTCTTTTAAATAAATAATTAATTTCTTCTTCAGGGCTAACTAAACTGTAAAGGCAGTTTTGAATGAGTACAGAGGTATATAAAATTAGGTATATTTTGCCTAAATTTTAATAGGCATACTCTGATACTTTATATACTTCTGAAAATTAATTTTCATATTATTTTTATAAACATATCTGAGTTATTAAATTTACAATTGGCTTTCTAGTTTATTTATGGCTAATTAAATCGCTCTGTAGGGTTCACAAACCAAGACCACGTTTCTTAAAAAAAACAAGTTTTAAGACGAAAGTAAATTTATTGCCTTTAAAATTATCTTGCCAACTGCTACTCCATATATTCAATACATTGCGATAAAAATTCAACAACAAGAAAATAACTTCCTAGCTTCCCTACGGAATCTCGATACATAGAAAATAAATATGTCATGATGACATTGCAATATTTCTTGTTTGGAGTTGTTTTATAACATATGTGTAGACTATGGTATAGTTTAAAACTAACATTTAAGAAGCCATCTCGAATGATGAAACTTTTTTTGCGAAGTTATAATCCAGTCCACCTAGTGACTAACCCCAAGAAAATTAGGAAACGTGATTTTTTCTTAATTGTAGCTTTTTAAGAGATGTTTTGAAATAGCCCATTAGATTGCTAGACCTTTTGCAAAAATGCCAAAAACAGGAAAAAATCCGTTTTTCTCTCTTCTCTCAAAATATCGCAGATAGAGCAATTATGTAAATATACAAAATAGAGGTGAGGATATACTAAACAGAAATGGTTCTGATGCTGTTTTCCACAAATATGATAGTTTCTGAGATATTTCGATCGGAAACTATAGTTAATTTTCTCTCATTGGCACCTCCTGTCAAGAGAAAAAATCTCCATGATTGTACTTAGATATCAAGGGTTTTACTATTTCCCCCAAGAGAGTACTCGAAAATGGAATAGAAAGAAAAGGCTTTCAGTGACCAACACAATTAAGAACACAGCTATTTAGTTAAGTAAATGATGTTTAATACCTACACATTCATTTGTGTTAACCTTAATATTTTATAAAATGTAATTTGACGTTTATAGGGATTTAGATAGAGTAATAAACTATTGTTTCCTTCTATTAAGATTCCTAATATATTTTTTACAGTCAACTTTCGCCAGTGTGTTTTTTTTTCAATACATTTATTAACGCATATTATTTTTAAATAGTATATTTGCTACGGTCTGGGAACTGAGGAACACTAAAAGCTGAAAGGAGATCGAATTTTGGGTACCAGTTAGAAACTTTCTTTTATTATAAATATATCGCATTTCTAATCAGGATTTAATCTCTTCTTACAAAAGAAGTAATATTTAAAGCAATTCTTTGGTGCCTTTGATATTATTTTTAACACGGTTACTAGTTACTTATCACGTTTATTAGTTAGTCAATTATAATTAAGTAGAGTTTTTACAATACACTTAATGTGAATATTTTACCGTAAATAAAATGTTACAATTTTAAAGTTTCTCATAATACTCATCCTATTTTTTGCAACCTGTACTTACCATCGTATTATAAAGTATTTTCTTAACGGGCCATGTTCCTATTTAAACTTTACAAGATCAGATCAAGTCGGTGCTAGTGTGTGTTAGAACCAAATCCTGAAACATCTTAAATTCATAACTAAAATCATACTTTTTTATTTATTTGGACTCTATTTGTTTGGGACATATCTACTGAATCTTCATGGCGTTCCAACAGACACTTCCTAAACGTTTCATAGCCCGTTAAAGCTAATAACACTTGTTTATTCTCTGTGTAGGTAGGATGTAGGTGCCAACTTTTCAGAATTGGATGCTTTGTACAGGAACAGAAATTTACTTTTTTAACGAGGATTGGGTGGTGGTTCACCAAAATACCGCGAATAACAAAATAACAGCTTTAACTAAAGTATGCATGACGTTTTCTTTTATTTTATATTATTTTATTGTTGGGCAAACTTCCTAATTGTAGTAAAAAACGGACTACACTGATAGGTTCAACATTTGGTTTAGTGGAGACACTCTAACACTAACCCTAAAAGAAACAATATCATCATATTGTCAAAGTACCTCAGACTTAACATCAGCAATACTCACAGTTTGCGCAACATGCTCCTTGTGGTAGTTTTCAGGCCAACTCCCAACATAAATTCACTGACGCACTTCAGCAGAGCTATTGCAACTCCCAGTAGGGCATTAGTTAAAATGCTTTTAGAAGATCCACCTGAGACTGTATTTTATATGCTGGTATACAAGGTACAATTAAATTACTAAGATATCCACTGGTGCGCGAATACTCTCGGTTGACACTAAGTCTTTTTACAATGTAATTATTGGCAATAATAATCTTCTCTTTGACCAATGATATATAAGAACGTTAGATTAGTTATGTCCCGGCAATGCAACCTAAGATGACACTAGTATAAGGGGAGTAGTGTGCTTTTGAATTATTGAGTTGCTGTTAGTGAGAACATATTACGAATATGGCCACAGAATGACTAGTCGTATTTTTTAGAGTTCTGAACATATATTTGAATGAGCTCAGCATCAAAACTTTTTTTAAGGAATCAGCCAAATTTCTGTCACGAATCCTTGTAACTATTAAGATTTGTCCATGAAAACCATTTTAAATGCATGTGGTGGAATAGCTCTTTGTGCTGTATAAAACTGTGCACTTTTTTTTCTAAGATCGCTTTATTTGTTTTAATTAATGTTATTGTATTAGGAGTTAATTTTTATCTGCCCAAATATTGTAAATGTAAAAAAATTAAAAATGATTAATTTCCTAAATATGATATTTTCCGAGATAAATCCATCGGAATCTTTAGATAATTTTCTAACACTGATGACAAAAAATTTGAAAATAGTGAACGTGTTAAAGGGATAAATTTATAATAACACCACCAAAAATTGTGTTCAAAAATCCATCTTTAAGGGGAAATATGGCAACGTGATAGTTTTTAACTCAAAATATGGAAAAAAAATCGATTTTTTTGCCGATTAATTTTACTAGAGCATTTTATAACGAAAAAATTACATAGGAGTGACCTGTTTTAATAACAGGCAAGACATGTAAACAAGTTTTTTAGCGGCAAAATTTTATCACTGGTTTGTGAACATTGGTTTGTTATTTTTGTGAGTACTAAGTAAAAAGACAATAGAATTGACATGTTTGCCAAATTCATGAAATGTGTTTGAAAAATGAAGAGATGAGGAAAATATTGTTAGATTTGGGAAAAAATTATTTGGAGACCGCGAAAAATATTGTTTGTGAGAACGTGCTACCAATCACCGTGAAAACGAGAATCTTGTTCGAATTAGTTCTTGCTATTTTGCGATGAACGAAACTATAATTGGATAAGATTTTGAAAGACTAGGACTACTCTTTTAATATGAGAAAAATGAACAGTGAAAATTATAAAGAAACCAGTGTCAAATCTACATGGAACAACAGTTAAGATGATTCAGGATAATTGTTTCAAAGAACGAGATAAAAATTGACTATTTTCGTTTTAAAGCTGGTCGTCGGGCTAGAGATGCGTTCCGAAAAATTCTGCAAAGTTTGCTTTAAAAAAGAGTTCAAAAGCATGTAGTACTGAAGATTTTTGCTTTTCATGGTTAAAAACTGTGATGAAGAAACACCTAGTGCTTTTCGGATTGTTGGGAGGGCCAATGAACTTACAATAATTATTGAGACTCCAAAAACTCACAAGGTTGTGAAAAAGGTTTAGCGAGCAGTAAGTGGTTGATAAAAAATAATGCTGACGAAAATTTAAGCACAGTAAGGTTATATTTAAAACTAATAGAAAAACGATTCCCAAACATCACAACGGATAGACTATTTTTAACAGTTCATCCCAGCTGGAAATTAGGCATCTGATATAAGAATATGCCTCTAGGAATAAACATGGCATCTAAATGAATAAAGGCTTCTGCGGAAAGGATCGGACTGGATACGAAAAAATTCAAGATTACCAATTGTTCACACCGATCTTCAAAGATATCGGCACTCTGAAAAAAAGGTGTGGGAAACAAGTACGCGGAAATTACATCCCTGATTTCTTCGCTACTAGGGATCTCAATCCGGAGGGATTAAATCCTGAGATTAGACATCGAAAAAAATAGAAACAATAATGACATTTGATAACTTCTTTGTATTAAGTTGTAATGTTCCAGACTATTTTGTAATGCCTTTTGCTATTTATCGGTTAAAGGTTCATTGGCCATTTCCAGAATTTTTGCAAGGGAAATATCTTCTTCGTCGCTGATCCCTGTTTCATATTGATTAGTTGATTCATTTTCGTTGTCTAGCCTGTCTTTTTTATAATTCAGATTTAATAAGATGAATACTTGATATTTTAAAGCAATCATCTGCGTTGCTTGATTCTCGTTTTTAATGTCTCGTGGATCAATGTTAAGTACTGCTCTATTTTTTAATAATTCCCTCAACATCAACGGAGAATTCCCGGCGTATGGTTTGATCATTACGTTTATTACTTTTGTTTTGAAATAATAATGACATCAAGGAAATTAATAAACGCTTAAAAAAATCGGAATTAATCACGGAATTGATCGGTCTAAATATTTTCGAGAAAAGTTTCTTCCGTGATCCTGGTACTCGGAACTTCGGGATCCCGGGATTGACATCCCAGTTCGCAACACATTCAGGCACTGGCGCACGATGCTTCGGTTAAAGAAAATGTAGAACGTATTATAATAATTGCTCTTTTAATATTGTATACAACTATAACTTAAATTTTTGTATAAATTTTTTTTTTCAAAAAAATTGGGTTGTTTATTTCTCTCGTGAAATAGTCAGGACGAAAACTTCTCGAGAAAAATTGTTGTAATAAGTTTTTCAATCTAGTACAGATAGATATTTTTCCTCCCGACGCACGCAAAGTTTAATTTGATGTTTAGAAGAGTTACAGGTGCCTATTGGCTCTAGTTTTAAATTCGTTCTAAAAAGAACGCTGTATAATATTTAAATAGCTCCCTTTCTTTAATTGGATGGTGTTACAATATTTGCATTTGTATTATCGGTCTATTCTTCAATTTTTTTTTATTTGCAGACAAATATATAGACCAAGAGCCGAAATACTAGTACAGTGTTTTACCCTGAACTAAATTGAAAAAACTAATAACTTCATAATCGGAATTGGGTGTTAAAGTAAATACATAAATTGCGAGTTGAGAGTAAGTATAATTTTATGGAATCTGTCGAAGATAGTATCTCAAGAAACCTTTTTGTTCATCTTAATTAACTATACACCATTTGAATAAACCCATTTAAGGAACTAACCAAGAGTAAGAATGTATTTTTTTCATGTATGTCAATGGGATGTGATATATATAAGGTAGTTTATATACATCAATAGAATTCGTACAGATCCCTGTCCTCCTTACATGTCTAATACGGAAAAGATTGAAGTAATTTGAATACAATGCTTCTTGCCCAGATAATGTCATTAATAAGCGGGCGTTAGAAATACTGGAGAACCGCCGGGCAAGGATTTACATATAACCGCATTTTTATAACAGAGTACTGGCAATACTGTCATTTTCTAGAACATATAGCAACAGTACCGTAAAAACAAGTTTTAAAATATTTTTGCTAAGAGTATAATAACAAAAATGTATAGAAAGTGATTGGCTATTATTATTGAGTTTGTCTTCTTGCTTAATTCGGTAAGGTTGTAATTATCGGCTCTAAATCATATCTAACGATAACTAAGGAACGTGTAGTCAATGCGCAGTATTTCGTACCACTGATATTCGTATATCGCTTATTAATAGTTCTGAAAGTCTCAATAATGACCGATTTTTTAAATATTCTTTGGTACGAGATAACCAACATAAAAATTGCAACATTATCCTGTGTCCATTGCTGCTAAATTTCTTATGTAAAGTCAATGGAATTTGCTTGTTTCCGTTGGATGGTTTTCTGATGTTTGAGTTTTGTTAATCCAGAACTGTCTAAACGTATCGGTTTAGACAGTATAGTCTAAAGTTTGCATTTTCTAAGATATTTTCAGCTGTTTGTTTATAATATGGGCTTGACAAGTCGTTGTTACAAGTGTGCGCTAGTTTCTGATTTTATGACGCTGAAATGTACATTCATACCATACCATGAAAGTATAAAACTATAAGTATAATGTCATTTAAGCTGTTGTATTTCTTAGACAAAACAAATTATTGGAAAACCGTTTTCAGTAGCATATTAAGCACGTTTTTTTTGTTTATTTCCTAGCAAATAATTTTAAGATCGCAACTGAGCGCTCTTTTCATAAAAAAAATTAATAAAACATAGTTAAATGGCATATACTTTGAGAGATCCTTTCAACCTTAATTCGTTCCTAATTATGGGGACATTAGGATGACTCGGTTTAAAATCACAGATATTTCTAAATGTGACGTGTTTCTTTATTAAAATGCTCTTATGACTAAATATGTCGATATGTGCTGTACTTTCCTATTTATTTGATCTGATGTTAAATAAAATGCAAGTCTTATCTTTTATAAAATGCCGTATAACTAGAAAAGTACTATACTTACCCACACAATCATAGAGACATTTTAGTTAGACATTACGTGAAATATAGAATACATGAGTTTTGTAAGTTTTCAAGAATTTTTGTTCTCCATTATTTAGTCATATTTAAGAATGGCCATATTGAAATGAGTAATTTGAATGTCTCATACTTTTGAAATGAATTAAGACAGAAAATATTTGCTACTTAACCCCCTTTTTTATATTTTTTTCTTTAAAATGGCACTCATCGTAAAATGTTTTATCACAAAACATTCATAAAAAAGAATTTAGTCGACACTTAAGTGTGCCAAATTTTTACCTTAATTTGTTTAAAAATTAAAAGAGGGTGGACTTAGAAAGTCGCAATGTATGCTCGAGTTTTCCAAGAGTAAAAATTAGTTAAGTCAGTCCCTGGCTTTACCAGTATTTATCACTTGACCCGCCACTGAGAGTTAAATATTCTCTGATCAAAAACGGGAAACAGGATTTTATTGTTATTGATAATATGTTCTTACTTGAATTTAATTTTAATTATGTAACTATCTGGTTCTTTAGAATTGCCTTCAGTTGCTCCTAATTAGTAATAAAAGGAATTATAGAAAAAGTGTAATATAAATGAAAGTAAGACGGGCACAGGAAAAATAATATCACCGGCATTTCATACAATAACTTTTATTAATACTACAGATTTAAATCGCATATTAACAGTTTCCGACAATGGTAGGCTAGTTCATTAATATATTTCTTCCTTTTGCAAAACCAATTCCTAATAGTTGCAGTTACGACGTATACAAATTTCATAAATATTTCTATTCTTTTGCTTAATGTTATTAGAACAGGTAATAAATATATAGCTCGCCGACTAACTCGACATAGTAATAATAAATAATTCACTTAACAAATTTTATGACAAAACTCTTCTAAAGGTAGAGTTTCTAAGTAAAACAAATGTCGTTACAGAGACTATATTTCTAAACAAAACATCCAGAACGACCGATTAAAAAAAAATTGTCTAAGAACGAAAAAAGACCGGAATGATTGTGGCATTAGCCATGTTATAAAAGAACATAACCTAGAAAACTGACTACTGTCAATATGGCTGCCGTAGGACAATCATTGTTTTCTTCTATATGAGTCTATGATAATTTAAAGGCAAATTTGAAGGATTTTTATATATATTTACTGCATTTTTTGTACAGTACTATTTTTTAAGTGTGTGTACAAATATATATATATATATATATATATATATATATATATATATATATATATATATATATATATATATATATATATATATATATATATATATATATTATATATATATATATATATATATATATATATATATATATATATATATATATATATATATATATATATATATATATATATATATATATATATATAATAAAACAAACATATTTTTATTTGAATAAATTGTCATGCATGTCAGAGTGAAAAAATATATAACATTTTCAGAGTGAATATAATAACAATAAAAGTTGAGTCTTTACAATAAACCTGATGACGATTGTAAAGGAACTCAGTTTTTTCAGCGTAATGAAATCTTTACCCTTTACTAGACTTAAACTATTTAATTGTATACGTATACTAGAAAATATTTAATTATATACGTGCACTCTAGGACATGAGTCGAGCCCCTAAAAAAAGTAGTTACATTTTGTACCTATCTTGAGAAATTATCGAGAAACTAAAATTTTGAAAAGAAAGTCCATGCATTTATCGTACTTCTAATCCTGAGTCTAAAATTTCCACCCTTCATAATTTAAGAAATGCTATCCTGAATGCATAACAAAATATTTCTTCATTCGGTCATAGGTTTTGCCGAGAGACACTTTTGGTAAATTTTAGATTTAAGTAAGTAATAACCCTGTATATGGTTATCATAGCTTCATTTATACATAAAAAAAATCTGTACAAAACTGTAGACCTCAGCTACCACACTCGTGTTAGGATGATATCAAACTAAAAAGCATACTTTATTTAGTTCCTAAAGTATGTAATACAATTTTACATAAGATAAAGTAGTAAGTTTAAGATAGAATGTAAACAAAATATGTATTATTCCCATAATGAATTTAAGCATTATGAGTCGTAGAATTACCTCACTTTCCCAAACAAAAAAAAATAATTACACAGTTGCATAATGGTAAAAATTATTTTAAAAATCTCTTTCAAGATGGTACATGCAATTACTGCTAATTAGTCCCGTTAATATTGGTAAAACATAAAAAAATAATATAGCATTGAAATATGTAAAGGTACAAAATGTAATATAACTTTTTCAAACAACGATTAGAGATATCTTTGATCAGAGTCGCGATTGTGAATCATAATAATTGTTAATTAGCTAGATTAATTGTAGTTGTTTAATAAACGATTAATATGAAATGTTTTGCACACACTTGGGCTTAATTAAATCCTCTTCTTATTTCAGTAATCCACTTAAGCCGCATCGGCGAAAGTTCATTCAAGTTCGTTTTTCATATCCAAAAATTGAAAATTTTTGGAACTTAAAAATAAAATAATATTGTCTCTCATCCCTCTAATTCCACAATATTACTTCCGTGTAAAAATTCGATTTGTTTGTCTTATGGCCGCCAAAAACAGCTGATTGGTGACGTTCAACTGACAGATCGTTGGAGTGTCTTAAGCCTGGGTAATAGTTTGAAAACGTTTGCGTCTTGCGTCGCCCTTTGCGCCGTCCTTGAAGTTTACTTAACACAAAGGAATGGGTACGGTTATATTTTTGCCGTCATCCGTTTGAGTTTCCGCTAGCCGTCGAAAAGATGGCGATCTTTAACTTTGAGGAAGCGGCTGGAGAAAATCGTGGTTTGCGTTAAGCTGCAACCAATGAAATTGCTGGATTTTAGAGGACCTTTTAAAACGTTCGTCCTTCGTAATAAATTTGACATTAATATATACACATAACACCCGTCCCCTTAGAAAAACTGCTTGGGGTTATTGTCTTTAATTTTACGAAAATACTGATAGGAGTTTTGAGTATTTCCACCCCAATTAACAGGCCGAATTCGTCATCTTCTTTGCCCGCACATAATTTGAAAAACAGGCAACAGAAAATTGTATTACACAAAAAGGCGGTAAATATAAACATTAAAGTAAGGCTAGTTCCACAAGCGACGCAAAGCGCAAACGTTTTTAATCTATAACTCGTGCTAAGAACCAATGTAACCACGTAGCTCAAACAGACGACGCAAAACGCAAACTTTTTCAATCTATAACCCAGGCTTAATACGATATGTGGCCCTACAAAAATTGTCCATCTTTGGACACTATAAAGAATTGAGAAGAAATGAAATTGTCGACCGTTCTAAAAAAACTTAGTGGAGATTCCTAAAAAAAATTGGTAAATATTCTTTACCCGGAACTTTCCTCGTCATGAGTCTTTCACTTTATTAGAATTAGAGAAGTATGACCCAATTTAGTTCGGTACATATTCATTTAGTGACACATATTTTTTTAATGAACGCTTTTTTTCTCGTCGTGTTGAATTCGTACCAGTTTATCTCTATCACATTTAATTTTTTTCCAAAACACAAAAGTCGATTGAATAAGATTTTTTTACGCCATCTTGAATTCGTACCACAAATTTACCAGTTTATCTCTATACCACACGGAATGCTTGAACAAAATTTGAAATTAATTTAGTAAGTTGTTTTTTCACGCTGATTTTTTAAATGTTTTATTAGGCCGCCATTTTGTTTAGCTAGCTTGGATTCATACCAAAATATTACTAGTTCCAACACTTGATTTTTGTACAAAATTTGAGGTAAATTGGATAATGAGTCTTTCAGTAATAATTTTTTAACATTTCATTAGTCCACCATCTCGTTGCTTCATATTGGATTTGTACCAAAATATTACCAGGTCATCCCCATATGGCCATTAATTTTTGACCAAGTCGATCGGATAAGTAGTTTTTAAGCTATGCCGCGAATTGACAAACAGACCGACGGACTTCATAAAACATAATATTTGGCATTTAGAAACGTTAAAACATATGTACAGAGACATTAGATATGCAAGAGGGTGATTTTTTTCACGATTACAATAATTTTCTTTGGCCGCTATTTTGTTCGGCCATCTTGAATTCATCTCTATACATACTATAATTAATTATTGCACAAAATTTGAAATCAATTCATTAAGTAGTTTTTTTCAGGTAGAATTTTTGAATATTTTATTGAGACGCTATTTTGTTACGCCATCTTGGATTCATTCATTGATTTTTGTGCAAATTTTGAGGGAAATTAGATAAGTAGTTCTTTAGTAATAATTTTTTTAACGTTTCATTAGGCTACTATTTTGTTTCGCCATATTGGATTTTTGCCAAAATGTTACTAAGTCATCCCTATATAACCCTTAATTTTTGACCAAAATTTGGTCCAACGGGTCAAATCGTTTTGTAGCTAATTAAATGGAGAAATTAATATTGAGAGACTATTTCAAAATTTCGAGAAGATGGTAGACCGACTTATTATCTAAACGAAACTTGACTGTGATGACACCCATGAAATTGGAAAAAAAGATTAGATTGATGAAAATAACCAAAATGTAGGGTTGACGTGTCTTCTAACAGAGATAAGAGGATCAGTATATGACATTGTTGAGGATTCGACAGCTGGGCAGATAAAGCCTTACTTTTGATTGCTAAAATGATAAAAAATTCGTTAGATTACCATCAAGATATGGATAGCTCTCTTTTTATATAGTAGTTTTCAGACACATTATTATCCAAACTTAACCATATATTTCAAGAGTTTTAACAAAAATACGCACATCTATCTCGACAAAAGAAGAACCACATACATTTTTATCTAAAAACAATATGTACTTCGAAGAAGATTATACCAAGAAGGAACTATTGGAAGTATTACAGAATAAAAGATTTAAAAAAAGTGTATGTTATGGATTACTTAGCCGAACAAAATGGTCATCATGTTTTAAGACTCCCTTTATATTAATGTATTTTAAAATCTTATCTAATTGCTTTGGGCCCAATTGAAAAGAGATATTGAAAAAGAAAACATATTTCCTAAACTAAACAGTTTTGTGATTGATATAATTACAAAAGAATTTGCTAATATTGGAAGCTAAAACTGGAGGAACAGCATTTAACTTGTCGAAAAAATAGAAAAACAATGTATATATATATATATATATATATATATATATATATATATATATATATATATATATAGAAGAAAAAGGATTTTTTGGGAAGACCGCTAAAACAATAAAATTTGGCCGACTATAGACACGTGTTTCTGACTTAAGGACTTAATAAATATTATTGAATTTTAAAATAAGAAAAAAATGTCGTTTTTTTTTAACTAAAAACAGTCAGGGTGTGCTGTTTAAAGTAGCTAAGTTCACTTTATTAAGGTACATTTGTATACAATTTCGTATTTCCCCTATTTTTTGCCTGTGTGCCTTTTAAATAAAGTTGGTAGGCCAGGTAAAAATGCGAATAAAAACCCAGCCCTGTAGATAGTGTATAAAGCTACGAAATGTAATTCTATAGGGACAGGCTGAAAAATAAAGCATTAAGCTCTTTGGTTGCATTTCAAGATACTCCATCTTAAATTCCCGCAATAATGTTACTGTAAATAATTTTATTCTAATCCTCTGAGACCTTCACCATAAATATTTATATCTCGTATCTGTTAATTTGTAAATTGTTCAAGAATTTCTTTCATACCTGCGACTGAATAAATAGATTAATAGCCTACGATTGTGAAAGAGAAGAATTAACCACACTTTTGGTTAAGCTCTCTATTAGTTAACTAGATAAAATCTCAATCTGCTGATTGTTATCGCATCCAGGCATTTATAATTTCATTATTTTTGATCATGCAGCGGAAAAAAAAACTGGTTGCTACGTCCAATTTATAATAGTAATAGTAATAATAATTAATTTAATACCCAAAAATTACTTAAATTATTTGAGTTTCTTTTTGTTAACCTGATTTTATACGCCTGACGTTTTTAGAACAGCATTTGAAGTTACAAGTGCTTTGCACAAATTTAGACAGATGAAATTATGACTAAGCACGTTAGATTTTGATTTGATGTAACATTTGATAGAACGTGTAATTATTCATTATATTATTTTATCTTAAATCTGAACTTCTGGTTTACAAGTTTTTAAATAACTGTTTTTGGTTTATTAATTAAAGAAGGAATTAAAGAAAACATTTTCTTTGTATTTTCTGATTTTTTTTTATTAAAGCACCACGCACCAATATTGACACCGCGAGACGAGACAAAATTTATAATCTCGTCTCGTCGCGACTTTTAGTAAAAGAAACCATGAGCTTTTAAATATATTTACATACCTTTTTGTCTTTCCGTTTCTGTCAGAGGATATTATTGAACCCACAAATTTCTTCAGATTTGCTTTACCAAAACGGTGCATTGCAAAACTTTACGTTTACGATTATCTCTAATACATCAGTGTTTTTCAGAAAATGTCATGTCTTTCTTATATTTTTTTAAGATTTTAATTTTAAATATTGATTTTGCTAAATGATATCTAATATTTATAATAAACATAATACCATTTTAACTACGTACATAGTTTTTGTTTATATTTTCAACGTCTACAAGCTTATTTTAAAGCAGAAACAAATTTAAATCCAGAATTGTATAGTTTTATCTAAACCGACAGGATTTCCTAAAAAATGAACAAATGATTACTGAAAAATAAAAAAAAAACTTGGACTTTGTTATTTTAAATGGAATACCCTATATTTATTGTTTCAGTAATTGGGTCTTTATGGGCTGATCATAAATATAGTAGGCCTGATACCTTTAGCTTTGACAATAAGCGAGAAAATTGACAAAAAGCCCTAACATAAGAAGTAATGTATTCCTATTCGCTCAGTGACGGCTCCTCAGAGGCTCAGTGTCGGCCGGGCCGTACCAGAAAATATACAGGGAGAATTCTCTTTATAAAAAAGTAGGTAAATATTTTTCAAAAATAATTCAAACATCCTAAAAACGCATAAAACCAAAATGTAGTTATTATTTTCTGGGCACATAGCAAATTAGTTATCGTTGCTTGACTAACATACAAATAACGCCATTAACAGCAGTTCGTGGGCCACGGTCCATAGATATTCTAATATATTTATTATAGACAGTGGCTCGGCCAGCCGATTCCATCATCTCACATGCTAGACTTCAGCTACTAATTCACGCGGTACGTAGTACGTTCGCATACATCCACACGCTATAACTTTCGTCGTAGCTTATATTACCCAACACTGGCCCGTCTCGATGTGTCCGTATCCAGGTATTCAGTATTAATTGTAATTATTATAAAATGATACTACTTACTTTTAAATGAATTTGTTCGTTCTTTAGATTAGTCATGACTAATGATGGTAAATATATGATATTAGTCATTTTTACTTCATGTTACATGTTTAAATGTAGTGACGAAATGTAAAGTGAATATTTTAAAATATCATTTGCAATTTATTTTATAAGTCGGCCAGCCGCATCGTGGTTGTTGCTGGACAATATACTTTTTTTGTTGTGTAGCTTTTACTTTGGCATCATCAGATATCAAAAAATTAAAATGACTGACTAGAGCGTTTTTCTAATATTTTTTTCTTATTTATTAAATTTATACTCTAGCCTAGATCTGCTATATATAGGTTGGTACGTACCTAATTATCGTTGAAGATATAATCGGAAAATAATAAGACTAGTATTTGGCCATATTTGGACGCGGCACCAATTAACACCACATTGGCCTCAAGGGCGATTTTAGGAAAACCTTTCTGGGGGGGCGGGAAGGGGTTAATTTAAAAAAAGTTTGTTAATATATTTTATTGCAAATGGTATCAGAACAGCATAGATACCCATATTTTGTAGCATACTTGTTGTGGCATAAGTGAAAAAAAAAACAGCCTCTAATAAATAGTTATAGAATAACGTCCAATTTTTTTCTGCAGCAAATTTATTAAATACATTGATTATATTTGCATCAATACTCTATCTATGGATATGCAAGAGACCCAATCCAACAGGTCGCTCTTGTGTTGTGGTGTTTCCTAGCCAAGTTTTTAATCCTAATTTTCACGTAAAAATACGTAAATTATGTTTGACCGGTCTGGGGGAAGGGCGGGGGGGGGGATAATTACCTCATTACCCCCCTCACCGTAAAACCGCCCTTGATTGGCCCTTGATTTAAGAATACGAGCCGTCACCGTATTTGCTTCAAATGTGTGTGTTAGAAATTAAAATATTATGCCTCCTTCTAAAACATTGCCCCTTTTCCATGGTTTTTGTCAGTTTTATCGGTTGTTTTTAAAGATACCTTAAACTTAAAAATATACCCCAAACTTGGTATATTTATAACCAGCAAGGAGAAAGTCCGTTTAATCAAAACATAGCATTTAGGATGCTCCAATTAAAATATCAAAGTCGATGGTCATTTTTTAAATTCCCAATTGCCATTTCTTTATTTTCGTTACGAGTGATGACTTTTCATAAAATCTTAAATGTTTTGTTTTCCTCTAACGTATAAAATATAAATGGTAATCCAGTACAGGCGCCCGATGAATAATTATCGTATAATTTTTTGATTAATAATTTTTCTGTATGACGGTGGTCTTAAAATAAAAAACAATAATAAATATTTTTTTATGGAAATGCTTGAATACTATTGGTTTTTGAATTATCTCTAAATTTCTATAAAATCTTCGAATTGAGGAAATTTAAAAGTCAAATAATACTGTATCAAATATTAATAATTTTGCAAAGCCCTCTTTTGATAACTCCTCTATATACTTAATAATCTAAAGTTTCCTTCATAAATATATAATTTTATTTTTAAGGTCTACTAACAATTTCCAATATTTTTTTGTTCAATTTAATAAATATCAAAAGGATTTTGCTTTTGACTTATTGACAGCTGAAAAATGCCACCTTTGACGCCATAAGACCCCGTAGAAATTAAACGTTATCATAAAAGAAAAGCTTATTTGATAAAAGCTAAAATTGTATGTAGCGATAAATTATGTATTGTAAATTATTAATCATACGGTTAGAACGCATTATTAAGGGAGTAACATCCAAGTAGGACAATAAATGTATCAGTTCGTGAATACGCGTGGTTTGCTGATACACAATTCCGAATATGTATTTATCAATAAAATTTCATCTTCAGTTAACATATTTGTTTAACTTTTAACTTGCCCATATAACATATATTGGGAAAACAGGATGATACAAATTAGCCATTGTTAACATATTTAACGTTTAGTACTTTCCAAAATAAGAAAAAACTTTTATATGAACAAGAGTCCGTAAATGCTTTTTTCTCGTATACATGGTGTTATCATGTAGACGATATTTGCCCCACATCTCCGAAACAAAGCTTTTCCGGACCTATGTTCGTATAAACTAATAATTTGCAACAAGGGGGGTAGGGAACACTTATGAGCCGTGGTTTGTGCCGAAGCGATAGCGAGGGCTAGCAAAAAAGTCCGAGACTGGTCAAAGAGTCCTACTTCCCCAGTTGTGTATTATATTTTTTTCTACATCGGATTTCCAACATTATATAAAATTGTTTGTATGAAAAATTTTTTATGGGATTTCTCTTGTGAAATGGTAAAACATAATAACGACTTTTTGACAATTTTTCAGGAAAACAAAAGTTTAAGGATTTGCTGTTAACGTAATTCTTATCCAAAAATAAAATTTATTGGACGATAAAGATTTGTGGGTAATTCTCTTTAGAATTTGTAAAGAGTAGATTGAAATTTTTGAGTACGCTTTGCTTTTGTCAAGAAAATAATAACGTCGGATACATTTGGCTTCAAAGTGAGAGTATCGATTTATTTGAAGTTCAAAAGTCTTCAAAAAATCATAACTTTTTTAGTTTTTGTCCGATAGGCTCTGTTTCCCGCCAGTACCTTGAGGCATCAGTGTGCTTTTCGCAAAAAAAACACCCAAGAGCTTTAAAAGCTATATTATGATAGATTATAATGATGGCCAGTGTCGGCAAAATTAAAAAAAAAATTGATATTTTTGCTCGCAAATAATTAGTTTATTGGAACCTTTAGTGCCAATCTTGATGTACTTTTTCGCCTCCTCATCATTTTTGTCTTGGGTCATTTTTCTATAGAAGAACGATGAGAATGACTCGACCTGTATGCTTGTGGTAAGGAGGAAGAAACTCCTCTGCACCATGTGTGTAGGTGCGAAGCTAGGCCCAGACTGCGGCAAGACATATTCGGTGTCTCGGTACTTCATAGAGACGTTGTTAAGGACCTTCTTTGGAAGGACATCCTAAACTTGATAAATAGGTCTGGTTGATTAGCAAGGGTCAAATTTGGCCTACCTGCATGCCTTCGGCCTCCTCGGCCTGCCCTCAACTACTACTACTACTACTACTACTACCGGAGATGCAGCGAAAAATCGAAAAAAAAAAAGTTTAATTTTTTGAAACAGTATTTCATATTTGTAATTTCTTTACACGTTTTAAACAGTTAAGCATTAAGTATTTTCCTCTTCCCTATGCCAATCCAGAATAATTTGTACCTCTGCCGAACTGGACAGTGGTTTAACCGCTAGAGGGCGTCAAAATTACCCCCCTATTTTTCGACTTAAAAGAATTAAATGAAATATAAATTTTCCAACTTTTGATTCCGCCCATTTTAAATACAATTCCGAAGACTATAAAAAACGTTTTCTGAAAATTTCGTCGAAACCATTAGTTATTTCGACAGTTATTAGTTAAAACGTGTTTAATAAGGTAATTTTTTAAACTTAAAACAGCACATAAAAATTTTTGAAAGCCCCAAGACTGGACCAAAGCCGTGCCAAATTTCAATTCTTTATTCCTAACCAATTTTCAGATACTACAACTTAAATGTAAAACGTACGGTTTGCTACGAAGATGACGAGTACGGTCTAGGCCTAGGCAATACAAAAGCACGGTCTGACGTCATGCCTTAAATGCGGTTTTTTTAGATTAAAATTTCAAGCGGAAACGTCTATTAATTATCTATTATGAATTAACTGATAAATATTTTTATTCCAAACTTTCGAGATATTCTTTTTTTAATGCAGATAATGTTTTCGTGCTATTTGCAACGCGAAAGTTGCCTATTAGGCCATCTTTCTATTCAAAACTTTAAAACTAACTACTATAGATGTCCCATTGTCACTTTTTCATTTGAAAGAGCATACTTTATTTGGTAAGGTTGAATCAAAAACTCAATTTTCAAAAAGTTGCACTTAGGCCATTTTTCGACTAGACCACACAGATATTTGAGCTCCTATACCTGAGAAGAACTAGCCATCTCACGGATATGGAGTCTATTGAAAACCATATATGGACTTACTAACGGGGTAGAAAAAGCAGATCCATCCATGATTCATAACAAATTATAACTTTTAAAGAAAAAAATATATTCAGTTTGCTGCTGCGAAAAGCAAGACGTAAAAACGCATTTTTCTTTTTTCAATACATTTATTTGGTGTTATTATGAAACTTAATTTTCTAGGGATGAAAAGCAAACTTCTTCCTTAGTTCAACACATTTAAGATATATTTATCACTGCGCTTCTGAAGTAGGACGCAGAAAAACGGCACAGTGCCAGATGTGTACAAACGTTTTTATTTAAATTATAGGCATCGATATTTTTCTTCACTGACAGAGATACTCGTTACGGAACTGAACGGACAAAATCATTGTTATGCATAAAATATACCCTTATTTGGCATTATTCTTTGTGAAATTATGCAATTATAGGAGGGTGGGCAAGTGCCCTTAGCTCTTCCCCTTTTGGTGTTCATGATTACAGTCAATAGCCAATCTAGCTAAGAATTCATTATTTTAACTTTTTTTGGACGATAAAAAGTAAAAGCATATGTGTTTGTTTATTGCAATTTAATATACAAAGATCATTTTCATATAAGAAAAGAAATAATGTTAGTAAACACCTGTAAACTTTTTTATGTGCACATATCCGTTTGCGTTTATTGTATAAACAGTTGTTTATTAATGATGTAAGTGATTATTTTACGAACTAACAACCTTCTTAAATTTTGTCAACCTTTATTATTTTTTTTTTAAATTAATGAGATAGCAATTTATTTCATTATTTAAATAATCTGCTGAAAAGTATAAATAAGTTTACCGTAATTCTACCGGTTTAATGTACTTTTTTAAGACTTTAAGCACACAGTCTTTTAAGAAATCCAACCAATATGACAGGCTCTTCACACCAGTTATATACCATAACTAATTTTATTACTTTCAAGCCGTAGAACTATGAGTTCTAGTGCCAGATTAAACCATATAGTGTATCTAACACCGACAATAAAATAAATTTTACGACAGACTGAACGTGGCAAGTATTGTATTCTTGCACAAATAGCTGGATGCTCTGATTTATCTGTAAATATTTTTTTTATTTAATACATTTTGAAATAAATAAAACTTATAATAATGGTTTGAACCATGGCTAATTGTATTGCATGGTCCTGTTGAGAAAATATAAAATTGATCTCATAGGAATCTTTCTAGACGTAGGCTAATTACAGATATATAGGGATAGTCCCAACCCAACATGTTTCATGGATGTCCAACATTCGAAGACACATTTATGGTATTCGCAGAAATGTTCCTTAATAAATACAAATTTTCGAGGAGACTCATCGAAGTGTTCCCAAAACAAACATAGGGGTTGTATAAGGTTCAGTTTTGGATTGATGAATGCAGTTTTTTTAGAAGTCTTATTCACAGATATGCGGGCAGAGATACTATGCCATATTCCAAACTCTCAAAACGGGAGATGACCAACAGACGTAAAGCAAAAGAAATGTTTTTGTCATTTCTCTTATTTAAGGATTTCTAAAGAAATCGACTAATGACGACCAAAGTAGTCCGGTTGTGATTAGTTCGACTTACGTACCATAACATACAGGTTGAAAGAGAACTGACTACAAATATTTTAACAGGTAAAAGTACAGAGTGTCCAATTTACCATAATTTTGGTATCTCGTTTATTTGTAGTTACCGGGTTGCTGTTTTCGCAATATTGTGCTACAAATTTTTCATAGTCTGCGTCGTTTCTGAGATACAGGGTGAATTAACTACCATTTTCGAGATATTAAACAAACTTATATTTTTATTAAATAGGACACTCTATATATTTTTTAACAGGTCGATTCTATGCTTTTTAAATATATATAACAGTTGGTATTTATCTTTAATAGTAAGCCTGCAAAAAATATTTTTAAAAATGTTTCGTAGATTTCGCAGTGTGCTGTGGATTCCGATATATATTTAATTAAAACAAATGTATTACTTCAATGACGCCTACTTATTCTTGAATTTTATTTTGAAAATTTAACCAAGCTTAAATTAAACTATAATTATTTAATGCAAACCAAGAAAACAATAAAAAAAAAGCTACAAAGATATCAAACAGGTATTTAACAATTTGTAATCTAAAATAAACTCTTTAATATACCTAAATAAATACATATGTAACCTTATAAAAAAAAAGTCGAGCATCGAAAGATCGGGTGACCGCGGTGTCCACCTTACAGGTCCCTAAGTGGCTATCAGTTTTTGAGGAAAACTATTTTCTTGAGAATCATGGGCAGGTGCGCCATCTTGTGGCAAGTAGATATTATTTAACTGGGCAAGGTAAACATTATCATCTAACAATTCAGGTATTATATCCTGCAATATCTCCAAGTAACGATTTGCTGATAGGCCTCCTTCGTAAATTTTATAAATCAATTGCCTTCCCAACATAAAATAGGCAACATTAAAACCGAATAGTCCCTGTTCCCGATCAAACATTAAGCAGTGATTTCCTTTATGGCAGTATCTGGTATTATGTCTGTTGAAGATACTAGCACTTGAGAAGTATACCTGATCAGACCATATTACCAATCTTGTAAAATTTACATTGTCTCTCATTTTCATTCCAAACCAATTACAAAAATTCAGACGACGTTCGGCATTCCCAGGATGCAAATGCTGAACGATATTTACTTTATACGGAAAAAAATTAGTGATCACTCCAACTTGGTCTTCGATACAACATTAATGTGATCAATTTCTCGATTGTTCTTATTGTAGGATTTTGGTCTTGGCCAAATGAACGCTCCATAATTAGTTAAATTATTCTTAATTCTAAGAAATATATAAAGTTAATATAAAAAACAAGACATATTTATAATAATTTTGTAGTAACTACCGGTTAAAATAAAGGTCGGCAGCCTCATACTCGTTTTCGTTCGACTGTATGTAGCAAGCTAGCATGTCATACTTTTCAAAGTTCTCATAAGTTCTCACTTCAGCTATTTTCAACCACAAAGCACAAATCAGAAATTATAATCTTATTTAAAGGTGAATTGAAAAAAACTTCTAGATAACCACTCAAAAATTTGATAAGTTCTTTGATTGATAGCCATTAAAGGATTCATATTATTTTCCAATAAAACAAGGCCGCTTTGAATAAAAATTAAAATTTATTTTAAATTGTAAAATTTTGGGGTTAGTACTGAAAATAAAGGCCGACAGTTACATACATTTGAAAAGTTAGAAAGAGTTCCATATAAAAATTTATAGGGTGTCCCATTTAAAAAAATATAAGTTTGGTTAATGTCTCGACAATGTTAGTTCACAGTAGGGATGCCGCGTGACGAGACGAGACGAGAGAAGGATTCTTAACCATATTTGTTCAATGAGAAACTTTCTTACAAATAATTACGGTGTTTAGATTTTTCTCTAAAGTGTTTACATTTGAAAGATGTTCTGGTAGATGTGATTTGCCAATTGTTTATCTTTTTAGAGGAAGAAATGTTTGAGTAGACGTACCCATGTGCATGTTTGTGAAAATAACAAGATATGCAATACTGTCAGTAGCATGCATATAGTTGAAAATGTCAATTGAAGCAGTTGGCTACAATTTTACAGTTTTAAACGATATTTGTGGTTGACATAGAACTATTGTTACACAGAGGAATTAAAATGCAAATTATTAATCAGGTTCGTCTTCCAAAAACGTCTCAGATCGAAACTGCATTGAGAATGAACGGCAATACTTTCTAAATTTATTTTTTATGAAAGCAAAAATAGTACTAAACTATTACCAAAAGTGATTTAAGCTAACCTTGAGTCATTGTGCGTGAAAAAATATAATAAGTGCTTTTAATTTCGCTTTGGATGGTTTTTCTCTAGGTGATGTAGAGACACGCTATTCTTCTTGAACCCTGTGGGTTCTATTCAAGTACTTGCCTTATGATCTTATCGCCCTCTCTTCTAAGTATGCGACCAACCACTTACATTTTCTGTGGTTAATGTCAACACTGATCTTCTTTTGATTGGTAATTCTCAGCAGTTCTTCGTTGGTAACGTGTTCTGGCCGGTATATGTGGAGTATTTGCCTACGACATTTGTTTTCAAAAACTTGCAGCCCTTTCACATGCATATAGGAAGACTATTTTGACGTTAGATTCGAAAATGTGTAGTTTTGTTTGTCTAGTAATAGCACGTGACTTTTATGCATTGCGGAACATCCCGAATACTTGATTAGCTTTAGATATTCGGTGTTTTATATCGGAAGTCAACCCTTCTTGTTTAGAAATTCTGCTACCTAGGTAACAGAACTCACCGATCTCTTCAATTTGCTCGTTGTTAATGTAGAAGGCTTCATCATTGGAGCTTCCAATGCGCATTGTTTTTGTTTTACTTATGCTAAGTCTGACCGATGTGTGCTTTGCTATTTCAGTTAATCTGTCTAGTTTGATCTGCATGTCCCTAAAGGTACTTGTCAGAAGACATATGTCATCGGGGTAGTTCAGGTCCTCCAGTGTGTCTGTTAATCCCCAGGATATGTCTCGTCTACTCTACTTTACTGCCAGTCCCGGACTATGCTAAACAGTATATAATAATATTTCGTTTTTATTAAGAATCAGAATAAAAAAAATGTCAAAAGACACGAAGAGAAAAATAAATTGACTAATTTATTTTATATTACAGTAACTTCAGTATAGATGTATGTAAATGTATCTCGTAATTTGTAAACTAAAACAAAATCTTTACCAATTCAACCACAATTTAGCCAACTGCTTCAAGACATTGACTAACGCCCCTTTAATTACTAGTGCAACTAATATGTTGTAAAAGATTCTAAGGTGGGTGAATGATATGTTCTCATCTCTTTTTCAGTAGAGCCATGTTGGTATTTCTAACGGAGATGATTTATATTTTTTTTTATATATATATATATATATATATATATATATATATATATATATATATATATATATATATATATATTTTATATAGTATTATTTAGAACAAAATTACCTTATGATAAACTTGAGATTTATAGACGTGTTCTCATAATATTCTTTTTCTTTTAATACATACCTCTAAAAATATCAGTTAACTTCGTCATTGACCACAATATTGACGGCAATCGGTGACCCTTTCTTAAAAAAATACTTTTTTAAATTTTATACCTAAAACTATCGAAGAATCAGGCCAATAACATCGAAAATCTAAAAAAAGATGTTTACTATTGTAAACTATTTAAACTAAACCTAAATCCGATATCAAACCTATATTCAAACCCAAAATCGAAACATACACATAAACTCAATCCCGAACCTCAATTTGAGTTTACCAAATCTAAACTTAAAATTTATATTAAAATTTAAAAAAGCAATTTTTTTTATATGTACGTATGGTTTCTGAATACTTAAGGGGGAGTAAACTGAGCTTTCCTTAGTGAAAGGAAGGAATTATTAACAGGAAAGTTCCGGGTTAAGCCAGACTTCTTTGGTATATCAAAATCCAAACGTAACAATCTCAAAAATATTTTTAAATTTTATTATTTCATAAAATATCAAAGATGACATCCAAAATCGAAATCACGCGAGACATAGACCTAGATTATTTTTTGGGCAAATTTGAAACCAATCGATTTAATCCCATCTCAGATTATCATAATATTTTTGTTATTGTATTGTAATTCTGTAATGTAATCTGTTTGCACCCATGTTTATGCCGCGAGCTAAAGATTCAACGTTTTTGTTCTTTAAACACGCAGAAATCAGATAATGTCGACATGCATTCTCATGCAGTTGAATTTTATATTTTTAACAAAGGATCTTGCTTACATTTTAAGTTCTTCTTGGTATCATTTTATTATTTTGTAGACCTCGACATCCTGAATTAAAATTTCGTACGCCCAACTCATATTTTATAACCAGTTTGAGAGGTACATACGTCGAAAATGTATTTACAGGCCAAAATATTATTTTTATGGGAAAAATACTTTCTTGTTTTGATTAATTTGTTTTTTGTGGCAAAATACTTTAGCAATATTAAAATATGTATCTCTCTTTCAAAGTATCAAGTTCATTTTGGACAGGAAAAGTAAAATCTTATGCTTCAAGTAATTGCTCTCTACGGGGTATTAAAAAAGTTGTTCATTGCTAGCTTATTTTTATCAAGAAAAAAGTATGCCTGTGTATGTGATTGTAACTGAAATTTGGGACATAATAATTTAAATATGGTTGAACTGATTGGTTTCAAATTTGCATAAAAAATGGTCTAGGTCAATGTCTAGCGAGATTCAATTTTGGATGCCTGTCATGAGCGTACTTCTTCAGTATTTTAAGGGGTATTAAAAAAAGATTCCTTCAGTTTATATGTTAACCAACTTTTGGCAAATGTAAATCTCCATGATACTATCGTGGCGCATCATCAGTACCAATATGAACCCATTAACGTGTGGGCTGAAATCATTGGTCAGCATTTGATTCGACTATTTATTTTACCAATAAGGTTCAATGGAGAAAATTATTTGGACTTCCTCCAAAACAACTTGCCAGGATTATTAGAAGATCTATCTTTAGAAATGTACCATAACCTTTGGTTCACGCCTGATGGAGCTCCACCCCATTTTACCCTAACAGTGCGAGAATCTCTAAATATGGCTTTTGAAAATCGTTGGACAGAAAGAGGAGGACTTGGCCTCCTCGATCACCGGACTTTAACCTGTTAGACTTTTTCTTGTGGGGACATTTAAAAACATTAGTGTATTCCAAGCCTGTTGATATTAGGGAAAACTTATTAGAATGGATTGATACCCATTGTCACGAAATGAGGAATAATGTTGCAGTTTTGTGGAGTTTTTAATTCTCAGAGCTGGGGAATGCGTAAGATTAGAAAGGAACCTTGTTGAACCGACCTACAAAATTATTTTATAAAATACCATATACCACCATATCTTTCTTACATCATAATATCTGAGGTATTTGAAAACTCTATTAAAATTTCGATACCAATGCATCAATGCTCGTAGCGACATTTAATAAAAACACCTTTTTGACGCAAAAATGATAGAGAAATCTATTTTTGCACTCAATAAAGTATTACATTATTATTTTTTTCAAAAATACACCTGGAGATTGCGTTCACTACGAGTCAAAGAAATACTAACATCATTTGAATTTTTCATATCAAAAACACCTCCAGATACAAATTTTCATTAAAATATCACGATTATCTTATCTAAGTTATATACATAAAACAAAAATAAAAATGTCATTTTGATACCCTGTGTCTCCGTTAAGGGCTACATTAGTAAAAAACTTTATATGAACTTATAGCTTTTTCTTCACAAACTATTTGTAAGATTTTCTCCGTAAAGTCTATATTTTCAGCTCACGCCTATAGTTCATTAAACAAAACGCCACTGCTTAAGAGGCAAGGCGCCTGCGGCGTGACGTCACGCCCTAAGGAGCATTGCAGAGTGAGAATGAATGAGCACACATTGTAGATCACAATCTTGGATCAAATAACATTTCGTTCATATTTGGTTCTTTGTCTTTACTATTATTTTACGTATTTAGCTCTATTTTTGACAAACCTCATTCGATTTGTGCTCATATCAGATGATAATAAATTTAATTTCACTTTATCTACTTGCACTTGCGTTGTTTCCGTATTCAGTAATAAACTGTTGAATATTTCTTTTCTTCACTGTTGAGTCTTTTGTCCGTTTACATATACATAACGGACGCCAAATGTCCTTTGAAAACATTTTAGCTCCAATTTATTGACTTTATTGTTTATTCATTTTATTGGCCATTATGTACATATTTTTTTTCTTAGTCAGCAACAAAAAATTAATATAGTATAAAAACAAAACGAGCTTTTTAGGCACTCGCATACAGCATTTTACTTTCTGCATTTCTTTCCGCTGTCCTTTTTTTTTTCTTTTTTAAAAGTTGACAACATTATATCTAACATTAATGCTTAACGTTTTTAACAATAAGAGTATTTTCGAAAAGTTTCAACAAAATAGGGAAAATACAAGTAACAGAATTAAATAATCAAATATAAAACGTTGAAATAATTTAGATCATTAACCATCCTTGAAAATTTACCAGTCACAGATAGTTTTTTCTTTATTTTGGATGTGTGGAAACTTTCACAGCTTTCCAGTTCAAATTTGATTAGAATTGTTAAATATTGATGCAGAGAAGTAAAAAAGACCGTAATAAGTACTAACATTTTTCCAAAGAGAGAGAATTTTTTTGTTTATTCCATGCCAATGCGGACGACGGAGAGAGGTTTTTTATTCTCCTTAATTTTCCTAGGATAAAATTTTAGTAGTGGGAACCCTGTTTTGTTCTAAACAAAGAATCATTCGCCATGTTTATTATAGGCCCATTACCTATTAAATCTAACAATGGTATTCACTGTCGCAGAGTGCGTGCCCAGCATTCATTTGTTATGTGTAACATGGTACCGTTTCAAGTTGAAGTACGCGAATAGAAAAGAATATTTTAACAATGAAATTAACGTTCTCGTCCGGAGCTTACGCATGGTAATTTGATATGAACCAGTGGAATAAGTCTATTAGATACACTTATTATGCATACGGATTCTTTGTAATGAAATATGTTATTCGTTCTAGATGATCCTGTTGAGCTGATTTAAAAAAATCAATTTCAATAAGCCTTGAAGTATTTATGTGGGTCCGATTAAATTTTGAACTTGATGGGAGGTCAGTGTCACCATTAGCAGGAGTGCTATATGATTGTGAAGTTTTTCGGCGAAACAATTTGCTTAAATAATTTTGTTCGATCCAAAATGCTTTTAAAAATACAATCAACCATGGGATCAAAACTTTTCCGACCATTTTTGACAAAAAAAAAAGTAAATTTTGAACTTATTTTGTTATAATTCAAGCAAATTGTTATATATATATATATTTTATTCATTTTATTATCCCAGACTATTATTTACATTATTATTAATTCAGTAAATACGGTTTTTGTACCAAAAAGTGTAAATATTTTAAATAACAATTAATTATCAGATGACCTTTATTTCAAAACACACAATCCGGCAAAAACTGTAAATAAACTGCTTCTTAAAAGTTAGGGAAATTAAAATTCCTAACTCGTCTTTAACTTCGTCGTAATTTTTAAAATCTTTAATATACCTACATATGTATATCCAAAACTAGTCGCAGGATTGAGGGAATATGTCGCATAAGTTTATATCCTTGTAATACTCTCAATGTTTGACCAAAATTTGAAGTCAATCGGGTAAGTAATTTTTTAGCTATGCCGCGAACGGACAGACAACGAAATTAAGAAAACATGTTTTTCGGCATCTAGGGATCCTGAAACGTAAAGATCCGAAAAATTTCGGAGGGTGATTTTTTCACGATTACAATACTTTCCTTTTACGAAGGAAGTAATAAATAATCGAACGTGGACAAAAAAGAAAGGATAATAAGCACTTCAAACCAAAATGAAGAAACAAACGTAAAGACATTAATAAGTCAGAGACATCCGTTCAAGATGTCCGTAAGAAATGTAGAAAGGAGACAAATCAAAATAAATAAATATATTCAATAAGACAAAGGCACGCGATGAAAAAAATATGGAGAGTAGTGGCGAAATAGCATTTAAACATGTTAATAAAAAGAAAAACGGGAGTGAAGTTTAGAGAAATTGTCTATTCAGGTATGCCTATCAATGATTTCGTTGTAGTAAAATAGAAAAGCAAGAAATATTCCGGTATAGTTAAACAAATTGTCGATGCTGAATACTACTGAATACGAAGTAAGGATCATAAAAAACAAACACTTGGAGATGACCAAGCAATCTGGACCACATTTGGCCATTAACAAAAATATACTATCAAGGAAATTCATCAACCAAAAGAAATAATAAATGCACTTTTTTATATTGAAATATAACTTAAATTGTATGTTCTTTAATTTTTGCTCTTTGTAATGAAAATTACAGCTTTCATTCACTCATTGGTAATATTGTGTTCATTAACTTGGGCAGCCTGTTTATTCACTGGGATTATGGGTATTTCTTTTTTTTGAAAAGTGTACCTATAACAATCACCAGAAGTTTTCACTTATGTAGCCAGATAGTGATTCTCACATGCTAAGCCATTGCGCTATGTATTATTAGTAAACATTTTAAAATAAAGTGCATTTAAAACATATTTTTCTATCTTTTAAGTAATGCAAAAATTTATCTTGCAATGGTGCCGTTCAGTTTTTTTTTAATTAATTAGCTTGGTTTTATATACTGCAAATATATGAAAGGTGGAATGTGCCTTATTAACTGTAATATCAACAACCATAATAATTTCCTGCAATTGAAGAAATAATCGAAAGATCTTCTAATCAGACTAATAAGGAAATCTGTAAAAATTATCATAATATATATTATGCGGCCAACGATATTAGTATTTGTGCTGATTGGCTATTATAAATCTGCACTGCATGCACCATTGCAATAAATTATAATGAAACTACTCATATGTAAATAATTACAATTTCTCCAGTTGTTTTAATAAATCTTCAAATACAGAACGCTCGTAAAAGCTTGTTTTTATACCACTTGTATAGGCAACATGAAGCTAAGAATTATGTGCACACAACCTTTTAAAACATGCCAATCTGCACTTTGTTGCACATTTAATTTAAACGTATAACTGATCTGTAATAATAGTGTGAATAATATGGGGTGTTCCAAAAAGCTTAATATACTAAAATTAAATTTTCCCTAATCTAAACCTTTCCATTCTTATTTTAATTCTTATTTAAATGAAGTAGCGTGAATTAATACTTTCTAGCAATAAATTGTAGATAAAATAAATAAAAACTAACCTGAAAAATGTATTTGTAAAACAAATAATCAATCAAATAAATTACCCACATCAACTGCTCGAGTCGCTGTTTAATTAGAACGGACGCAACAATATGTGGTTCGGTGTTGTGTGTGCATGCGGAAATCTGTCGATGGATGCCAACAATACAGAATACAATACAAAATTGGGACCCATTTGGGGGTAATTTATTTTGCTTTGCTCTTATATAATTGTTACTTAAACTTAAAAAAGGTGAGTAGCGCCAATGATGTGCAGAAAATAGGCTGAACTTGATCCCTATCTATCTGTGACTCAAAATTTAGTACTACAAACTCATAAAAGACAACACACATGGGTTTTTGGGTACCAACTGATTTTCCTGAAATTTTAATATGTTATAGTTGTAACACTTACGCGGACACCTGCCTTATTATACTAGATTATCGCAAAAAAGCACAACATATATTTGACATTTTTTAGAAAAAATTTAAGTTTAAAATTAGCCGTGACGGACATTTCACAAAATTATATTTCCACTGGGACAGTATACTTGAATGGCAAAACAAAAACGAGGCCTAGTGAAATGTTAAAAAAAATTAATATTAAAAAACTACTTATCCAATTTATCTCAAATATGCACGAAAATCAAGTATTAGAATAAATAAACTGGTAAAATTTTGGTATGAATCCAAGATGGTGGACCAAAATGGCGGTTTAACAAAATATTTGTAATAGTGAAAAAATTACCCTCTCAGGTTTTATATATTTTCAGCTTTTAGCGTCCCTAGATGTCAAAAAATATGTTTTATCAATTCCGTCGGTTTGTCTGTCTGTCTGCCTTGTCAGTTCGCGTCAAAGCTAAAAAACTACTCATCAGATTAACTTCAAATTTTAGTCAAAAATATGGGGATGCCCTGGTACTATTTTGGTAAAAATCCAATATGCCGGAACAAGATGGCGGCCTAGTGAACCGTTAAAAAAATTATTACTAAAAAAACTAGTTATTCAATTTTGTTAAAAATTAAGTATTACGTAGGAATAAACATTTTCGTATGAATATAAGAGAGCAAAACAAAATAGCCGCCTAATAAAATATTTAAAAAATCGGCCTGAAAAGACCTAAGAATTCAAGATGGCGGAAAATGGCGGTTAAATGACTTTTTTTCCCTCGTAAAAGGGTATTGTAATCGTGAAAAAAATCACCCTCCGAGATTTTCTCAGTTCTTTACGTTTCAGGGTCGTTAAATGATTTCTTAATTCCGTCGGTTTGTTTGTCTGTCTGTCTATCCGTTTGTCTGTTTGCGGTATACCTAAGAAACTACGACTGGCTTAAAATTTTGGCCAAAAATTAAGGGTCATATGGGGATGACCTAGTAACATTTTGGTGAAAATTCGATAGGGCAAAACAAAATAGCGGCTTAGTGAAATGTTACAAAAATTATTATTAACTACTCATTTTGCACAAAAATCAAGTATTACGTAGGAGTGAACTAGTAAAATTTTGGTCCAAATCCAAGATAGCGGAACAGAATGGCGGTTTAATAAAATATTTAAAAATTCAGCCTGAAAAATTATTTTATGGACTAATTTCAAATTGTGTGCCAAAAAGTATTTTTATCAATTCCGTCGGTCCGTTTGTTTGTCTGTCAGTTCGCGGCGTAGCTCAAGAACTACTCATCAGAGTGACCTCAAATTTTAGTCAAAAATTGAGAGTCATTTGAGAATAAGCGGCCTGGTGAAACATTAAAAAGATTACTACTAAAAAAACTAATTATCCAATTTCCTCAATTTTTCACAAAATCAAGTGTGACATGAAAATGGACTGGTTATATTTTCGTATGAATATAAAACAGCAAAACAAAATAACGGCCTAATAAAATTTTTAAAAAATCGGCCTAAAGAAACTTCTCATCAGAATAATTTCAAATTTAAAAACATTAAATGTGATATAGAAATAAACTGGTAAAGTTCTGATACGAATTCAAGATGGCGGTACAATTTTTTTAAATTAACGTCAAAAAAAAGTTATTCAAATGGTTTTAAATTTTGCAGAAAAATTAAATGTGATATAGGGATAAAATGGTACGAATTTAACATGGCATAGCAAAAGCCGGCGTATGTCAATGTAAAAACTACTTATTGAATTTATTATAAATTATGCCCAAAAATCAAGTGTGGCATAGCTAGAAACTGGTAAAATATTGGTAGTAATCCAATTTGATGGAACAAAATGGCGTCCAATAAAAATATTTGAAAAGATAGTGTATTTATGTGTTACTAAATGACTGTATGTATGTACTGAACTAAATTGGGTCACACTTCACTATTCCTATTAAAAGGTAAGATTTATAATGAAGGAAGTTCCGGGTAAAGGAAATTTAATAGATTTTTTGTCTTGCTTCTTCAAATTTATTTTCTTTTTTTCTCTCTTGTCCTGGGTGATACAATACCCACTGATCTGAGGTGATAGCGTATGGCATCGGAGTACGACTAAACTTCTTCTTGAGGTTGTCGTCTTGCTTTTGTCAGCGCAAATGTTTCTGCCAAAAGGCATTTACTTTATTTTTGTGAATAGTTTCTCTCACAACATTGGATATTATATTGATTCTGTTCTTGGTCCGATATTTAAAATCTTTTTTGGTTCTTGATATACAGTGTTTTCAACAAATTGTCATTTTTCTTTTTTCTTACCTTCTGTACTCAATAAACAATTATTTCTTACTTTCGTATTACCTCTAAATGCTTTAATATGGATATTGTACATAGAGGCTTGTCAAACGTGTAGCGCCACCATTATATCAAAAAATCTGGGTTGCGTATTTTTCACTTTAAAATAACTTTCATTTACCTGCTTTACTCTTGACCGATGTTCGTGTATGACCATATAGTAGATTAAATCACTAGCCGCTATTAAAAATATTTAAATGTTTGTTCTTAGTCGTTCTTGCAAATCTAGTGTTAAGTTAGAGACAAGATTGGCCCAGTTACGCAGTAGATTTACACCATTTTAAGTTGTAGGAGAGTTTTAAGTTGATGAATAATTTCTACAAGGACCTAATGTGATGCACCTTCAATTTCGCCTTTTCCAATATGCGCCGTTCTCAACTTAAAACTCTTCATTTTTTATAACCTTTTCAGGCGTCAATATTACATGTGATTATGTCTCTTCAATTAATTTAAAGACCTATTGTTAAGAAACTGTAAACTTAAGTTTAAAAATAAATCATTTTAAATTTATTATCCTCAGATTTTATAAGGCGGTTAATAAATTGTAATTTAGATATTAGTTACTGGGTATTCGGCTAGTTAATAGCTGGTTTTATGATGTTTATGTTTTAAAATCTAAAGAAGTTTATAAATAATGGCTGACAGCTAATTCGACTCGGAAAGTAATATAAACACCTAATCTGCAGTATTTTAGAGCCGTACTTCGACTAACACATTGAAGTTGGGTACTAGCCATTGCAAAACTACTAAGTTAAATGATATATTAGTGTTTTGTTTTAGTACAGTATAATAAACGTCTTTGTATTGTAAAAGTTACAGCTCAATTTATATTTATTTAAAAGTTCTACTAAGAACCGAACACAGGTCATTATGTCTGTAAAGTCTAGCGTACGAGTCATGGGCCATAGAAACTATGCGGGCAAATATAATCATTGCAAATATTAAAGGTTCCGACGAATCGAATAAACCGGTGAAATATCGAGTGCGTCTCAACAACAAAAAAAGCGATGTGTTTTTATGTGTCTTACCGGCCCTTTAGACGTCGCAGTCAGTGCGACGGACTTAGCTAAATCTATAAAAGCCACTTTACACACGACTCAACTATTTTATTGTGATTTCGCTAGCCAAAAAGACAAACTGACTCTTTAAATAAAATAACAAATATTGGTCATAGAAGAGGAATACTAAAAAATGTTTAGAATATAACGTAATTATTTATAGTCCTAGAAATACATCAAGTCAAACAACAAATGACTAACACATTTCTAGTTACCATTTGCACGTGTAATCTTATTTCAGTTTTTTACATACATATATAAATATTAGTGTTGGCCCGGGGAGTTTAAAAAAAAAACAGAAATTGAATAGTTTGTTATAATAAACCATGTTATTACACTAAATTAAAATGAAAACCAGATAATTCAATTTACTGTAATTTTCTGACATGAGTGACACTGCCTAATAACAATGGTTTGACGTTTTATAATAGTTGATGTTAATATTATTAAGTAACGACATTCACTTTTCTAGTAATTTTTTGTCTCATCCTATTATATTTAAATAAAGAGGGAATTTGGAAGTTGCCTTGGTATATTTCAAATACTATACCGTAACTTAGTCAATTTAATAAGTTATTCTCATATGTAATAATATTGAAAATAACAAAAGTAACAAATGTATAAAATGCACTTTTTACTTCCCTGGTAAAGGGGAAGTATTGCAAATCTGAAAAGATCACTCCCCGAGATTTTTTAAGATATTCACGTTTCTGGGTCGAAAAGATGACGAAAAACATGTTTTCTCAATTCCGTCGGTCTGTCTATATGTCTGTTCGCAGCGTAGCTAAAAAACTACTTACTTCAAATTTTGGACAAAAATTAAGGGTAATACGGGGACGACCTGGTAACATTTTGGTGAAATTCCAATCTGGCGAAACAAAATGGCGGCCTAGTGAAATGGTAAAAAATTATTATTAAAAAACTGCCCATCCAATTTATGTCAACTTTTGCATAAACATTAAGTATTATGTTGGAATCAACTGATCAAACTAAAAAAAACTGCTTATTGTTCTAATTTCAAATTGTGTGCCATATCTAATTGTGGTATAGAGATCTACTAGTAAAATAGTGGTACTAATTCAAGATGGCCGAACAAAATGGCGGCTAAATAAAATATTTGTAATCGTGAAAAAATCATCTTCTCAGGTTTTAAACATTTTCACGTTGTAGCGTCGCTAAATCAACTCCGTCGGTCCGTCTGTCGGTCTGTCTGTGAGTTCGCGGCATAGCTTAAAATCTACTTACCCGATTGAATTCAAATTTTGGTCAAAAATTAAAGGTCATATTGGGATGACCTGGTAATATTTTGCTAAAAATCCAATGTGGTGAAATAAAATGGCGATCAAGTCAAATGTTAAAAAATTATGATTAAAAAACTACTCATCCAATTTATCTCAAATTTTGCAAAAACATCAAGTATTATGTTGGAATCAACTAGTGTCAGCTTGGTACGAATCCAAGATGGCGGAGCAAAATAGCGACGTCATAAAATATTTAAAAATTCAGACTGAAAAACTGCTTATTGGTTTAGTTTCAAATTGTGTGCTGTAACTATTGATGGTATAGGGATCAACTAGTAAAATAGTAAAAAACAAAATGGCGGCCAAATAAATTATTTATAATCGTGAAAAAATCATCCTCTAGCGACAAAAAATATGTTTTATCAATTACGTCGGTCCGTCTGTCGCTCTGTCTGTCTGTCTGTCAGTTCGCGGCATAGCTTAAAGACTACTTACCCGATTGACTTCAAACTTTTATCAAAAAGAAATATCCAAAATGGCGGCTTAGTTAAATGTTAAAAAAATATTATTAAAAAACTACTTATCCAGTTTACCTCAAATTTTGCACAAACTAAATCTAGTACGGCGGAACAATAAGGCGGCTGAATAGCGTCACACTTTACTATTCCTAACAAATGGAAAAAAATCATATCAAGGGAAGTTCCGTGTAAAGGAAATTACCGATTTTTTATGTTTGGACTACCTATTTGCAAATACTTATTATTATATTATATATTATCTGGAGGCGGTGAAGGATCTTCCCAGGAAGTCACTCAACATACAGTTCTAGTTTAAAATTGTTAATTAATCGTCTAGGATTGGAGCAAAACAATTTAACGCGGAAGTATCAGAAGTAGGTCCAATGAATAAAAAGTAAGAAACGGTAATCAACTCCTATCTATTTTTTCGAGATTAATTGTTGAAAAATGTAACGAAACTCTAACACTTTGCAACTAGTGTTGAAAGAAACAGTCATTAAATTTAACAGCCGATACGCGAACTGGTATAACACCAATAATTCATCTGAAACAAATTACTTTATAAACAAATCGCCATTTAACTGAAATATAATTAGTTTAATTCAATTGAACCGACTAAATATATCTGCAATCAAATTAGTTATCATTCCATAACGGTATAGACAAAAAATATTACATTTAGAGAAATTAAAAATAAATTAGACTAAAAGACATATCTTTCGATTTGCCGTTATGATCAAAATTACGAAATGAAACACAAAATTAAATTTCTGTTTAAGACACATTTATCTGTCTATCCAATGCGTAGTGTGCATACAGCGAAGCGACTTCACCGGGGAGTTAGATTCAGATCTAATGATTCCATTTTCCCCGGTTTGCAGCCGCCAAAGGCTGTAGTACCGTGTAACGTACAAACGTTAAACTGAATACCGAATGAATTAAGTTGTCGGTTAGGTGAGGGCCCTCACAGGCTAATTGGTTAAAGTGTCTAAGTGGAAATTTTGAATCCTGGGTTTAAAAAAGGTAGATTAACTTCTTCAATTCAAGAATATATAAAGATCAAGTTTTTAAACTCATATTGCGCATTAACGAGACATCTATAAATTGCAGATTATAAAACACAGAGGTTTTATTTGGTTAGTTTTATCTATGCGATTTTATATTCACCTTATTTTTCATCCAGTAGGTAATCACATTCATCTAATTTTTAGGGCGATGGAACCAATGAAATTAGTCTTTTAAGGTTGGGAAAAATTCATTATTACATTTTGTTTGCCAATTTTTTTGTCTGGTTATACAGCCATCAAGTAAATAATGTTGGCGTAAAAGATTATTAGTTAAAGATATTACGAAATAAATTGTATAAAACACTTACTTTATTTAAGTGTTCAGTGAGGTTCACTCTCACTTTTTGTTTCGGATAATTCATTAACAGTTAACTACAATAATATTAATAAAAATAATAATTTATATTAATTATTGTAAATGTGTAAAAAAAGTGTGGTATTACAAAATTACAGAAGTGGGTATTTTCTGAAAGAAATGTGCTATTGCTTGTATATTGATTAGATCTAACAGGATCGTTTCTGTAGTAGTTGCAGCCTACCTGCAGAATTATTTTGGCTCTCCCTGTTTTAATTGCAAAAATTTAGAGCGCATTGTTTTTTTTAATTGCAGTTTTTATATACGATATTTGTGTTACTGTTATTCGACTGAAAGTGAGGTTAGGGCCAACAGACAGAGAAAGCGCGATGAAGATATACACGTGTTTGTCCAACGCATTAAAACAACTGGCGTTGTTTCGGTCAGGAAAGCTTTGAGTTTTCACTTTGTATTCGAGGTGAATTAATAGCAAACTATTTACCTTAATTGTAAATCGTATCGTTTGTCTTTTGAATATACTGTTTATTTTCCTCAAAAACATTTGTTAAGTGCACGAACGGTTGCGCAATTTCCAAAAACACTGGTGATTAATTGTGTAGGTTATGCTTGGAATAATTAAATTGTAGTTTTTCTTGTATTAAAAATTGTATTAAAAGTAAAAGATATTTTTGCACCACCTCCATACTGCAGGTATATTGTCCCTATAATTTATGTCAGTATCACGAAAACAATTTAATTAAAGGTCTTTTGTGCCAACAGAGATAGTGATGTAGAGTTTAACAACAGGTGATTTTTATAGAAAAAACTTTTTGTTTTTCTGCAGTCACGTAGGAAAATATTATTCAGTTCGGGGCAAGGGAGGGGGGTCCGAATCTCTTAACATCTATTTAGTAGTAAAAATAAATAAGCATATAACAAAACGATATCAACACCAAAAGCAGTATTACTACGCAATGTTAACTGGGATTTCGTAGATTAGAATTGGTAAATTTCAAAGTTTCGGAAAGAGGGGATGCCTTTTTTGTACAGCCTGTCTCTCTACGCGTGAAAATCTAGCGGGCGATTTATTTCAGCCTCTTAATTTTTGTTAAAACAAAAACTACTAAAATGTGGTATTTTCTTCAAGGATCTATTAAAAGGTGCAACCCCTAATTCAATATAGACACCAGAGCCTAATTCATTACCATGTATATCATAAAATAAACGGAAACAGACGGACATATCTCAACATTGCGGGTTGCCTATTTATCAACTTGCCTCAGTTTTCAAGCGTTCAATGTGTATTTAGTTCATTGTATGCAACGCGCTCTTGACCCGGGCCCTCTATATCCTGTCATCCACGTAAGCACCGTAAGCTTTGTACACTCGGCACGGCACTCCCTTTGAGTAAACTTACTTTGTAAATAAGAAATACCTACTAGAGGTTATTATGTAGTAGGACAGTTATGAAAATACCAAGACCATATTAAAATTACTTAATTCTTTAATAAATTGTTGCTGGACGTTTCAAACAAATCACCTTGTATAGTCCCAAATTAGCTAACAATAACAGATACATAGCATACTATCGTTTTGCATAATGAAAATGTAATATTTATGTGTATATGGTTTTACTGAAGGCGGCGTATCGTAACAATTCTACATTAGCCGCACTTGCTGTATGGCAGTTTATGTAACTTTGTGATTTTGCCATGTACCATCTGGTATGCTGTCGCAAAAATTAATTTCCTAGTTTTGAAACTAGGTTCATTTAATTATTAACTTTATGGACTGGGTCAACTAGATGCTACAATTATATTTTTTCCTTCATTTGGTAGGTATCGTTTTTTTAAGCCGTAGTTTTATTTCTACACTGAGAAAAAACTCTTAATAACCAATAAACGTTTTATTTAAGAGTTTTTCCGGTTCAATATAAGCAACGGTTTTTGAGATTTCAATGAAGTGATAAAAAATGCCATTTTATATTGATTCATTTAACAGATAACAAAAGCATGGGACACTACAGAAGAAAATTGTAAGCATGTAAAAAAGGTGATTAATTTAACATTATTAAAATTTCAAAATGAATAATGTAAACTTATTGTCTGCAGCAGAACATAATTGTATGGTATAACAACATTCTTATGAATTAAAGAAATGTAACTATTTTTTAAATAATTATACCTGCTTGTACCGCCAAAAAAGTATTTAATGGAATTAACTTCACTGTAAAAGTTTAACTTAAAACAATCTTAGATCTTTAAATAAAGCTAAAAGTAAATGCCCTATTAAAATTAAAACTCAAGTCGAACAAATAAAGTTTAAAATGTTTTAAAAGTCGCTTGAAGATTGTAATTTACTTTATGTGAAGAATTAATATATTGTATTAAAGTTTTTAAAGTAACATTTAAGAGACTGTTGAAAATGCTATTTTTACTGGGGGTCTGTTTTTACATATCAGCATAGGCGGCGGTATTGAAAAATCCGTGTGGGGGCTCAGTGTCTTTTTCCTCCTATTGAGGCATACGGTGAAACAAGGCTGTGCGAGAAGCATATAATAACGATGTTAGAGATCCAAATTATCCTGAATTAACAAAATAAAATCCACACTTTTTTTAATTTTGTAAAAATGTATTGTACAGATTGACAAACTTCTAATTACCAAATATAAATGCAAATATAAAAATCGGAAAATTAACTGGTACACTACTTACAATAAACAGACTATATACGTTTGTTAATAACTAATAGTTTAGTATTTAATTTTATTAAATACTATTATCATTTTTTTTCATAACAATATTTACGTAGTCTACAAAAAATAAATTATGACCTTTATTATTTTCCTTCATAAAAAAAAGGAAATGAAATTTTACTGAATATTTAAACATTTCATTAGACCCCCATTTTGTATTGCCACATAGGATTCGCACTAAAAATTGACCAGTCTCTTCCTGTTTAACTTTTGATTTTTGTTCAAAACGTCCATTGGATGGATAAGTACTTTTTGGTACTGGGTTTTTTATTTATTAGGCCGCCATTTGATTCCGCCGTAATGGATTTACACACAAATTTTACCAGTTTATTTCTATATCACATTCTATTTCACAACATTTGACGTCAATCGGGTAAGTAATTTTTGAGTTATGCCTCGTACAGATAGACAGACAGACAGACTGACTAAAATGAGATATATTTCGGAGTCGAGGCATCCAAAACACGCAAAGAACTGCAATAAACTCGGAGGGTAATTTCTTCAGAATTACGTTACTTCCCTCTTCGAGGATAGTAATAACAACAAAGCTTATAAAAATATGAAAAAATCGAACAACAATATAACATTGAAACAACTTACCAATCTTAACAGTATATTTTAACATAAAAGGCCTCCGCCTGAGATGGGGTCTAGCTAGCGCCCCTGAGCCCCCACGATTCCGGCGCATATGCATATCAGTGACTGCTGTTCAGTTCCGTAACAATGAATTAGTGACAGTGAACAAATATCTGTGCCTATAATTTAAATAAAAACATTTACGTACGCCCAGCACAGTCACTTTTCTGCCTTTAGTATTACTTCACAAAAGTGTGTCGGCACAGATATGTATAAATCGAGGTTAACGCAACCAACCACCAAAATTACCTGCCACGATCTAGTTAGGTATCTTGAAACATATAGTCAACAAGAGCTACGCTTGCAAGGGTCATGTCACTCTTGTTAACAAGAGTCTTCACAACTTTTCGCTCCTGGATTTCTGGATCGAACATTTTTGGAAATTCGTATTTTTTGACGTCAGCTCAGTAACGTTATTTCTGGGAAGAAATATGCTAGAAGATAAATATAAGAGGATACATTTTTTCAAAACCCGGTTGACGCAAGATTCAGGTCGCAACGGTTAATTTTTCGACGTCATTTTTTTTCGGATTTCTCGTTGAAAAATATCGGACAAGTTCGTTAACGGGCAATGCCAGAGCACGGGATGTCAATTAAAAAAAAAAGGGGTAACTTTGAAGGAACTTTGCGGAGTTGAAACCCGAGCACATTTACTAAGCTGAGATGATTTGATGGGGAATATCAAGAAAGATTCAAAATTGAAATTGGATGCATATACCGCAAATATCGGGAAAGCGGTTAAAAATTCAAAAAAATAAGAATAAATAAACTGTTTTAGCCCTTACAATTTTCGTACAATTCACTGCTTTTATAAGTAACTCCGAGCGAGAATAGTTTACATGTTTCTAATTACCCTCGAGTTGTTGAAAAACCACGTTGCTAGAATTACGCTCAAACATATACAAGGCGATCTATTAAAAAAAAAACATATTTTTGTCCTGTTTTTCTTGTGTTTTATATTCACCCCTGTAGCATCTGAACGGTGGATCCAAGGCGAACCAAGTAAATACAACAAAAAACTGTCTATATTTCTCCTAGATACCGTCACAGTTTAACTGTGTGAGCAACCCAGTGTGCAGCGTATTGGTACATCCTGGGGCAAAAACTACTAGACAGATGAAAAGGCTCATTTTTTGCTAGAAGACATTGTATTACATTTTTTTTTGTTCAAGGGTCAGAAATTGGTTAAAATTGAGTTTAGAAAAAATCCACAATGTTTTCGTTTTTAGGGAAAATTTCCGTTTTTTTCAACTCGACATAGGCCCAACATTTTTCAAATATCTCCCCTAATTCTTTGAGGGCTGACAAACTGTTAGTAGATCGAAAATTAGAATACAGTTTACATATCCTAGTCTAATTTTGTAAAGTTTTAGTAAGTATTTGATGTCCAATTTTGTATACCATATGATCTTAATTTTAATAACATAATTCAGTTTTACTTTATTCTCTTTATATGTGATACGGGGTTCCTATGTAAAGTAAAGTGCTGCTGATTTTATGATGCTTTATGGTTTCTTGTGGTATTTTAACATACGGGGCAGAAAACCAATTCGGAATATTTCGCTGGAGTACTTTTAATTTCATTTATGCAATAATTACTAATACAACTAGGTGTTGCTAATTTTGACAATTTCTAAAATTCTTGCGGACTTGTTGACGGATATGTTTTACGCATGAGGTATGATAGTATTAAATTTATTTTTAGTGGACGGGTAAGAAATAAAATATTTTGATCACGTCACAAAAGCTTATGAGTAGGCCTAGCATGCATTTGCATGAAAGCATATGCAAATGCATATTTTGGCAATTTTTGTATTTAAATGCATATTTTGCAGTTATTACAGGAAAAATGCATATATTCTAATTTTTCTGAATATATTTTTATTTCATAAGACAAATCTGATGTATTTCAAATATAATCCATTATAATAAAATAATAAAAAATGTCTAGTCGCTGGCAGGCCAAGGGTTTTACCCATTCTTTCTTAAAATTATTCTAGGTTCCCAATAAAACATCTGTGCTTTAAAAACTATGGATTTACTACGGATTTACAATCATAAATATCCACGTTTTAAGAATGTTAGAAATAATTTTTCGATTCAGTTTAGTGTTCATTGTGACGTGAACATTGTCCAATATGCCGAAAGAAAAGCATTTATTAAATGCGGTATTAAATCAATTTGTGAAAAATTTTCTTGATTTTACGACTGACGGTTTTGTGCTGTTTACTGCGAACAAGAAATTCTAAGTGACACAACACATAGGAACTACAAAGCATCAGATCCAAAAAAGTAAAAAGTGTGCTCAGAAACAAGTTTTAATCACCACAGCATTTTTACCAGGACTGGGACCCAAACGATCAAAGTTCAATGAGGATTTGAACAAGGCTTTTATTAGTGCAGATATTCTACTGAATAAATTAAGTAATCCTGCCCTAAAGTCATTTTTAGAGCAGTACACAAAGACATCAATTCCACATGAATCCACATTAAGGAAAAACTATGTTCCAGATTTGTACAATAAGACAGTTACCGAATTGCGAGAAAAAGTAGAAGAGAAAAGTATATGGGTGTCACTAGATGAAACAACAGATGTGGAACAGAGATGTGTTGCTAATTTTGTTTTTGGTGTGTTGGGTGTAGAAGCAGAAAGGGATAAGTCATATTTACTTAGAATGAAGTCTTTAGACAAAGTAAATCATTCAACTGTTGTTGGATTTTTCAACGACTGTCTCACTCTTTTATGGCCCGGTGGTATTAAATATGATAGAGTGTTAGTGGTAATTACAGATGCTGCTAAATACATGTGTAAATCAATGAGTGGTCTACAAATATTGTACCCTAAAATGACACATGCGACATGTCTTGTCCATGGACTTCATCGAGTTGCAGAACAAGTTCGTGCTTTTTATCCACGAGTGAACGATCTGATTTCCTCGGTGAAGAAAATATTCCTAAAAGCTCCAACTCGGGTAGAAAAATTTAGAGAAACTGCAGGAAACATCCTCCTACCCCCATCACCAATTGTAACCAGATGGGGAACTTGGATAAACGCTGCCATTTATTACGCAGAACATTTCCAGGCAATAAAAAACATAGTCAACCAATTTAATGCGGAATACTCACATTGTATACAAGAAGCCCAAAAAGTTTTGCGCAAAGAACATGTACGTGAGGGTTTAATTTACAATAAAAGCAATTTTTCTTGCTTCTCTGATACTATAAAAAATTGGAAATCAAAGGACTTTCTTTGTCAAAAAGCGTAGAAATGATAGAATAAGTGAGTGAAACTATAACTAACACTAAAAATATAGTAATTTCTCAAAAATTAGCTACGGTTTTACAAAAAAATATTGGTTACAAAAGTTTGGAAAATATTAGTGTAGTTTTGGTCAATAAAGAGACATTGAATCCAGATAATTAATGTATTTGATATAGTTATAAAATATAACCGCAACTTGTTGAATAGCGTAAACAATAAATTTTAAACATGTTTATTCTTTAGATAGTTTGTTTAGTTTATATTAAAATTTTATTTAAAATTATTATTATTTAATTATTTTATTTAATTACTTTTATTATATAGTTGTATTAATGTAATAATTACTGGTAAAAATAGCGTCTTAAGGATACCTTGAAATGCAAATAATATAATATTTTAATTGCCATTCTTTTGCTTTATTTCTGTTTTCTTTTGATCCGATAATAAATGCATTTTTAAATGCATATTTTCCCTTTTTTCGGAGCATATTTGCATGGATATTTTTAGATTTTTTAAATGCATAATTATCCTAAGCATGAGTTATATAGGGAGAGTATAGAAAACCGTTTAAAATTCTTTAATAATTCTGGATTGAGAGCTGTTAGATATTTTCTTTGTGGAAATTTAGAGAATGACATTAAAAAAATTGATTTTGCAGCTGCCAAATAGAAATTTTTAAATTGTTTAAGGTGTCGATTTAATGTTTTTGATTGTAGATAGAATCTTGGATTTTTTTTGAAAATTATAATTCAACAGCGTCGGAATTGGATCTAGTGAAACTTCCAAATGGTTTAAAAATTCGATTTATGGTATTCAATTCAAAATAGAAAAAAAACAATCATAAAGACTGTTTGTTAGTAGTGTCGAAATGTTCCCCTTCTGGACACTACTTTTTTTCTCTACAGTTTTGCAGTTCGCAATGCAACTAAAAAACAAAAATGGAACTCATGTAATGGTCACTTTTGGCATGCATTGTTATAAATTTAAAACTGTTTATCAGTATATAATTTTAAAAAGATTATAGGTTTTTAAAATATAGTGCACTAAATAGATAAATAGTATAAAACATTCGTTTCACGTTTCATACGAGATTTAATTTCACTTGCCCTGGGTTCGTGCTATAAAACTATGTCTTATGAAACTAATGATTTAATATACTATTACAATACTAGTCTTGAAAAGCATACGAGCGTGGAAAAAACACTTCCACACGTGTTAGCAGCAACAGGGAACACGGGTGAAGAGCCGCTTCACCTACTTTTTCCAATCAATTTACTTAAAAATAAAAATATTTTTAAAATATTAAGCATTTTACAATCTATTTTTTTATTATAAAAATGCAGTATTTTTATATAAATTCACATTATTTACTTAATTATACCATTATTTTCTATCAAAACTAGTACGTTATATACTCAAAAAATAATAATGACTTAAGGACGTAGCGCGCTGAACACCTTTTCATAAAAGCGACCGTTGAGCAGCAGTGACAAATTCCGCATCATACTCCACCCGCACGCCGGCTTTCGCGCTTAGATTTGTTTACAGTAGTTGCTATGGCAACGCAAAGCTGAATATCCGTAAGCGAAATAGAGACGGGAGCGGCATAAACTGCTGTTGTAGGCTGCAGGCGCTTGTTCGCTTCTTATAAAATTAATGTTAATTAGTGCGCTGGGATCATCGGAGGCGGAAGTAGTTTTGCATCGATCGAATTGAATCGAAATTAACTTTAAGATATAGGTACATAACTGTTTTTTAAGAACAAAAAAATATATTTAAAATATTATAAATTCATATTATTTCCTCTAAGTATTAAAAAACGCTCCAAAGCTATGGATAGTTAACATCAGAAAAAGGTTAAAAAAATAGCCATTTTGGGTGTGGCACCCTGAAAATTTTTCGCCTGTGGCGCTGTCCACCTAGCTACTTGCGCTTCACCCATTCTTATATCCACGAGCCGCTACTGGCAGTGACCGCACTAAATTGAAAATAAATTCACACATCATCTAAAACATTTGATTTATTTTAATTATTATTAACGACATTTACATAAAACGTACAGTTTCTACTAATAACGGTTTAACGGGTTTAACAAAAATGTTGCGGCTGAACTTGTTTACAAACAATATTGGCAATGATTTGGCACTGTCATATAATTAAATAACATCTTTGGCTGATCTAAAATAATACGATAAAAGTGTGTTTGTGTATTTAAGAGTTTGTATACGTTTTTAAGAATTACCTTAACAACAGTCAAAATAAACATTTGATGCCTCATTTCAAAGGCACACTATATAATTATTGGAAGTAACACTACAACTACTACTACTACTACTACAACACTACTAACTTTTATTTACACATACGCACAATCTTAAAAAATTCGTGTGAAAATGATCGTTTTCAACACTTGTTACGTAATATAATATTTCAACACGTGTGATGTAAGGCACTTTCAGCCAAGCAAGCAGCAGCAGTGTTCTTTAGTCAATTTCATAAGTGGTCGTAGGAAAAATAGTTATTACCATAGTGGTAGAGTATAAAATTGCCTACATTTTTTGTATATAAGTTTTCTCTCAGACAAACAGTTTCCGAAATGCAAGAATAAACTGCAGTATTTATTGAAATTGTCAAATATTTTAGCTTTTACTCACATCCATGTTTCCACGAAGTTGGAGTGAATAGCGCGTCATTACAAGGTTTTATTTTATTTTATTGTCTGACTGTTTGGGCCAAATCTTATAAGCCAATTTTGAATAACAAAATAACAGTACCAAACCTGGTATAATTTTAATCAACTAGACCTATTTAATAAAATAATGGTGTCCCATTTAACTGCAGTTAACATTTTATGAAAAAAAGAGAGTTTTTATACTATATAATGATAATAATAATAAACTTTATATATTTCCGAATCGAAAGGATTTTTTTCAAATAAAAAAAAACGGGTTTTTGTGCACCGTTAGTGTTATCTAAAGCTGAATCTGTGTCCCCAGATTTTTTTTAAACAGCCAACACAAGCAATTTTTTAATATCAAATTCAACAGAAATTGTTCAATGTTATCATACCATGATGCAAATTTAATAAGGCCACTAAAAAAATATATTTTATTAAATTACATTTTACTTTCCCTCTGTTGGCATCAGCAGCGGCAAGTTTATGAATAATTAAATTTTATCATCCTGATAGTTTCGTTAAACAAGTAGGCAATGGCTCTTGCACCACAAGCGGTCTAACTAGGTGCGATGTTGTTTAGAGATTTACGTTTCTCATATCTGTTAGTATGTGGTGAACAAGTCAATTTTTATTTTAAAATGTACCTTCTAAATTGGTACTATTAGTATTAAGGAGTGCAAGCCAAAGGTATAGAATACTTGTGGTATGCATTTTCCGGTTAATTGGGTCTGCTTGTGGCATTTATAGATACATTTAAAATTCAAAATATATTGCATTTCGAGAAAAATAATAAAATTCTGCTTCAGGACATAACAACAAACTACATCACACATATATATATATATGTATATGTGTATATATATATATATATATATATATATATATATATATATATATATATATATATATATATATATATATATATATATATATATATATATATATATATATATATATATATATATATATATATATATATATATATATATATATATATATATATATATATATATATATATATATATATATATATATATATATATATATATATATATATATATATATATATATATATATATATATATATATATATATATATATATATATATATATATATATATATATATATATATATATATATATATATATATATATATATATATATATATATATATATATATATATATATATATATATATATATATATATATATATATATATATCCGGGTGTACATCCGTTCACTAATGTCGTTCTGAAAAGAACGTTCAGAACGACAGTAGTGAACGGATGTACACCCGGAATGAAAACACATTGTATTTTTCCACTTATAAAGAGTTTAAAACATAGGAGCTTTTTTGATTTTTGAACACACCTTAGAAATTTGCCCACTCCAGGTTAAATCAATATCAATGGAGACACCCAAGAAATTTATTGAATCACTTAAAACTAGCTTGTGATCATCTACATAAAAAATGAGACCACATGATGTTTTGCGTACGGTTTTTATTTCCATTCAGTTTTCGCCTAATTAACCATAAGTTTGTTTTTCCTACACCAGGAAAAAAATTCCTATTCCTTCAGAATAATATTGTCTTTACTTCTCAATGCCTTGAATATTGTTACCAGTATATACTTAATGCCATTTTTGTTTTATTCGTGGAATTGGCGATTAAATTATCATAATAAAGTTGTTTTTCTAGGTGAATTTTTTTGTTTAAATGTTTTTTCAAATACTGATACTGAATCACTTTCTCACTTGTATGGTTTTTCAACCAGTTAAGCCTTCTAAGTTCCCCTAATTCATTATATAATCTCTGTGCAAAGGTAATTTTTTGTTTACTATCTATAATTTTTTTTTCTGTTCCAGGGGTATACAGACCTCAAAGCTCCAGTAAAAGGTGTTAAAGAATTCATTAAAGTTTTCATCGGCATTGTGACATTTGATTTCCTTATAAACTGAGTGAAAATAGTATGAAAAAATTTCAACACTACAAAGACGAATATTACGGAAGAAATAGACATCAGTGTCGATTGTATTAAGAAAATAGGAAAACGGCAGTAAACAAGCTGTCCAAAATGGTCAGAGAGACCGGGGTCAAAGTTGTTCAGATACCACATAATCTAAAATGGAAGAAGAGGAGAATTTAGAACCAGGACACACCCTTGTAGGAGTACTTACTAACGAGGATAGCTGAAAAGATTCAAAAAGGTCAGACAGCATATTGTAACTCATGCTCAAACCACCCCCATCAACATTCAAATCTCTACACAATATTATAAAGCTAAAATTAGATGTTGCCTGGGTTGGAATTTAATAATGCCAATTCCATTGTCCAATACATGAGTATTCTAGAATTGTTTCGACAGAAAGGTTACTTATTAATAAAAAATTAACTGCCCATTTTCTATTTAAATAAATGAACCAACTATTTCTTATACATTCCAATAGTTAATAAGAGATAAAATAGAAACAATACACCAAGTGACCAGGCAGTGTACGAAAAACCGAGGTATTTTTTGTTTCAATAACTTAGCTTTCGGTCTCTATTAGTTTGACGCCTATTACACAAAGTCAAATTTTCAAGATGGAATAAAATGTTATTTAACTTTATAGCTCTTCTTTGATTTCGGCCGGTTTTATTCTTTATAAACTTTTTGTTTCAGCCTTTGTGATTCTGTTTATACACAGTTTTAGAGTTTTCGAGGCCTAAACCTAGGTTAAAATGTTGGACGTCCAGAAAGAAATAAACAAGTAAGTAGCTACTTGGTCCATTGCATATGAAATTTTGCCAGAATCGCGCTACCAATATTATATAAAAAACGCCCTGTCTTCATAAATTTTAAAAAATCTGCAGTAGACGTTGTCGAAAATTAAACTGATTAACCCCCAAAACTATATGAAACACGTTATTTGTATAATACCCCTCTTAGTCCCTCTTTCCACCGATAAACACCTCGTTCATTACCATAACAAATTTTTTTTTAATTTTATAATAACCTAAATAACCTGAAGAGAAATCAGATTATGTAGGTATCTCAGTGGTGGCGTATTTAAGCGGAGGGGGGGGGGGTTAAAACTTCTCAGAGCCTCTATTATGTAAGCTTAAATGGTGCAAATAGTATAAAATGGGATCTTTTTTTCGGGATTGGTGGGCAACCCCCCCCCACCTATGAGCTAGTGTTAAGGTGTTTTAGGAACATAAAAATAAAATAATAAAATAATGACTTTTTTTTGTTGCTTGTTGAAATTTCATCGTCTCAACCCCCCCGCAAAACAAACTCTATATACGCCACTGTCAGTATCCCAGGGTACGGTGAAATGACTTTTTTGGTTAATTACATTTTTGACGTTACACCAAATTTTAAGGTAATATATATTATGTGGCCTTGTTCCGCCATTTTTTTTCAATATGCTCGTTATGGGCCCACTTCGGTACTATACTGAATATTTCCTAAAAATTTCATTCAAGTTCATCCTGGAGTAATCAACATAAAATAAACATATAGTCGAGTTGATTAAATTCTCGTTTTTCGAAATCGCTTAAAAATATTTTTTTTAACTGCAGGGACATAAGATAAATAGCTATTATTAATGTTCTCGTGAAAGACAAATCAAGTGTAGTCTATTTACTTTCCCTTTTATTTTTCGACCGAAATTAATTTTACAAACGCTAAAAATGACAGGAAATGGAGAATTATCTATCGAAAACAAAAAAAAAATCAGCGAGGAACCAGCTAACCCAAATTTTCGTATAAGTACTCCGGTGATATGCGTGTTTGAACTCTTGAAGGCCAAAATTAATAGTATACTACTTTGATGGCGAAAGTACAACCATTTACTTACAGGAAACTCGAAACTTTTAATATCGGGAACCATTTGAAATCTTTCTGATTGATTGATGGGCATGAAATAATAGTTAACGCCAATTTTGAATCTATATGCGTAAGGTCTTATATTTTTATTTTAATGAATTTCTGAATTAGATGTAGTTTAAAGTAATTTTACCAGCAATATTTTGTGGATAATATAAGTTCTCTCCACGACACTAAGTTAATGATTTGAAAGAATCAATCATTTTAGAACATTCATTAAAAACTTTATCAAACATTCTTTTATGTCGTGGTTCAATGCATATTTTTTATTAGAAAAGAATTCACTGCTGTGAAACTCGCTAAATTAGATGTTGTAGTTCCTGTTCTACTTAACAAAACATACCATGAGTACGTCAAAAATCGGAAGATATCGTTTTGGAAAATACAGCCCTTCGAATGGTTATTGTTAGAGGAACTCAGTAGTGCAAAACAAAGTTAAAATATTAGTCTTCAGTTTACATACCAGCAAGATTTGATTGTGATGACTTTGTATTATCTCTTTTAAGATGAAACAATCTATTTCGATAGATTTTAATCTGAAATATGCAGGGTGTCCACTTAGGGGTTTATTAACAGGACAAATGGATCAAAAACTTAATTTTCGAGAAAAAGTAATTCATCATAAAAAAGGTTTGTTGTTAAAAAAGGCTTTGCGCGATTAAGAAACGTTAATTTTTAATTTTAATTGCATCAAAAAAAGTTACATAGAAAAGGTATTTCAAGTACAGGTTCATTTAGATTTAAAGTGTAGTTCTTAGATACGTTGTAAGCTATTACCCATAGAAAGAAAATTTTAAGTAGAACAGATCCTCGGTTACTAAAATGCATTTTGTCAAGATATTTTTATTTACCCAGGGTGTTCCAAATTCGCGGTACCGTACATATATTATGACATTTTCCGATGAGTATTTCTACATTTATTTATATTCTAGCTAACAAAATCATCATTCCAATTTTCAAACTTTTTCAATGGTCGAAGATCTCAATCACATATTGATGGTATACGAGCCTAAAACTACTGAGCTTCACTAAAGATGGGCCTTTCGTATAGCTATATTTTTTCAAAATAACACGTACGATATTGACGTGTCCCGGATATTTTTATTCAGAAATTAAATAAGTATAAAGTAAACGCTCGCAAAAAAGAAGGACATTTTTTTAGTCGTCTATTTAAATTATTACCTAATTATTTCATGTAAATTTTTTAAGGGGATGTTTAAAAAAACACCCCCAGAAGCAATTTCTAAATACGCCTTTATTCAAAGGGTCAACATACATATAACTCCTCATTCAGCGAATTTCACTGAAGTCGGTCGGTTTTCCATAAGGTTTGTGCGTGGTCCTTTATTGTTGTAATTGGCATTTGATTAATTGACTTCTTATGATAATCGATAAGCTGCCTTCATAATTTTTTAAAGTCTTAAACAATACGTTTTGTGGAGAAGTTTTATTAATTTACTAGTTAAAAAGCGTACAAATATTTACTCAAATAATAATGGGCAAGACATTAAAAGGCAGGAGGCTTTTCCTATAAAGCATATTTATTGTTTTACAGTGCGCCACTTTAATGTCCCTCCTCACTTTTTCTGAATCAGTCAAGCTAAAAATTGAAATTTGGAACATTTCAATAGCGGACTAAATACTCCTCTTTGAGTATTTCGTAACTGAACATTTCAAGTGCTGTATATATATATATATATATATATATATATATATATATATATATATATATATATATATATATATATATATATATATATATATATATATATATATATATATATTTATATCGGCGTACTTTGATACGTATTGGTTGGCGCTATTGCAATGTTCCGGTTACAGTGTTGTCGAAAAAATGTATGCGGATCATATCACATTTATGGTGTTTTGGTTTAAAACGTGATTCTCCAATAGATCTCAGACATAACTGAGATTGTGATTTTTAATCGCAACGAGTTTAACCTATGACTGTGATATAACGCATAAGAAGAAACAAAGACAAATGCTGACGAATACAAAAATCACATTTTTCCACCTGAATTCTTTCTTTTGTGTATAGTGTGTTGAGGTAGCCGGCAAACGAGAGTAGCGACCGCAGACTTTTGCTTGCCAAAGATAATTTGCGGCTATCCCCCGATGTATATATTTTTTATGACGGCTATATTAAACTTTATTTCAAGATAACCTATCAAATCAAATTTTAACTAAAGATCTCTTCTAATATTTAGTCATTGGAAACGCCGCATCCCATTCCCGTACGCGAGTCGAAGGTTACTGGACGAAATAATATAGTTTCGGCGAGCATTGGTGTCTCCTAACTGATTCAAGGCGACCCATTTAAATGAGTTACCTATAGCGTAAGCTATAATGGATCTTTGACAAAACTATCTTAAGGTTATATAATTCCTATGTCAAACATTAATAACTTAAATACTAAATTAAGATATGCATATATATATATATATATATATATATATATATATATATATATATATATATATATATATATATATATATATATATATATATATATATATTTTTTTTGTAAAACGTATTTTTTCAAAAGAACAGGCACGTAGCCAGAAATTCGGTTCGAGAGGGGGTCCAAATTAGGAATTCATTTCTGGGTCCAAACCGTCAAATCTCAGGAAAATTAGAAAGAAGCATACCTATATCAAAATATTTTTGAAGTTTTGGAGAGGGGAGGGGATCCAGACCCCCAGGACAAACCTGCCCCCCCGAGAGGAAACTCTCAGAGTTGAACATTGCTTAACAAACTTGTTGTTTTTGGTTGAAATTCGACATTATTACTTTGATAATGTCTTGGTTGTAAGTAAATGGTAATTTTTCACAAACAATAGAACGTAAAATTAATCATTTTTTGTATAAAAATATCAGTTATTTGAAAAGATGTGTAGTCAAAACTTTCAAATGTTTGAAAATGTCCGTAACTATATATTTTAATTAAACTTAAGATTTATTTATTTTTATAATTTAAACACTCTTATTTTAAAATCAAGTAATTACTTATTTACAAAGGAATCATAATATTTAACTAATTATAACTTTAAACTGCTAATCGTTTCATATTAACATCAGATTTTTTTATGCATGGTCTGCAGTACGGATTAACACTCAAGTTTCTCTTCTGCACATATTTGGTAAACGTAGTACCGTTTTTTTATATTCTTTTATTATGATCTAATTTTTTTTTAAATGTTACGAATGCCTGGTTTGCTTTTATTGGTCTGTTTTTGTGTTAGTCAATCGCACCAAAGAATTAGAAAACTTGTTTGTAACAAAAACCAAAAACAACCAGAATTAAAAACCAATTTAGCACTATTATTGATTCAAAACCTAAGATGTTGTTGGTAAATTTACTATCATATAAAATAATTAAAAAGCCTCATTGTTTCTGATTAATGTTAACGTAACTTTTAGAGACTTTCACGAAATCTTAATTTTATCAAAAAAATTTCCTCGTTATGAATTTTTCATTTTATTAGTAATAGTGAAGTGTGACCCAATTTAGATCAGTACATAGTCATTTAATAACACATATACTGTCTTTTCAAACATTTTTATTGGGCGCTATTTTGTTCCATCATATTGGATTCTTACCAATATTTTACCGATTTCTATTTATGCCACACTTTTTTTGTTGTAATTTAAAACAAATTCATTAAAAGTTTTTACATTGACACATAGCCTCCATTTTATTACGTCAAGTTGAATTCGTACCAGTTTATCCGTATATCACATTTAATTTTTCTGCAAAATTTAAAATGAGTTGAATACAATTTTTTTACGTTGATTTTTCAAAATTTTTATTTGGCCTCCATCTTAAATTCGTACCACTAGTTTAGCAGTGTATCTTTTTATCACATTTAGTGCTTGCACAAAATTTGAAATTATTCTAATAAGTAATTTTTTCAGACTGATTTTTTAAATATTTGATTAGCCCGCCATTTTGTTTTGCTATCTATTCATATCAAAATGTTATATTTCATTACTATGTAACACGTGATTTTTTGTGCAAAATTTGAGGTAAATTGGACAATTACTTTTTTAGTAATAATTTTTTTAGCGTTTAATTAGGCGGCGATCTTGTTCGGGCATACTGGATTTTTACGAAAATACTACCGGCTCATCCACATATGACCCTTAATTTTTGCTTAAAAGTCAATCTGATAAGTAGTTTTAAGCTATGCCACGAATTGATAGACAGACAGACCAACAGACTGGCCGGCGGAATTGATAAAACATATTTGTGGCATCTAAGAACACTAACACTAAAGCGTCAAGATATAAGTGTAAAACCTAAGTGGGTGATTTTTTCACGAGTACAGCCATTTTATTTGGCCGCCATTTTGTTCCGCCATCTTGAATTGATACTACAGTTTTACTAGTTCATCTCTATACCACAATTAGTTATGGTACACCATTTAAAATCAGTCTATTAAGTACTTTTTCCATACTGAATTTTTAAATATTTTATTAAGCTGCCATTTTGTTGCGCCCTCTTGGATCCGTTTGATTTTATTGGTTGATTTCTACAAAATATTTTATTTTTGTGCAAAATTTGAGATAATTTGGGTAAGCAGGTTTTTAGCAATGATTTTTTTAGCATTATACTAGACCACTATTTTGTTTTGCTATATTGGATTTTTTTCCAAAATATTACGAGGTCATCCCCATATAATCCTTAATTTGAAAAAACCTGAAACCTTAAGATCTGAAAAAATCTCGGAGAGTGATTTTGTAACGATTACGATACTTCCTTTTTACCAGAGAAGTAATTACGTTATTTATTCCATGTTCTGCATGGTTCTTTTTGACCATTGGCCGAAATAAATAATATAGCCAATTTAACTTGCAGTTCTGCACTACATAATATTAAAACTAATCCTAAAATGTTAATTTTTAATAGTGTTTGTTGAAAAAGATAATTTTCAATCGGAATATAGTTTAATAAAAAAAACTTTCATACAAAAAATATTTCATAACCGTATTAAATAAATTAATCTATTTTAGGTAGTTTCATTTCACTGAAAACTCGATCAATCGTGACATTTCATGGTTTAATACCTTGTTTTTTCATTTAGATCTCAAAAAGATGCAATTTTGTATTTGACATTGAACTTGTTAGTTACTTAAGATGCTATAGTTGTTCTCACAACTTTAATTTAAAACACAATCCTTGTATATTTTATCCAGACATCTAATTAATTTACTGCGAAAGAACATTCAACTTTTTGCCCAAATAAGGATGTTACCATTTTACCGATTTTAGAAACGTTTCTTACTGTGACACCCATTTATTCCACAATATTAAATTCCTAATTAATTCTTATACAGGATGTCTCTAAAAGGTGCGGAAAAATGCTATCGCAAATTCCTGATGCTATAATATGACGATCTAATGCCAACCCAACTTATCTTAGTCCACAAGTTGATAATTTTGGAAATATAGGGTGCCGAAAGTACAATTTGGTTTTAGTTTTTCCCAAATAACTTCTTTGAAAACTAGTGTACGTACGAAATTAGGGCTTGGAGGTTTTGTGGGGTGAAGAATTCAAATCTGCTCTCATTTTTGCTGTAGGTTATAGAGAACGCCACCTGTGGTACTTTTCATACATTTAAAACGGAATAACTTTTTTGAGCCACTGTGTATTAAAGTTTTGAATAAAAATTATCATTCTCAGACATCTTTAACCAAAAAAAAAAAAAAATGTTTTTAATGTCTAGGACCAAGAGCGAAAAAAACATACACACTTGTATCTTTTTATATAAACGCCCTCCAGATTGACGGCCTCACAAAATGTTAAAAAATTCATTAATAACAAGCTAATTGAATGAAAATTTGTACAAAAATAAAATGTGATATAGGTATAAAATGGCATTTTTTTAAAGGTAAAGCCCGTACCAAAAAACTACCTATTGAATTGACTGAAATTTTTCAAACAAGTCAAATGTGAAACAGGGATACATTGGTAAAATGTTTTGTGTGTGCGAATCCTGTATGGCAAAACAAAATGGCAGTCTAATAAAATGTTTAAATATCCGGCAAAATTCCATTTCCTCGAATAAAACCTTTTTTTATGGAGTAAAATAATAAATGAGAAACTTTCTTTTTTATGTACTATGGAAATTTAAAAACAATTAAAAATGGAAACAATTAAATTAATTACAGTTTATAGGTTTTGTATAAATTTATTACCAAATAATTATATGCATATGTAGACTGTGTTATATTTACATAGTAAAATTCTGAGCGAGGAAAGTTGTGGATAAAGGCGAATTTACCGATTTTTGTACTATGGTGACTAATCGAATTGCCAATATCTGTAATCTTTTTGATTCCTACAAGAATTATTAGCACAGGTTGATTTGATACGGTTTAAACTCAAGAAAACGGTTTCTTAGTTCGCTTAAACCGTGGAAGCTTCCGTTTGATGGAATTTCCAGTATGACTATACAGTTTTTAGTAAATCGTGGTAAAAACTCTTAAAAGGAAAACTATTAATTGTCTATATTTTAACACCAACGAACGAATTTACAACATCACTCAGTCGTAACTGATTTATTTGCAGTAGCCACACTTTATCGATGTTGTGTCTTCGTGGTTTAATGATTGTGTTAACGGCTATATATTCTAAGTTTACGTTTGTTAAATCACGTCGTTTTCTTAATACCCTATTATAAGCACTAGTGGATTTTATATTATAACAAACGCCAGTTTAAAGTGAGTCATTTAGTAGAACTGACTGCTAATATCTGATAATAAAATAGATTTTAGGAAAACTTATATAATATGCTGTAAAAGTAATTTTACATGCTTAATACCAGAATTTATAGAACAAAAACTACGTACTACTAGAATTTTACTAGAACTGGTCTTGTATAAGGTTTTTATATAGTCCTTTATTTCCCAAATAATATTGGATCGTTTGCAAATTAAAAAAAAATTGTAAAAAAGTTGCAAACATTAATTTTTTGCCAAAATATAGTGGATAGGAGGCATTCAGAGTGATCACATTAGCTCTGGATTTGGGAGAGAAAAGTGGACTGTATACTTTTAATGCGTAATTAGTATCGAATTAAAAAGGCGACAACCACCAATTATTATTGTCAGTAATGACAATATAAATGTATTTAAATTACATATATAAGCCCAGAAATAATAATTAAATAAATTACTAAAACTATCTTATACTAAATACTTAACAGTATATGTACGTTCTTAAATCTTTTATTTAAGTTGAGCTTTATATGCAAAAAATATATATTAGATTTGACGTGTTTTATCCTTTTCTAAACCATTATTAGTTTCAGGAATAAAAGTTATTTTATCCCCTAGGATCACCCTGTGTGGTAAAAAAAACATGTACAAAAAATAATATAAATTCGTCGTCTTCCACTGTTTAAAAAAAAATAAATTTTGATTTATGAAGCTGTTTCACATCCTTATTATGACAGTAAAGAATTGCTTTTATATAAAATAAAATAAATGTACACTGTTTTCCCGTTTCTTAAAAAAGCTATTTTTTTATGAAACTAGGACATCCTAGAAGGCCTTCCCTGTATAGTGGAAACAAATATTTTATATAAAAGGAGCTAAAAAACATTCTACGTGTTTCACCGTTTTATTTTTCAGCTAACTGTCATCTCGTTTTTTGGGGGCTGCTTCATACCCCTCATTGTTTTTTACAAAAACCAAATGTTTTTGAAATAAATTTCTCTTCGTTTTCTTGGGATTGTTTCATCTTTTAAGAGCTACCATGTATTGTTAAAAAAATGTTTTTCTTTTGACAGAAAGATAAAATTAAAGTTTTTTTACTGTTTTAAAAAAAAGTCAAATACCTTTGAAATAATTTTTTTTTAGTTTTGAGGGGGCTCTTTTATACCCTTAGAACTACCCTGTATAACTATAAAAAAACATATTTTATATATAAAATAACAAAAGAAATTCGACTTTTTTACCATTTTTTTGAATTTTTCTTTTCGTTTTCAGGAGGCTACCTCATCCGTTTAGACCTACCCTGTATAGTGGATAAATTATTATATACAAAAAATAAAATAAATTTAACGTGCTTCGCCGTTTTTGGAAGCATTATATATTTTATTAATTTAATGACGAATTTTTTTATGTCAAAACATTTACCCCAACTATCTCTGTTTTTAATTTCAATATCGGTTTGCACGTTATCAAAACTATTTTTGGTGTAAAAAATCTGTTTATTCATTCTTAATTTATTAATGGTTCAAATGTTGTTCACGTTTGCACATCCATACAGACATCATAATTGTTTTTCAAATTCATTTTCGAACATTGGATTTGAATTTTTGATATTTTTTTTGATGTTCCAGTTTTGTACAGAATATTCTGTCCTTCATTTTTTACATTTACATAATTATTCTATTTACAATACTTTGGTAAATATTGGCAAAAAAAAATTTCCAGAGGTTCGGTCTAAGAAATGGCTGGGTTTTCAACGGAATATTTATAAAATTTATATTTTTTATGAAACATTTATTCTAAAAAGAAACAACAAAAAATTTCAACTCTCATTTAAAAACTCAAATTAAATATAGGAACTAGAAAACATAAGGCTGTCTTAGAACAAAAGAGAAGCTCGCAAAGAGAAAGAAAGATAATTATTATAACAGAAGCTATAAAGCCGCCTAGTGTCAAATTTCTGAAAAATTGTCTTATTTTGTATGTATTTTTTTCGAATGTGCAAGGTCTTTCCTTGTACAGTAGTTAACTGAAAAGTAAATAATAAATACTATATTTTAGGTTTTCTACTCAGTTTTTTACATAAATCTTAGTGACCCAAAAATAATATTAACGAAATTTAAATCCGCCACTGATAATTACAGTAAAAATATTTCAAATATAATAGTGAAAACCAAAGCAAACCCAACAAAATATATGGCTCTGACTCGAAACTCAATTAAAAACACGAACATCGAAATTTTAAAAAAATATTTCAAAATTTTCTCCTCAAAAATATAGGGCTTGGAAGTCCGGGGGATTAATTACCCTTATTACTTAAAATTCGTTTAAGATATATTTTTTTTATTTAAATAACTAATAAACGGCTGAATATTTTCATCTTTTATAAATACAGGGTGTCCCAAAAGGTCCTACCAATAATTTAGGAATACATAGATTTGATTTAAATATCTCGATTTAGCCATACTTGCCGTAGTTCAAAAGTTAATATTAAGAAAGATACAAGGTGATTAAGTTAAAATTTTATTTTCGATTTTTTAAAACAATGTCCCTGGTTTTTGAGATATTAAAGTGAAAATTGGCGGGTGATAATGGATTTTTTATAGCCAGTAATAATAATGCGCCTTCAATTTGGATGTACCTTGTAGAGGGCGCTAGAAGCGCTACTTTTTGTATTTAAAAATGTTCTAACTTTTTTGAATACAAAATTAGGAAGTTTTGTATAGAAAAAAATATTTTCTATTTTTTTTTCTTCACAAAAAAGCTATACCTCATAAATCAACCTAAATTTTACCGTTTTTGAAATATTTGCTGTTTTATTACTTGAAACAGCCCCGTGTACTCACCATTTAGGATATTCGAGTTTTATCATTTTTATAAAGTAGGCTTTTATCAAACAAGAATCAAATTGGAATTAACGCTTCTGTCGCAAAGAAACATATTAGCTTTATTTCTGAACGATTTATTATAATCTATAAAAATGATAAAACTTGTAATATGCTAAATGACGAATACGGCTGCATCATTAAGTAATAAAACAGCAAATATCTCGTAAATGGTGAACTTTAGATAGATTTATAAAGTATATCTTTTTTTGGGAGAAAAGAGAGTAGAACCTATTTTTCCTATACAAAGTTCCATAATTTTTTATATAAAAAAGTTACAACATTTTTAAGAGCGAAAAGTAGCGCTCGTAGGGCCCTCTACAAGTTACATCAAAATTGAAAGCGTAATATTACTACTGGCTATAAAAAATCATCAATTTTCACTTTAATATCTCAAAAACAAGCGATATTATTTTTAAAAATCGAAAATAAAATTTTAACTTAATCACCCTGTATCTTTCTTAATATTAACTTTTGGATTAAGGCAAGTATGGCTAAATCGCGATATTTTAATCAAACCTATGTATCCCTAAATTATTAGTAGGACCTTTTGGGACACTCTGTACATCTAATAAATCTCTAAGAGAATGGTAAAATACCAATGATAAATGCAAAATAAATAGGTCATCATCTTTCAATCCGTAAACATTTTGAAGAGATTGTATACTGAACACTTTTTATGCATCACCTGCGGGGCAAAATTAGTAGTCCGATTTTTGACCTCTGCATAAAATATATTTGGCGAAATTTTGCCTTCTATTTCGTTACATTCAAAATTTCTTTTCAGATCTCATGTCATCCTCTATAGATGCAAAAAATGCTATTTAGATACATATATTATAAAATATCCGGGTTACGGTCACTTTCGCCGTTCTATATTTTTGGTAATACCCAATGTGATTAAGAAGTTTAAAAGTATTTCCGTTACTATAAGAGACGGAATATTAAAAAAAAACCTTTTGAAGTTACCGTTATTGTATGCCATTTGATAAGAGATCTAAATATATTGTCATTGACAAAACATGTCAGCCGTTGGCGTCGCTTAAGAACAAGAAACTGCAGAAACTCAAGCCTATGAATTCTCAAGTTATTGCTGATCTTTAGAGACCAAAAAGTAGTTTAGCTCATCGTTACCGGTTACTTTTAATTGCACGCAATCAGGGGCGTGCAGTCCATGGAAGCAAGTGAAGCAGTGCTTCCCCAAAAAAATTACAAAACATCTTCTAAAATGTAATTTTTTAAATAGGAAATCATTGATTTAGTTTATATTAAAAATGCTAAAATATTATCTTAATTATCAAGCCCATAATAAATGTGGTCTTGACTCCGACCCAGCCACAACAGAATATCGAATAGAACCTATGCGGGCCGCTAGCTTCTCTGCAGCCAAGTCTTGTATGCTTGAATTCTTGTGAATCGAGCCAGAGGTTATTGAACTTTCCACCGGCTGTTTGCAATTTTTGCATTTCAGTCGCGTGCTTTAAGTGGTGGCGGAAGCTATCGTTGAAGTAGGTTCGTTGTTTGAACGGCTAGCCGTTTGTTGTGTGATATGTACGTCGCGTCGTGCATGGTGCGATATGGAAGACAATAATACGGACGTGGATATGCAAATACCGTCAAATTCGGCTGTCGGTCATAACGTTGAAAATGTTGAGAATTTAGTAAAAAGAGTGTGCTGATAAGCTTCAAATAATTTCCAAAGGAAGGGCAAAATCGCCTATGAAAAATTTAACCACAAAAATGAAAAACTGTATTAGACATTTTTATCCGGAAAAACAATACGAACAATTTAAATGGCTAACAGGGTGTGAAAATATAAGTAAATTATTTTGTTGGCCATGTTTATTTTTTGAAAATGAAAAAGGTCTCTGGAATAAAACTGGTTTTTTCGATTTAAACAATTTCCATAAAGCTGTAAAAAGACACATTATGTCCAAAACGCATTTACAGGCCGTCATAAAAAATTGAACACGCCCTTAATAAACAGTTGGAAATTAGTCACCGGCACCACAATGAACTAGTCGATAAAAATAGGCAAAAATTAAGAAGACTTATCGATGTTGTTTGTTTTCTCGGACAGCCCGAATTGGGATTTAGAGGTCATGACGAAACAAGGGTTTCTTCAAATAGAGGAAATTTTCAAGATTTACTTAGTTTAATAGCTAAATATAGCGATTGCTTAAAAAAACATTTATACCAGTCTAGCGTGTTTCGCGGAACGTCGAATCGAATCCAGAATGATTCAATTTCCGCTGTTGCAACCATTATTCTAAAAAGAATTAAGCAGGAGATTGGCGAGGCGCGGTTCATTCTGGACGAAACAACTGATATCACTAATTTTAGCCAATTATATATAGTAATACGCTACGTTAAAACAGGCGGAAGTATTCAAGAGCGATTTTTAGGTTTTAAGAATGTGTCCGAAAATTGTAGAGCAGATGCATTATATACCGTAGTTTATAACGTTACTAAAGAAATTAATGGGGAGAAAAAATTAGTTGCTCAAAGCTATGATTGAGTTGCAGTGATGGCAGGACAATTAGGGGGTCTGCAAGCTAAAGTTCGAGAAACTTTCCCAAGTGCTGTGTTTGTCCATGGTTTTGCTCATAAATTAAATTTAGTTTTATCCCAGTCCATCAATCACATTAAAGAGTGTAAAGTATTTTCGTTACTTTAAGTGGCGTGGCTGTTTTTTTTCCAAGTCAACAAAACGTCCACAAGCTTTGGACTCCATTGTCCACAAACGATTGCTCAAAGTAGCTCCTACTACGTGCAACTATGATGGAAGACTTGTATTAACAGTATCTGAAAATCGTGAATCACTGATTGAACTATTTGAGAATATAATAGAAAATAATGAAACGTGGGACTCAGAAGCAATAAATAGTTCAAGAGGGTTTTTGGACTGTTTGAAACGAGATTTTAAATTTAATTATTTGTTACATATTTTCAGAAATATTTCCATTCTCGAACAATGTTTTTAATATATTACAAACTAAAACAAATGATATTGCTTTTTGCCTAAAAAAAGTGGATGATTTTAAGTCCATGTTAAGCCAAAAAAGAGATGACTTTGACCTATTTTGGGAGAAAACGATGACGTTAAATGTAGAGCCACAAGCCAAGCGTCTTCGAACAGACAAGGTGGGAGATGTTCAAACATCATACAGAGGCCTCTTTTATGAAATAATCGATTAAATTCAGCAACAAATAAACTCTAGATTTAACGATTTAAACGATTTTAAATTCCTCGAGCTCTGTAATTTTGATGCATTTAAAGGAAAAACTTTCCCTGAAGATGCGTTTAAATCTCTTCTTCTTCGTTATGGCCAGTTCTTCGACCGAGTGTTACTGCGAGCTGAACTAAAAGTGATTTACGAAACTGATGACATTAGCGCAAAAAATAACGCTAAGGAACTAATGCAATTTTTAAGAGACAAGGAGCTGGAAGATGCCTACACCGAAGTGTCGAAATTGTGTGAATTAGTATTAACAATACCTGCCACAAGTTCGTCAGTAGAACGCAATTTTTCAACACTTAAACGTATAAAACATTTCGTGAGAAATTCAACGGGACAGGAGACACTTTCACATACATCGCTGTTGTCCATTGAAAATAAACTTCTCCAAACTATGTCGGAGCATCGACGTTTTTATGATGACGAATTTGCAAAAAATGATCGAAGAATCGAATTACATTACAAATAGGTAAGATTTTAAAAATGGCTTTCCTTTCTTAAAATTTCACCGCACGCCCCTGCATGCAATGTATTTTTGGTATGTACGTTCTAATCTAATATTTTATAAAATGGCTATCGTTAACTCCTAGGATTGTTTTATATTTTCTAATTGATCGTATAATATCCTCAGTGCAATATTTATTTCCTCTTAAAACTTGAGTCAGTTTCTCTGTTTCCGATTGTAAAGAATTTTGGCCACAAATCGCGAGGGCTCTGTAAACCAAAGAATTAATACCTGATTGCTTTTATGCCGGATGATGATGTGAATTTGCATTTAGGCATCTGTTCGTATGCATTAGTTTTTTTTATATACAGAGTGTCTTAGGAACTAGCCCCTTTCCTTTGTACAAGAACAGCTAGAAAGGGAATCGTGCCATCGGATTCAATTTCTATCCTACATTTTATATTAAGATGTTGCTGATTTAGATGATCAATAAACAGATCTCTCCGAGCTCATTCAGTGTTCCGATCTCGTAAGTAAAGATCCCTGAAGATGCGTCATGTAATTGATGGCGAAATGTTGGAAAGTGATTCCATTGTGACACAGTCTAATCCCAAGAAACATGATTTCATAATTGACCACAGCCGTGAAAGCTTTTGATGTTTGTCTTAGAATGTTTCAAAAAAGAAATATTAAAATTAGGAAAATATAAAATTCTGAATACTTTCTAGACGGACTATATTTAGTTGATTTTGACAAACGGGTACTTTCGTGGTTATTTTATTCCACCTACATTAGTCTGATTTCAGTTCAGAAAATAAATTAAACCACACTCCTAAATTTCGATTCGAAACGAAATCTGCGTAGTATTATATATGGTGAAGCTTCTAGTATTTTCCTTGTATATCACAGCCCCATATATTTGAGAAATTGAAACATACGTCAAAAGGAACGTTAATAATTTTATTTATTGTTAGGTCAGGATTTCATTAGAAGAACGTTGAGCTAATTATATAGTCCTAGCGGGGGTCCTAAATGGTTCGTGTTAAGAGCATATAATTTTGTGATAAAGAAAACAGGTTTCTTTACACTGAATTATTTGTTTATTGATTCCCGCTTTTTAGTAAGGTCATTAAGGATTAGTTGCTTTTTATTACTTTTAGACAAACAATATAGCAGTTGATTAATAGAAAAAAGTCATTGTAATTTTTTTTAGTCGAAATAAAAACCCATAGTAATATAATCTGCTTTACTGCAATATCTTTTCTGTAGGGAGTTCATTTTAGTCATTGATGTCCTGTAAGACTTTATGCGTAGTAGAGTGCTAATTACTCTTTCAGCTGTGCAATATGACTTTGCATTTTTTGGAATACTGTCTTTATTATTATTATGTACCCTTGGTTACTTAAGGGAAACAACTGTCTGTGAATACTGTTTTTAGTCAGCCCCAAGGAGACGAAATACTCCCCCTCTCGCCTACGTCCCGGACTAGGTATGGCTTTTCTATTTTTATACGATAGTATAAATGCAAATTCTCAATCTTACGGCAGCCTCCTAAAGTAGTAAATGAAGAAAACATCATGCTATTAAATGCCGATAATAGGAAAAAGCTCATTTATTTATTTATTAGAATGGAAATATAGCTTTTAGTGACCAATAAACTGCAACAAAAACGAAGTTGGTGAAAAAAAAAATGAAATAAACGCTGTGTCCCGTTTCCAAAACATTAAGACATTAACTAACTCATTACTATACGTTTAAGGTATTTGTTAATTTTGTTTTTCTTGAAACGTTTTATCTCTTCATCACAAAAAATGCAACGACGGCTTTTGTTTCGGAAATTACCAAACCTTAGAGGGGTTTGAGGTATGGATGACGAATAAAAATATAGTTCAAAAAGTAAATAATCTAATGCTATTTTTACTTCCCTATAACAGCTCATATATTACATTAATAATACAGTATATGGGATATATAGAAACTATAAACATACGTTCGGTTTTTTCGACATTTTATAGTACCTAGAATACGAAAGACACATGTCGGTACTGATGGGTGTGTTAAGACTTGCGCATACAATAACGTGAGAACGGTCAATCCGATTCCTTTCAAATTTACAAAAATGGTCTGTCAGCTGATACTTGATGGAAATCAATTTTATTATATACTGAATAAAACGTCTATACATTTAATTTCCACTTACATTACATTAAACCATGACAATAGTTTCGAGACACAAGTCCATATTCACTAACAAGGTTTAAGAGTTAAACCAGATCTAGTTGCCATGGTAATTAAAACTATTAGTTCACCAGTTATGTTCTGCCCATGTCACTGTCATTTTGCAATTGTGACATTTTAAAAATGTATTTGTTCAATTCTTGCCTAAGTCACTTTAAACCTATAACTATGAAGTTAGACCTGGACTAAATTTAAACCTTTTTAGCTTTGAATAAATAAATGTACAGGAAAGAGCCTAACCATGACCTTGACGAGAGCGGGAAGGTCCCAAGATTCAAAACGATGACCAGTCGAAATGACAACACCTTTTTTCCGCTTTTCAGTGGCGTATCCACTGTGATTTTTACTTTGAAATTTAGGAAGTAATTTGAAAACTTATACTTTTGAAAGAAAATTAGAATGAAGGTATGGACTAAATTAAACAAGCCAATTAGTGTGATATATTATTTCAGGTGCCAAAAAAACTGGTAAAACATTAAAATTCTGGACAAAATACTTGCCCAGTAATTACGATAATTTGATCTAAAGCTTGCTCCTAAGAAGTACTTGCAACTAAGAATTTAACGGCGCAATAATATGAGAGCATATTTGGAAAAACTTGCAACTCATTTGAAAGTTATATTAGGCTTTCATAAGCTATAAAGTACAAGGAATTTTTCTTTTTTGTTTCGTTTCGACTGTCCTTTTGTATTTCTGCTTTCTATTTATTACTTTACTTGAATTTAATAAATAAAATTTAATGATTTTTTTAATAAGCAGAATTGTTATTTTTAGTTGAACTAGGAAATTACATTTTTTCTAAGTATCTAAAATTAAATATAAATAATTTTATTAATACAGTCTAAATTACGTTTTGAATAAAAACAAGCATATATATTATTATTTCATTTAAATTTACTCAAATTTAATACAGAACAAAACATTAGATAAATATCTATTTAGGAAATATCAACATCTAAAACACATTAGGTTAGAAGAAAATTCAGTAAAATTAATATTAATTATACATATAAAAACAAAAGAAATTAAAATAGAACTGCTATTATACGGTACCAATAAATTTTATTGGTTAAAAATGTTTTATTATATTTTAAGAAAATGTTAATATTAGGTATCCAATGTTTTAAAAGTACTACCTTTAAACATTCTGATTTGTAAAATAGTGTCTTTTGTAAGATGAAGGTTATATAGGTACCAGAGGCTCCTACGCTTTCATTTTTATTTAGTACTTCCTAGTTTGTATAAACTCTTAATAAACCAAAGTACAATAGTCAATTATGATTCTTATTTCGAAGGGCAATAACACTCACATAAGATGTCAGTGTGCATTTTTTTTTGTAGAAAGCCCAATTTATTCTTTTTACCGTAGTAGCAGACACAGTTTTTGGGAAAATTAGTGGTCAATATGTAAAAAATGTGTCACTTTGAAATTCTCTTCATATTTATTGATCATTAAATTACCTACAAACTAAACCTCGTACAAAAAACTTTAAATGAATTTTTATTTCATCTCTCGCCGCGCTAACTAGGTTATCTTAGAAATTTCAATTTCTCAATTTTTTTATTTTACTTACTTGCGTTTACGTGTTTTTTGTGCACCTTGTATATTATATAAAATATTTTTTATGTCCAATCTTATTTTTTTAATAATGAACTCTTTTTATGTACTTAAATCCATTCACACACTATAATATATACAGGGTGTCCCAATAGAGCGTTCTTGGTTGATATCTTGATATCAATCAAATCAGAACAATACGGGCTACATAACCTAAAATTATTTTCATTTATACAGGGTGTCTCAAAAATTTGTAGCGAAGTAAAGTTGTGTTTTTTCTTATGGGACACCCTGTATATTTTTACATATTTAGATTCTGCTCGTGATTCTACACATTTTTTGTATAACATGTCTTATGTCTAAATCTGATAGTTTTTCTAATATCCGCCATTTTGTAAAAAAATATGAATTGCAGTGCCTTTTTTCAAACGACGTGGGCCGTTGGCTTTTTGATATAGGATTATGATTTTTGGCAGGAACATTAACAAAAGTATGGGTTGACTTTCAACATAAACAAAATTTGTCGGCGTTGTACAGGGGGTCCTACATAAGTAGGAGAAATTAAAAAAATTAAAAACATCATATCTTCATTTTTTTAAATGGAATGTATAGTATTTTAATATTTTAGACTATTTGTGACTCAAAACCCTATCTTTCGTTATAAATATGTTCTATACCTATTTGTCATAGTTTCCGAGATTTTGACATTTTTGTATTTATTATTTGGTTTTCAATGGCAATCGCCTTAGAATTTGCTTTATTATCGAATTTATAGAATTTTCCGAGGAGTCCAAAAATGTAATAATATACAGGGTGTTCCGTTTAAAATAACAAAGTTGATATCCGAGGGACACTTTTGTATTTCAACTTTTTCTGTGTTATTAAAAATAAAGGAATTAAGGGGGGTGGCAAATCTCGGTGAATCACCCTGTACATTAATACACAGTAAAAAATGAAAAATTAAAAATTCAGGCTACTATTTTTCTTTATGTAAAAAGGCAAATAAATATTTTAATTAAAGAGACACAACAGAAAAAGAAGTCCTACAATCACTTGATTAAATGCTCAATATGACCACCATTTCTTTCAACACACACTTGCAGCCGATTTACAAAGGAATTGTTACCTCTATTCAGCATCGCGGCATTGATATTTGTACATGCATTTCTAATTCTCATTTTCATATTCTCTATGGTAGTGGGTGGCGTTTGGTAAACTTGCTCTTTAACAAAACCCCACAAGAAAAAATCTAGTTTTGTGAGGTCCGGAGACCTTGCCGGCCATGATACTGGACCTCCCCTACCAATCCATTTATTTTCATAATTCGCGTCTAAAAATTGCCTCACCTGCCTGCTTAAATGTGCCGGAGCGCCATCTAGTTAGAACCACATCCGCCTCACTAGATTCAAAGGTAATTCGTCAATCCACTCCTGCAAACTGTTTTGCAGTAAATTTAGGAAAGTGTCCATTAAATCTATTTTCGAAAAAATAAGGTCCAATGATACGGTTACCGATTATACCAGCCCATACATTAAGAGACTATCTATGCTGCTGATCCAAGGGGATAATGAATCTGGGGTTTTCAGAACTATAATAGTGGAAATTATGTCGGTTGACGTATCCATTTTTATGAAATGTCGCTTCGTCAGTAAATAAAATGTTATTGAAAAAATCATGTTCTTCTCTATTTTTTCAAGTCTTCGATTGAAATCGTCTTGATCAAGCTCTTGTACCAGTTGAATATGGTATGGGTGAAATTTATGTTTTCTAATTATTCTATTTGCCGTAGATTTAGCAATACCTCTCTCCTTTTCTAACTGCCTACATGAAATATGAGGATTTTCAATTAAAGTTTGCATAGCAAGATATTCAGTTTCTTCATTTGCGGCTCTTTTCTGCCTTTCCAATTTTTGTTCGTAATCGACACATCCAGTTCTTTCAAATCGTTCTTTGAGTCTGAAAAATGATACCTCATGAGGATGACGTTGGGCATTGCTAAGCCGTTGCGCATAAACTCTACTTGCTAAAAAACAATTTTGATCACTTGCGCCCAAAACATAAATCATGTTAATCAATTCTTCTCTAGAAAAATTCATTTTGAATCAATTTGAACACCGTTACTACACAAATAGAAGAGTTTGACATTTCGCCATGACAACATTTTTCCCTCTTTCATTTGTTTTTACTTTAGGATTGTCTAAGGCATCTTCGTATATTAAGTTCTAACTAAATGTTGACACTACCTACGGTTTTATAATAGCCAAAATAGTAAATATGTAAGAATAGTTGGTAAAATATCTGTTCTAAGTCTTTAGGTCGCGATTCTTAGCACAATATTATAAGCTGAATTTTTAATTTTGCGTCACTTGTAGTGTATTATAATTAAAAAATTCGATAATAAAGCAAATTCTAAGGCGATTGCCATTGAAAACCAAATAATAAATACAAAAATGTCAAAATCTCGGAAACTATGACAAATAGGTATAGGACATATTTATAACGAAAGATAGGGTTTTGGGTCACGAATAGTCTAAAATATTAAAATACTATACATTCCATTTAAAAAAATGAAGATATGATGTTTTTAATTTTTTTAATTTCTCCTACTTATCTAGGACCCCCTGTACAACGCCGACAAATTTTGTTCACGTTGAAAGTCAACCCATACTTTTGTTAATGTTCCTGCCAAAAATCATAATCCTATATCAAAAAGCCAACGGCCCACGTCGTTTGAAAAAAGGCACTACAATTCATAATTTTTTACAAAATGGCGGATATTAGAAAAAATCAGATTTAAACATAGGACATGTTATACAAAAAATGTGTAGAATCACGAGCAGAATCCAAATATGCAAAAATATACAGGGTGTCCTATAAGAAAAAACACAACTTTGCTTCGCTACAGATTTTTGAGACATCCTGTATAAATGAAAATAATTTTAGGTTATGTAGCCCGTATTGTTCCACAACTTTTGCATTTGAACTTTTTTTATATCGCTATCCGTTATTAAGATATCAACCGAGAACGCACTATTGGGACATATATATATAAATACCGACTCATCGATTACTTCACGACGGTTTGACCAATGTAAATTTTCAATTTAGAACCGTATTAAAAGCACAAGGAAGAAAGGAATTTCGTTCTACCGGTAAGTGCATTTGTATTTTCGTAAGTAAGAAATTAACTAGACCCTTTTGAACTCGATTTAAAGGCAAAAATGATTGTTATTATAATTAAAATCATAATTCTTTAAATGTTAAACAATTAGGTTAGGAAAAAAATGGTATATAAAAAACACAGTAACGTAAAACTTCATGTAATATTTTGTTACGTCAAAACATTTAAATTACCTTAAGTATGTTTTAAAACGAAAGAAAAATAGTTATGGGTTTCTAGAACCAATTTTATGTACGATGTAAGGTTAGATTAGGTTAGTTTTTTTATTAATTTAAATTCATTTTGGGTTAGACTTAAAAAATATATTACACTAAGAATAGCTCATGAAAGCACAAATATTTGGGCTACTTAGGCTTAGATTTTGGTTACTGCAATAAATAAATACAAAAAATACTATATTTTAGCAAAAAATAAAATATCTGAATTATTTATAGAAATTTAAAAAAATGTATGTATCTATCGGTATAGGTATATTCTATTTTTCCCAAAAAAAACATGAAATAAAATTTTCAAAAGAGGATTTCAGATTTTTTTGTTTGCCTTTACTGTCTGTTAAACAAATAACATTTGTTGAGAAATTTAATCAAACTGTTTTCCTCTTCAACACAGTAATTAGACCCAAAAAAGGATAATATAATGTTAGATATTCAAACTGATTTTGTCCTATAAAATTGTTCCTAGACACTCACAACTCCAAAATTTGTTTCGGTTTTAAAACATATTTAAAGTAATTTAAATGTTTTGACCTAACAAAATATTACATGAAGTGTTACGCTACTGTGTTTTTATATACTGCTTAGTCCCTAACCTAACTGTTTGACACTTTAAGAATTATGATTTTCATTATAACAATTATTTTCGCCCTTAAATCGAGTTTAAAAGGGTCTAGTTTATTTCTTTACTTACGAAAATATAAATGCACTTACCTCTGGAACGAAATTCCTTTCTTCATTTCTTCATTGTACTTTTAATACGGGTGCGACCGCACGCCACACAACTGACTATTTTTTGTATTTAAGATAATGCAAACGACCAAAAATCTGTTTGTTACGTTTTATAACACACAACACAACTTCTTAATCAATATTTATATTAATTCGATGTGTGTATTATTTATAAACTGCAAAAACTTATGCTTAGATTTGTAAAGACGACGGTTTGACAACACACGTCAACAAACCAAAAGGTAAACATCAGAAAAATAAGGTCCCAAAAATGACGTAGTTCCGTCAAAGCCTGCTAATTTAAAATAATGCATGAGGCTCTTTCCTGTTGTCTATTTATTCAAAGCTTTTTAGTAAATACGGGTGTTATTGTCTTCTTCGGATGGAATTTACAGTTTTTTTTTCTTACAATGAGGTATTTATATATACATGTTTCAAAAACAAGACAATAAAAATGGGGAATTATGCAAATCTACCTGATCGTTTAGTAACAGCTGAGATATTTTAAATTTATTAATTTCCATAATTTCTAGAAAATCGAGTTTCTTTGATTTTATTTCAGAACGAAGATTTTTAAAATTGTCATCAAATGTGTGTGATTCGTTTAGTACATGAGTTGCGTAATGCGATTTATTTAAATTTTTATGTAACTAGTTTTATATACTTTTATACTTTTTTCAAAACATCTGCCGGTTTGACCAATATGCATTTTAGGGCACCAACGACACAAGAAATTTTGCTACTCAATTTACCGATGTGGGTTATGATTGCTTTTTTGTAACATATTTTGGCGATTATTTTATCCACAATATCTGCGTTGTATAAGTTGAAAACTGTTGTTTAATAAAATTTAGCTCTTTATAGTAATTTTCATGTGTTAAAGGTACGTTTGGAAGTCTGCGAATAAAGGAGTTAAAAGCTGAAATTTTTTGTCAATACGGATGACATAAACTATTATGAATAACAATATCTATATGTGACTGTTTATGAAAGATAGAGAAATCAAGTTTTCCCTTTTTTATCTGTTATAGTTAGATCAAGAAAATGAACAGATTTATTTTGTTCTATATCTGCGGTAAACTTAATTCTTGGATTTAAATATTTATGAACTTTAGGAATTGATTTAATTCTCGTTCTGTACCTGTAAAACTTCTGTACTTGTAAATTCCGACATTTTTATTGTCTTTTTAATGTTTTTGAAAGATGTATATATAAATACCTTATTGTAAGAGAAACTTAAAAATATGTAAATTCCATCCAAAGAAGACCAGACCCTGTGTGTAAAGTTAGCAAATGCAGTATTTTAAATCAACTAGCTACTACTAAGAATGAGTCATAATAGATACTATTAGGCAAAGGAAGAGTGTAAAATGATTTTCACTTTTCATACTATCTCTGTATCTTATCTCTGGAAATATCGCTCATACCACAAGATGGCGATGCACCGTGGACATCAAATCTACAGGGATAAAATATAAAATTAACAGTTTTTTTGCCTTATCTTATTCTTAATAAAACTTCCTCTTTACAAAGCAAGATACGATGGCCCTTTGGAATCACCTATACTGCAAAAAAGCAAATGTGATTTAGACTAATCAACTGTTTAATCGAGTTTTTGTTAATATTAAGGATAGGCCAGTTTTATGTAAGTAGATTTTATGTCGCTATAATGATCTATAATCTATAACTAGCTGCCCCCGGCAGACCTTGTTCTGCCTTTTCCGTTAGATGGCGCGATGAGTTTTCAATGGATTGATAAGAATATTCGGCGCATTCACCAAATCGTCCAAACATGTTATTGAAGAAAAACATTAGTTTTATAGGAAAAAATAGGCAATAAGGTAATACAAAAAAAAGTGTTGAAAGGTCTCGGCAACCAGACGATCATTAAAAAAAAAGAAATCTTGTAAATGGGTGCAGTACAACTCTCTCACGAACTTGTTGAAAAATCTATTCCATCATCGTTCGAAAATCTTTAATAAAACAAATTAGAGAGAAATGAGATTCAAACGTGCTTTCTCTAAGTCTGCTTGATGACATAGAAAGTGCAAAAAAATAATTCCCCGTTCTTCCTCCTTTCACTAAGAATTAGATTTGTATATGTTCCTTACGCGGAACTTAAATAAAATACTTTTTAATCTATAGAATTACAAAAAAGTTGTTAGAAATATTGTTTGACTAACCATTCCCACCCACAGAGTTAGTTAAAGGTATTATTAAATAAGAAATAAGTAGGGGGTCGAGCACTCATAAAAACCAGAGCCTAGTAGACTGGAAAACATACTTATTTATTTCTTTATGCACTGTGGCAAAAATTAGAACGTAATGGTTGCACAAACAATGTTTTAAATGGGATTAAGTTATATTCAAGTAACCGGAAGAAGGTGGTTAAGATAGCCTCCGCTCAAAGGGACATTATAGGGGAGTTCTTCATGGATCTGTATTAGGTTCGTTGTTTTTTCTTCTGTACTTTAATGTCATTACTAAGCTTAAAATTAAAGGTTCGTTGACTCTATTTGCCCACGATACATCCATTTTTGGCAAGATAATACACTTCGATTGCAACAAATTTTTCAGGAAGATATTAAGATTATCAAAAAATGATGCGTTTCCATTTTTTTTTCTTTTAATATATCGGAAACAAATATTCTAAATTTTAATTCTTCACTAAGAAATAATGTTTACTTGGCTGATCAGCTTATAGAGAATAATAATAAACAAAATTTCTGGATACATTTGAAGATTAAACTTTGTGAGTCATAACTCATATTACTCAGTTAACTGGAAAACATGTAAAAGATTTTTGTGCGATACGACTAACTTTTAAAGAACTGAAGTAATCCTTTTCTAGGTCAGTTTATTTTGCATTGATTGAATCCCATTTACAATTTGGCTTACCATTTTCAGTGGCGTCGTTACACCCCTGCAATGCGCAAAATTTGTTGTTACGCCGCTGACCATTTTGGTTGGTTTTAGGAAAGAAAAAGTCAATTCAAAACTGAAAAAAATCCAACACTATTTAATTTTAATATTAAGTAATTTTTTTGTAAATGTATGTTATGATTGCAAGCTTTATTGCAATGCAATATTGATTAATTTAACCAACTGCTCAAAATTTGGGGAAGTGCGCCTCTGCTGCCATTTACTTGAGCCTCTCTTTAAAAGCGATTTAAGAATAATGATTGGATACTTCTGATTAGACAATAAAAGTTTTTAATTTAACGTGTTAAATGTTTAAAATGCAACTGATCGTAATATGATCGGTCACACTACCAAGACATTACTATAAAGAGCCCTTTCTAAATACTCTTTTATAATCAGAATAAAACGTTATGTTGTTAAGCTAAATGTTATCAAATATGCGGAAGTTTAATAATTGACTGTATAGGAAAATAACAATTTTCAAATATAAATTGCTACAACATTCCTTGGTTTATGGGGATCTAATGAATCTTAGTTGGGTATTTAAACAAAATAACTAGAAGTAAATACATTTACTTCCTGATGCTGGCTGACAGAAATATGGCAGTGATGCAAATGTGATGAATAAATACAAGGATTATTTTTAAAAATTCACACCAGTACTTTTTAACCAATCAAAATGCGTTTTTTTGACAGATCACCATGGCAATGTATGTATTTTATCGGAAATTTTTCTCTCTGGGGTAGGTAACCAACAGCGAATTATAGTGGACGTTTTTTGACATAATGACAGAATATTTTTTTGACAATTTCTTTATTTAACCGTGTTTACATTTCGCAAAACGCATTTAATTTTTTTATAAACTAAAATTTTTTATATGCACTACTCACTTACAAAATTAAGGTGTTTTTTTTGTATTCTTCTGCCACCTCCTTTTTTCTCAGTTGAAGCACAAATTGAAAATGTCTTTCTTTTAAAGAACTGAACAGAATTATACGAATTTTCCGACTAATTTCCCATTTTTGGGAAGGTTTTGTTGTTATTATTCTGTCCTGCCTCCTGCGGTTTAAATTTAGCAGTTTCGTTCTGATATAATTTATTTGTTGTTTGTATGTCTTTTTCATCTACCCCGACTCTTCTAAAGTCGGCAGTAAAATAAAGAATTGCAAACAGTTGGCTAAAACCAATAATTGTATTTAAGTGAACCTGTTTATCGAGAACTGACTATTAACATGTTACTCAAGTCAATAACATACTAGTAAGGCTAATTTGGTTTTTCTGAACCTTTTTTATTGTTGCAGCAGGACCTCGCATGAAAATTAACACCTCATTAGGTACTAAATACTTTAGAGAAAAAGTTAGTTGGTTTTTAACAATAATCGCTTCGTTTTTCAAACCGAAGTAAAAGGATTTTGTTTTTATCCCGCAAAAACTCAGTATATGTAAAGATTATTGGAAAGTCACTTAGTTTATTGTGTTGTCTTTAAATAACTTTTTTAGCCAAAGAAGTGATAATTAGAAGTGTTATAGTAATGTTTTATTATAACAAATTGTAACTAAAGAAAATGGTTGGTTCGAATGGCACCTTTTTATATTACTGCAAAGGTGATACCTAAGGCGATCCTTGAAATGCTTATTAATATTAAGGTAACCAATAAACCAATCAAACCGATAAATTTACCCAACCTGTAAAAATACTTTTATTAAAAATTGTATGCAGGTTATAAATATTCTTTTTTATTTATAAATAAACAGATAATTTAATTACTGAAGAAGACGCTACAAGAATTCTGATGGGACGGTATCTTAAGGAAACTTTTCACAATATAATTGATTACCACTTTCTAGAGGATAAGCGCAGATAGAAGAGAAAAGTTCGTTTACTTTTTCTGAACGTTAAACTACTTTCAAAGTGTTCCTTAACAAAAAAATTAACAATAACTGTACATTTGCTTCTAAGAATTAAATATTTTTAGTTATAAAAAAAAATTCATTCTTTATAATATCAATCGTACCGCGTCGGCTAGACCTAGCGCTATGTAAAATTTGTAATTATAATCCAATTATTAATTTTGCACAGATCATGTTGAATTTAAATAGATAAGACCTAATTTATTTACAATAAAAGCATAAGCGTAATGTATTAGAGTAATTCAAGTTATCAATAAGAAAACGTATCTCCGATTAAGAATTTATGTTATATGATAATTTATTAAACATTTATGAATATGAGACTATACTAAGTTTTTCAGGTTTTGGAATACAGATGATTTTTATAGGCGTATCAAGATGAGTACTAAAAACCAAAATATATAAGCCTGGTCGAAGTTGATCCCTTTTTTCTTCTTTGTTTTGTTTTTTGTCCATGGCAACTGTGATTTCGTAAGCCCAAATCTAATATCGCGATTTTTAAATGTAAATATTTCAAAAACTACTGATCCAAATATAGACACATATATATTTTTGAGATCAGAAAAATATTCGCTATCGAAATATAATGTAATATATAGGGTGTCCCATTTAAAACAATACCAAATTTATCGTTTTTAGTAGCTTTACCATGTTCATTTATTTCAATAAAAATTATTTTGTGGCGGTTTAGGACAATCCCTACAACTTTTGTTTTTAACATTTTTTTCTATCTCTTATAATAAAGGTAATAGATAAAGTCTAAATATGGTGAAACACCCTGTACAAATAAAAAAAAACAACAAAACAGCATTCAGTCCGCCATTTTTAACACTTTTTAAATATACTTGCTATGGAACCACTTCGGCAATATCTTGAATGTACCCTGAAAATATCATCCAACTTGGTCAAACCATCGCGAAGTAATCGGTCAAACTGATAACCTCCTCTTTTTTTGAAGTCAGTTAAAAATACTAGATTTTGAGGTTGCACATTTTCATGGTCACCCTGTATAAATAAAATTACATAACGGGATAGCAAAAGAGATACCTTTTAGGAAATGGAGTTGTATGTCTATTACACACCTTAATGCTTTAATTTGAAAAGGGTATTTAAAAAAACGTAAATTTAATTATAAAACTCGCTGTCTTTATCGCCTTTATACTTTCTTTATATTATTATTACAAAAAAACGGGTGAACGGATTTCAAATCAAAATATATGGGACCACCAGAGAAACGTCTTTTATAATCTGGTATCTGACTCATCAAAATCGGCCAAGCCGTTTAGACAATAAGCGCGAACACACATATAAAAAAATACAGGTCTTCTTTTTTGGAGTGGATTGTAGGTATAATAAAAGAATTTTAAATATTTTTAATGTTTACCTATAGCAATGAACATAAACAAGTCTATAGCAGGTATTTTAAATACATTTTTGAAAAACTAAATGTCAGATGTGGAGTAGTTAAAATCAACACGTACCTGGACCTCAGAAAAAAAACTTTTTTTTGTGTGGTACGTATTTTATGCATGTAGCCTTTTTTTAGCACTGTTGCAGGTCAAAACCAGTATAGGTATTTTAAAGTACTACGATCTATAACTATAGAATATACGTTGTGAACTTATGTATAGTCTCTGATCTTCTGGCTAGCTTTGAAGATGCAGATTTGCGAAAGGAAAGGGTCACAATACCTGAATTTATTTTGTTTGAGATTTAACTCTTTTTGCCTTGTTGATACACTTTAATAAAATATAAATTAATGCTCATTTTTGGTCGTCTTATAATATACAGAGTGCTTATAAAAAAGTTATTAATTAACAGAAATTAACACATTTAAAAGAAATTGAGCACAACTCTGTTTTGATTTCGGTTGCAAGTTGCAATATAGTGTATTCTCAGTAATTTTAATGTAAAGCTTGATTGAAAGTGTCTTAATTGAACTAACTTTTTGATAACCTCCCTGTATCCTAAAACATAAAATATATGCTAACGTATTAGCTATTCTAGTAAATATGTCTTAAAAAATTGCGCAAAAAAATCAAATATTTCAAATGGAAACTACCCATATATATTTTTTTTCCATTCATGGACATTTTTGATTAAAATGTGGAAATCTGCAAACCCCGAAATTTTATTAAGTTCGATTGGTTTTTGATATTTTTTAGAAATGCGCGCAACAATTTTTAATATGCTCCTATTAACCAATAGAATAATTAGAGTTCGGTGCGAAAAAAAGGGTTTGTTTTTACAATGCACGAACTAGTTCCCGCCAGGCTCAATAGATGGCGTCTATATATGGAACCATTTATCATTATGACAGTGTCCTTTCTTCTTTTTTTAAATATATATAATTTATCTATGTGTCAGTCTTTATGACAGTACATGTCTCAAATAGGCTTCAGATATAGCACAACAAGCAGAGATTACAAAACTGGTGTCTTCAGTATACAATATCGATAAGAAAATACCGTTCTGTAAATCGTCCAATAATTTCACCTCGATGGGACATGGAACACGCATGAAACACGATCCAAAGGATGGTCTGATTCTTTCGGTGGGTTTAACACAAAAGCTCCATCAACTAGCGGGAAAGTGATAGCCATTTTACATGCCTGGTCAGAAAAAGGTTGGGTCCTAAATGCCTTAATGCTTTCTCCAAAGAATATTAAAGAATCCTGTGTGGACCGCCAGGAATAACTTTTGAAATAAAGGCTCAAAATTTGACTTTTACCAAACATTCCTAACAAAAGCGTTGCCAATTCGCTAGTCAACAAATACGGAAAAAAAATTCGACTGATGTTATAATGGGTGTACGGGGGCCCTTAAAGCTTCTGGATTACGAATTATATTATTATTTAATTACGAAAATAATCAAACTTGTCTACCACGTAAGTTTTATGCAAATGCTGACTTTCGTTTATATTCCTGATGGTTTCCTCTCATAACAAACCAACAATAATCACCCGTTATTGCTGAATCCGATCTGGCTTGGTAGCGGTGCTCCACTGTTATTATATCTTGGTGGAACCTTTCTCCTTGCTCGTCACTAACGGCACTCAAATTTTCGGGAAAAAAAATTAAATGGAAGTGCAAGAAGTGTATTTTAAGGACTTTTTTAGGACCAACAAGCTTAGTTAACTGGAATAAAATGATCTCGCTGAACCCTAGTAACAGTTCTATGACTTTTAGGTCACCACATATCTGCCACTGATACGCATTATAGCTTATTGCATTTAGAATAAGTGACATAGTTTAGTATGTTTCCTTCATGTCAACTGCATGCATAAGAGGAATAGAGGGTCTTTTGTTGCCAATATAGAGCAGAACTGCTTTTAAACTTATTTTAGAAGAATCTATAAATAAGCGCCATTCGTCCAGGTTATGTGCAAATCCTTCTGCTTTACACATTTCTAAATATTCCTCCCAATTTGGGTGTGTGTTTAAAATACTTATTAATTTTTTCTGAAAAAATCATAACTCAAAAATCTTACGTATTAGGAAGTTTCTACCATCATTTTCGCATTTTGCCATTAAAAATTTACATAAAATAGCTTATTTTCATTTAATTAAATTCATATAAACATGTAATATCATACGACTACCATTACGTCTTTCTTTAGAACCGCAAATCGACATTAAATACATCAAGCCTGATACCTTACTACATTGCCTTATAAACAATGGGCCCAGGTAGTTTTATTGCAGTCGTTCAGTAAGAACCATTTTTCCGTGAAAAACACACACAAAAATCTTTTTATAGCTCATAACTATTTCAGAGAAGTGCTAGAATCATGCAGTTTCTTTTGATCAAAAGAAAAACTTTCGGGAGTTTTTTGATAAAATGTTCATAAAAAATAACAAATGACTATTTGAAAAACAAATTACATTGATGCTTTTGTTTTTCCCTATCATTTTGACCGTTCGAGCTGCTTTTGGTCTTACCTTAATGTTGCTTCAAATCGCAAACTGGCGAATTCCTTTGAAATTTGCTGATAATGGCATACCTAATTGGTAGATCTAGAGGGAGGGTTCTGTAGAACAGTTTTTATATTTTTGTTGTATTGTTTTTGTTTTGTACGATTTCTGATCTTTACTAAAAAAACCGTTTTTTCAACCCGCAAAATTTTAGAATCCATAAAAGGCTCTACATTTTACAAACCTGCAAAACTGTACAACTTCATTTTTACCCTAAAATCGTTATTTTTTCTAGGTACCTACAGGTTTATTATAAATATTTTGTCTAAAAACTTTCTGAATTTTTTTTGAACAAAGAAATCGGCATGATACTAACTCTCTTCTTAAAAAAGTTATTAGCAATCAAAAGTGTAAAGTATTTTCGATACACTGTGCCCTTTTATTATTATCTATTTATCCAAAGATATTTAAACTAAAATTTATCTTATATGGTTGAATCATTCCCGGTATCCTCTGGATGCATAATTTATTTTATATTTATTTCAAGGCATCATATTAAATTTCCTTAAATTCACAAATCCATCATTATAAGGTGGTAAAATTGAAAACAGTTTTAATCTATTAAATACCTATTTGTGCAAGTCATTTTTAAAAAATTAGAAAAAACTTAACACATTCTATTTGTTTTCCATTTTAGAACAAAGGAGTGGGCGGCCTACTAAAATTGTTAAAACATTTGTGGCCTACTTCACTAAAATAATTTTTTTCCGTTTAAGTAAGAACAAACAGTTTTTGTATGGGTTTCGTGATTTATCATTGAATCTCTATAAATATTTACCTATAAACCGTAAAAAAATACGAGCTGGCGGAGGCCTGATGAGAGTTAAAAGATGCCTAGCCCTAATTTATGTAAAAACCGACGTTTGATTAGAGATTCAAAGACCGACTATAGTTCAAATAAACGAGACTTTAAACAACAAATTAAAAACCCTCTAAATGGATATTTGCGGTGCCCAATATTAGGGCCAGAGTTGCCAATACGCGTCCTATAATTAGTAATCCTATTTGTCTTTAACACGTTGACTGCCATAAGGCACATACCGTGTGTTGAGGCGTTTTTGGCAGTTGAGATTCTAGACTCTGACTGCGAGTTTACTTAAATCGCTTGACATAGCGTTTGTGCAGAATACCTTATGGATTTATATGTGAATCGATAACAAGTGACTCTGCAGACCCAGAAAAAAAGCCCCAGAAAAAGATGTGTTTTTGGTTATCATTGGCAAATTATACCCAGATAAGTAAAAAATACATTTTATTATAACAAGTCATAAATAAAAATTATTTCAAAAAGAAAAATATCCTATGTATATATTCTAAAAACACCTGTATTTATCAATGCAAATTTTTTTAATGAAAAAAATAGTGTTCCCGGGCACCCAAATTTTTCATTCCACTGCCGCAATAACGTGTTAAAACATAGTCTTGTTTTGCGATATTTTCCAACGAGATCCATGTCACAATTCGACAATTTTAGTTTTAAAAATACATCTGAAAACCATCAAATATAAAGTGGCCCCCATATCCCAATTCATGACGGTGTGGATATTTACAAATTACTTTGCGAGCTTTGTACTGATTTTTAGTCGTGATATGTAGTAGGGCTAACTTCTATTTTTAAATATTTCAATAGAACGACTAACTCGGCACGATTAAACTAATATTTCAAAACTAATAAACTAAAAATAATATTCAAATTCCTAATAAACTTCTCTAAACATGATTATTTTACATCACGTTAATGTTACCGACTGACTACTTAAATCCCTAAACATGATTATTTTACATCACGTTAATGTTACCGACTGACTACTTAAATCCAAACAACGAATATCGCATAAAAATAGCAATTTGGTGTTTTATTCCTTTTAAAAGATAGCTGATAAGATCTATCGGTTCTTGACAAAACATCGTAAGCGACATAATTGATGAAAATCAGGTTTATTTTTTAAACTTGCGATACTGTAAACATCTACATTATAATTTTTATGCTCACTTTATTGTTAGTGATGTATTTTTTTTATCCTCATTTAAATCAGAGTGTGGACGACAAATAAGTGTGTTACCTACACTTAAGATAATTTTTTTAGTTCCTAATAACGGAACAAGGAGAAATGTTGTTAGAAATGTTTCACTGCTAAACATTTTTGTTGGGAATTTTGCAGGTGAAAACGGCCGTTAAAACATTGCGTTACAGATTGTTTTAACGAAAATTTCATACCATCATTTTGTAACCAATCGGGTATGTTATTCTAACTCGTTACCATAGCTACCAATAAAATGTTCGGACATTTTCGTCGACCTGACTGAAATTAATAAGTGGAAATTTTTTGACATATAATGAAATATCAACGCCTTGCGGCAAGACTTTTTTTAGTAATAGTAATTGTGAGAATATGTCACATACCTTATAATAAATTAATACATTTATCTCCTATTTATTTATTTTAAACAGATTTTCAAAATAACAAAAAGATATACTTATGTAGGAAGATTTGAATTTTATTTAAGTAGGTACTTAAGAAATAATACTTTGTACAAGCGAATCGAAATATTCCATGAACTTCGACTTCTTCTCTTTGTAATGGTGAATAATTAAGACTTGCAGTGGTTGAAGAACTGGCCCTTAATAGGTGTCAGTGTTTTATGAAGTAGATATAACATTTTCCCACCAAGTAATTTACTTTCTGATTAGACATCCTGGAGAACTTCGGCGGAATCATCAGCAACACGTTCTATATTTTTCTAAACAAATTGTCTTCCATGATTTGAATGTGACAATTTTCAATTAGATATGGCCCACTTCTTTGCAATATGCACATAAACCATATTTTTCTAATTTTTCCATTTTAAATAACTTATAAATATGTTTCTGCTATTTCTAACTCGGAGCTTTATTGATTGGTTTGATCTGAAAGATTAGTTTATCGTCGTTTGACAGGCACAAAATAGACACAAAATTCTATAGCCTTCTATTTAAGTTACGTACTTTCATTTACCGAGATATATAATTAAAATTAAGAATATATCAATTCCACCAATCTTAGTTATTTCGAATGAATTAAAAATAAAAGAAAACAGCTCCTTCTGTACATTTCTGACTAAATTATTATACTAAAATCGGAATTTTATGTCTTCTTTGGGAAAAATCAACTTTTACCGGTAGATATAAGTGTTCTAAAAATGAGTTTTACATAATTTTCCGCTACTTTTAGTGATTTGAAATCCACTATATATAAACAAATATAGCTTCCTTGAAATAATTCTTTATTATTGTACTAAAGTTGGCAGTTGTAACTTTTAATAAAAATAGTTAATTATAGTCATTTGGCACTTTATAATTTACATCTTTGGAAAAATTAGGACCTAACAGGATGATCCATCATTTTTAGTGGGTAAGAATTAGTTTGGAATGATGAAATAAATTTTATTGTGCATATGTATTATTATTTAATTGTACTAAACTCAGTACTTGATAGATTGATGTACTACCAAAAAGTAATTTTTAATGCTTTTTTTTTCATCTTGTATGAAATTTTCTTACCGAATCTCCCATGTACTCGAATTAATAATCGAACATTTGTTCTCGCTGACGAATTTTTGCTCGTCTTCGACTCGGGATAATTTTCGAAAAAAATTCGTGATCTCGAAAAAAAATTCGGTAATGATTCAAGCACTAGGGAGATTATAAGTGATATTCTTTATTATGACATTTTATAATGAAATTCAATTAAAATTTTAATTAATTAATTAAAAATACGCGCATATAGCGTTTTTTACATAATATTTTGCATGTAAATTACAACAGAAAAATATTTTCTACTTTAAATACTTTTTCAGTCAGATTATTTCTATGAAAAAATGTTTTATAAAAAGTTAAAGTAAATTTCAATTTAACTTATTTTTTGCTTAAAAAATATTTTTGAATATATATATATCGAAAACGATCGTAGATAGATTAGCCTACATGTTGAAGTATACTATATATTTATAATATATATATATATTTCTTAAGCTATATGTATATTTATATATTTTTTATGATCGAAAAAACCCAAAATGTTTGTAAAATAAATATTTTTTGTTACTATATCAGGCTTCCAACTAAACGTAAATTAATTTCTGGTCACCATGTTTAATTAATACAGTTTGTGGGTGCCACCAACCCTAAAATATAGGAATAAGACCGTAAAAAATACCTGATTATGACAAAAATTATTTTTGGCAATTGTAGTAAAGATAACATTAATGCAGTAAAAAAAAAGATTTTTCAAGGCAACTGAAATTTTAATAAAATTACAGGATCTGGCTCTACGCCCTGTATATTCCTACTTAAAATAAGTAAGAATTTCCTTTGAATGGTTTACTCCTAATAAAATGTGTAACCGACGCGATGTGCCAAAAGCACATCCTCATATCTTTTTTACAATGCGATAATATTTATTTTAAAAAGTCAACTTAAAACTTTGAATATCCCCTTCATCTGCTTAGCGATTCAAATGTACCGGTTATTTGAATAAATTTAAAAAAATTAAAGTTAAAGGACATATATTTGTTATTATTACGTTAGTACAAACCTATCTTTAATATATCAAATTGTAGGTATAAAACGAGATACCTTAACAATCTACAAAAAAAACCTTTGTAAATAAATAAAATATATTTTCATAGAACTCTCTTGGTTTTTTGTTTATCCCGAAAATATAAAAAATCTGTGTCATTGGGAAATCATTAATTAAATATTTATTTCATCAAAATTAAAAAAATTCCTTAATTCAATCAAAACGTTTTGCGTAAAAGCACGAACATTTTTTAGGTTTATCAAACAAAAATCTCTGGTAATGAAGTCGCACGGGGTCTGTGATTGACTTCAACCTAATTGTTATGCACAGGGAGGATTATTTCAAGGGTAAAGACCGATTTATACAGGTCCTTTTATTAATGTCCATCAATCTGTACCATTAGTAAATATAAATTACACGTAACGCTTGTTCCTTTAAGTTTATCAAATTAACACACATCACTGCCCAAATCAGAATTAAAGCACATCTACAGTATTTCATTGATAAACTTAAGGGGATTTGTGTAATTTTGTTTACTATTGCACACTTTAATATAAAGAAATTGTTTTTAACATGTATTTATGTATTTGATATATTTTGTAATAAAGCATTTTAATGCAACAAGAAATCATGTATTGTTTTAATAAATATTCATCCATGTAATTTCTGTATGAACAATTTTTGTAATCTACCTGAAGTAGGATATAGTATTTTTTGACAAATAGTATTATACGATAAATGCCTTTTAAAAATATCTTATTATATAGTTGTCGCTCATATAATTTAAAAAAAAACATATTACGTACCTATTTTTATTATATCAATTTGTAGGTATAAAACGGGACACCTCAACCACAAATGAACTGTAAATAAATTATTAGTTCATTTTCATAAAACTCTCTTAGTCTTGCTTATTTTCGGCAGGATAACCGAATAACAATGTCTAGCCTTATCCCGGAAACACAAAAAAACGGTACCAGTCGACTCATCAAACACGGCACAATTGAATAGTCGAGTTTTCTCGCAAACGAAAAGCTCTAAGAATTTCTTCAGGTACTACGGTCGAAATCAAAAGTCATGCCGCGTTTTTTATGGTGGTCGCGCTACCGACTAAGTGGTACCTCAGCTTGGTCTTATTGTGAGCCTTATCAAAGTAGACAACACTGAAAATTATTCCGCGGAGCGAGACTAGTGCGGGGAGTCGACCCTCTCGTCTCTTTGCTACTTTGATGCTGCCAGTACCACCTCGCTTCTGTTTTTCGCTAGACTAGGATTGGTCTGAAGCTTGATGAACACGCCCAATTTTTCAGAGAGGATATTTATTTGTATACAAACATTGTGCTAATCATGAAGATGTCACAGTAATTGGAAGCTTACGAGCTTATAAATATGTTTTTCTAGTTACGATGTTGACATTCAACATAGGATACTATTCTAGGTGTGGAAACATCCTAGTGTCCCGTGCTTCTTCACAACTGTAGGATATATATTTCAAAAAACGTACCACTTACCCCATTTTTGTCTTGTTTAAGTAACAGTATTTATTTCTACTGATTTTTTGACCTTTGCCTTAAAATAGCAACACATTTTGTTGTTACTTTAGATCTAGCTGTGATCACACAGGAGCGGCGCCAGACGTGGAAATAAAAAAAATTGGACAGATTAAACTGTCATCTAAAATCATGGGTGGGCCCCGAAACGCCTAGTATTTGCAAAAACTGTATTGATTTTAAAAGATTTGGTAGACTTTCTTTTTATAAATAAAAAACTCTGCATGATTGTCGTTGAAAAAGAAACTAAATGGAAAGCAACCAACGCCCAATCTACATACTATTCATCAATTTTTATTTAATTCGTTTGCCTGGATTTCGTGAGTTTCAATGTTTGAAAATACACCAAAAACAAAAGATTTGATTCAGGCAAATTGTTCGAGCCTACTTTCATGATTGGATAGATCGTCTATTCAAAGTAATATCTGTATTAGTTCGTAACGTCACAGGATTTAAATAAAGCATTGTTTTAGTATTTTATATAAGCGTCAATTATTGTAAAACAAAATTTCACACACAATTACAATTTTTTTATAAATCACTTTTCTAAAGAGTAAATGTTTTAACACTTTCGCTGCTGCTGTATTATGGTAAAACGTTACTCATGTGCTAATCGTATTTTTAACAGATATGCATTTATCTGTACATAAAATATGAAAATATGCTATTATACCATATATATACAGGGTGTATACTATTTTTTAACCTGTGACACGGAACCGTGTCATGCGCATATAGCAACAATGTTGTTATTCTGTGCTGTCGTCCCGGATCCGTGTCATGGGAGATTTTGTTTCTATTAAGGGAAAACCAAATTCAAAACAGTATTTAGTACTTATTTTATTAAAAAAAATTAGTATTTATTTTATTAAAAATATTCACCATTGGAAAAAAGAACAAAATTCAAACATTCATAAAACTAATCAAACCCTTACATTTTGTTGATAAGAACTTAAAAATATAGTATATATCCATGTAACAACAAAACATAAAAAATATTATGTACAAAAGTTATCTGGCATGGTATGAAGTAAAGCACTCTCCTGGGCACAAACCCGGCTTGTCAGTACATTTGTCGCAATGATAAATGGTGCTTTTTCTAATTTTATTTTGGGAACATACCCTACACCTCTTTCTTTTGGTCTCATTTTTCTTGGACAAATCAGGAATCTTTGTCGGATGATGGAGAATATTTTTGTTTTGCCTGGGTTCCGAAGTATTTGTTGGTTTCACTCCCAATAATCCCTCTATAACTCTTAGAATATTTTCGATGTAGGAAGTAGGCATTTAAAACCATTAGATGGATAATATGGATCCCTAACTTTTTGTACCATCTTAGCGTCTTTCGCTCACACGGATAGTAAGAGGACATTTGATCCTGTCTGTCAACTCCTCCCATAAACCGATTATATTCAAGTATAGGTAATGGCTTGTTGTGGACCCTATTTCTTCTGTCCACATATTCAGTCATTTTATTTTCAAATTCTGTGGAAATGTAAAGCACGTCCCGTCGGTCTTTCCATTTTCCCACCATTATATTTTTAGCATATTGGGCAACAGTTTCACCTTTTCCCAATTTCGCTGAAACGACTGTTTTTGGATTATTTTTTCTATTGGCGCGCAAAGTCCCGGTACAATAAGTTTTTTTTTGTAGTAAATTCTCTGCCAATGCGCAACTATTGTAAAAGTTGTCCATAAATAGGGAATGTCCACAACCAAATTTGCCTTCCATCAATCTTAAAACAACGTTTTCAGCATGTCCTTTACCTCCTAGGCTATCAGATACGCCAGTGAACACACACACATTTAGAATGAGTCTGCCAGGTTCCGTTAGCATGTACAACTTGATCCCGTACTTGTGGCGTTTATTTTTTATGTACTGCCGAAATACTAAACGGCCTCGCCATAAAACCATGGACTCATCAAGTGCCAGTTCCTTTCCCGGATAATTAATATCAGTCATTTTTTTGTTAAAAAAATCTAAAACTGGTCTTATTTTATACAAGCGATCGTTTACGATTTCGTCCTCTGCAGGGTTTTTTGCAAAATGCAAGCAGCGCATTATGAGAAGGAAAACTCATATAGTTTGAAAAACACTTCATATTAAACAGGGGGTGCACCTTCCAATAGTCTTGAATTCTGTTTAATTTTATGGTTCCTGAATGCAGCACAAGTCCCAAAAATGTAAGAATTTCTGGCAACGATATGTCTTTCCAACGAGTAATTCTAGACTTTTCGGATGTCCCTGCACTTAAAAACAGTTCTTCGGCATACACATTACTTTCCTGGACAATAAGGTTTAGAAACGTATCATCAGCTGTAATACGAAAATAACTTATTGGGTTATCATCAGGTAACGGTATTAAAAGTTCATTGTTTTTAGTAAACGGAATTTGGCACATACCTGTTGAAAAGTTGTTCCATGAAAAGATTAGATCATCTTGTTTAGTTGCAGCAGACTGATCATCCGTGGCTTGTACTAAAGGTTCCTCATCTAAAATTAACATAAATACCCTTTACTTTGGCGGGCACAAAAAAATAATAAAAATCGGATGCGTTACTATCGATATCATCGCCAGTAGGTACAAAATCTGATGAATCATCGGTGTCAGAATCGCTACATGAACTACTCAGTTTATTTGGATTTTTGCAATAAAACTTCTGTTTTTCAGGCTTCGATGCCTTATCGGTGTCAGAATCGCTACATGAATTATTTACTAACCATTCCAATTCTTTCTTACTCAGTTTATTTGGATTTTTGCAATAAAACTTCTGTTTTTTAGGCTTTGAAGGTCCAGCCTCGCCGTCCGCCATTTTAATCTAAATTAGTTTCAAACCAAGCTAAACATTCAAAAATAACACGCGAATATGAATTTGCAACCCTGTCTGCACATCCGCCTCTAGCTGGTGCTTGTCGCGAACTAAACTACAAACAACAAATATCCCGCTAAATTAGATACCCAAGGTCAATCTTCGCTGCTGGCACATTCCCGAAACGGCGGACGAAAAATGATTTTCTAATGTTTACCCTATATGCTTCAATATTACGGATGCCCATACCTACGGCTAACTTCTTATTTACCTTTTGAATTTAGTAATACCAGCGACACGGATCCGGGTCGCGAGCATTAGCAACATGTGCGTAGTGACACGGATCCGTGTCGCTAGCATTGAAAGTGTTAATATTTTGTGAATATCTTTGCCAACTATGATTATATTAGATATTTTGTCAAATTGTAGGACTATTGGACTTTCGTCTCTAAAAAAACTAAAATATCAAAATTATTAATAGTGTTCTAATGTGGTTTATAAGATGTATGCAGATAATTAAATACATATTTTTAAATCAACCAAACTAAAAGCACGAAAATTGGTTACATGTTTCGGTTAGCCAACAAAAATCTTTTTTATTGAAGTTGCACTGGGCATATGACTGACTTCAGCTTCAGTGTCATGGGAGATTACTTTCAAAGGTAAAGGAAGCTTTATATAGGGTGTTTAAAAAATATATAACGTATGTGTACCATCAGTAAAAAAAATACACATCACTGCCGGAATGAGAACAAAATCATTTGCTGTTTAATTTAGCAAAAAAAAACTCTTCAATAAAATTATGATGTTATTATGATTGTGTGATGTGTGCTGTGATGGACATTCTATTATATTATTGTAAATTTTGCTTAGGTTTTGAATATCTGCTTTGGAGTTGACGGAATTTGAGTTCTCTTTTACGAAGATCATTTCTAAAACTTTCATTTTTTCTTTATGATCTTCCGTTTTTAATACGCGAGTTTCTTTGTAATTAAATTTATGATTATTTTGGGCTTCGTGTGATATTGACTTGACTGACCAATATATACATTATTGCACTTTGTAAAAGGGATTTCATAAATTGTGTGTGACTTTTTATTTTTCGAAGTTTTTG